>VZRR01013906.1:987673-1280342 GCA_013398015.1 Oreocharis arfaki | reverse complement strand
GGAAGGGGGGAGAGAAGAGAGGAGAGCGGCTCCTGTCACCTGGCGGGTGGCGATGCTGGAGCCGGGGAGAGGCGGTCGAGGGAACCAAGGCCCGGGTGGGGCTTGAGAAGCGTTCTCTGGTCTGGGCGGCTCCGCTGCTGTGGCGTCCCGCGGGCCGCGCGGGTCCCCTCCTTCGGCCGCACCTGGTGGGCGTGGGTGAGGCGCGTTATCCCTGCGTGGCACGGCGGGAGCTGGGTGGACGAGGATCCTCCTTCTCTGTGCAGCGCCTCGGGATGCTGGCATGGGCAGCGCTCTTACCGAAAGGCTGTCGCTATCTAGAGATGAATTATTTTGTTTGCTTGGCGGTTTCATTCCTGAAAAGTCGCAGTGCATCTCCTGGGCCCTTTCGCTGTGTAGTCCAAGATATTTTAAAGGAAGCACTTGTGTATAAGGGAGTAAAGCTGTGTGTTTCACCCTTTTGCAGCTGTGGATCTATAATGCTTTCCACCGGCAGTACAGATCTCGTTGGGAATACCTCAAATGGTGCTTTTAGTATTTTGCTTTTCTTAGCGACCTTTCCCAAATCACTAGGAAGAAATTCACAGTCAGCCCCAAGAGGTTTGCTGCCTGAAAATTACTGAAATTTCAGGAAGAAAAAAGGAGAGAGAAAGGGAAATAAAAATAGAAAAGGGAAACTAAAGAAAACACAGTCTTAGGTGGTTTGAGAATCAAAACTCGGAAGTTAAGATTTACCTAAAAGAGCCTTAAAACACCAGAAGGACGCAGGAGACAGAAAAAAAAAATCACACAAGTTGCTTCGTTTTGTCCAGCTTTGTTATATTTACCATTTATATTTTTAAGAAGAAATGTTAGGGTGTATGCTGTGTTCCATGGCAGCCAAACTAGATTGCTAATGATGAATTTGATTGCTTGCTAGCCAACACGCATGCAGATGAAACTTGAAGACAACTAAAGCTTCTTGTTTCATTCTGTTTCTTTTTTTCCTCTAGCTCTGTGGTGGTGTACAGAATTTGAGAGGTATTCATCATAGGTTCATTACACTAAAAAAGATGCTACCATTGGTTTCAAGTTCTTTCCCTGTCAAAACAGTGAAAATTATTCAAAATATTAAAAAGAATGTAATACATCCTAAATAGTATATGCTTTTTGCTACCACTAGCTGATATGGGAATTCTTTACTTTAGTGAATATTATTCCTAGAGAGCAAAGTGTGAGGGAGGATAAGGAGAAGTTGCAATATAATACCAGTTTTTATTCTGCTTCGAGTCTCAAGAAACACAGGATGCCCTGTTTGGCTGACTGTAGAATGCAAGTAGGCATTAACTGGATTAATAACTGTTAAATTTAACAGTACAGTGAACATCAGGAATGAATTATTCCCAAACCCTTTGGTAACCAGCACAGCTACTTAAACGATGTCCTTCTGTGCATCCAAATATTTGTCTGCTACATGCAGAAGGGGTGGGGAAGCCAAGTGCTTTTTCACAAGGGAGGTTCTGTTCTCAGTAACACGATTCCAGTTAGTCCTGGCCAAAGTAGTAATGCCTACAGAAATTACGACAAAGGGAAAGTATTTTTAATTTGATTTGGGGTAAGATCTCTTTTGTTTCATCAGTGCTATGCAAGGATAAAGAAAAGAAAGGTGAGGAGGGAGGGATTTGGATGCTGGCAGTTTGAATTTATGGTGTGTGAAAGAATGACTGGTGTGAGAGTGGTATGTGAGGCACTAGAGTAGAACATTTTCAAGGTTTGGAACAAGGGAAAGAAAAACCCATGTTGTGATGGAAAATATGGAAAAAGAAATCCTGGGCATTTTTTTATACATGAAGTTGATAGAATGATGTTCAGTCTATTGAAAGAAAGAAATGTCAAAATACTTTGTCCCTGTCCATTTCTGGTTTAAAATTAGTATTTAATTTATTTGACTGGATAGCTCATCACTTGATTTATTATTTGTTGAAGTTTGTTGTCCCATGTAAACCTCACCATTAGTGAAAAAACCAAACTGCTCCATAAATAGCAAAATTTCTTGAACCTGTTTTTCTGTGACTGGTGGCCTGTATTCCCCTCACTCCACTGATTTTTCCTTGCTGCACTCCTTTCTCAACTCATGCTTTCCTTTAAACACATAATCTCAAAGTTATTATCTCCAAGTTCAGTATCCCTAAAATATCTCTAAGGCAAGAGATATTTTGGGTTTTGATAGTTCCTGTCCATACATTGCTCTGCCTGTGGTGTTGGTTAGGAGCAGACCAAGCAGAAATGACAACAGTTGAGTCCTGCTGTAGCATTTCCCTCATCAGGATGGCTAATATGTGTGTCTCATATGAATCCAGATGCTGATTTTTGAAAAATGGTAAGAATATAGTTGTGGGAGACCTTTAGAACTTAGACTGAAATTGGCCATTGTGTTCCAAAAGTACTTGAGAGGTGACTGGCAGAGACCACAATTGCACAACTCATGTTTTATTTGGAAACTAGACAAAAAGATTTACATTTTTTATATGCACTTGGTATCATATTCTGAAGAGTGATTCATGTGTCTTAAACTTATTGTTGGCAATTAAACAATTCATCTCTGTAACTAAGATTGAATAAAATATGTTTTGCATAAGTTAATCTTGGGTCAATACTAGACTTTCACAAGTGTAGTTGGTGTCAGCCACCTTTGGTTTATATTCAGCATAACTCTGTGTGCAGATGTCTTTGGGTTAGAATGTAGGTAACATATCGAAGTTAACCTTTGGTCAGTTTAACTTGTCTTAATATTTTAACCAGAAATAAAGGCTTTAAAATTTATTTTTAAAGTCTTAATAATACCTTTTTAATAACTGCTTTGCAGTTATGGTGGGGTTTTTTTCCCCTCTGAAATGAGGATGTACCTCAACTCCAAGTGGATTTGTAAGAGTGGAGAGTTTCACTTCATGACCATGTCAGAATGAAATTTATTTGAAATAATCAGTAAGATTTCGTGGGACTGTGATAGTGCATTCTGGCTGGAAAACTTTTTGGGTTGGTTTTGGTTGTTTTGATATATATAAACAGTTTAATGTTTTCCAATCCTCCTTATTAATTTACAATCCTCTTGTTTGCCTTCAGCTTGAATCACGTGATTTGTGGATCAACCACTCAATAAACCTCACTGCAAGAATGAGACCTGACCTTTTCCCTTCTTTTGCAGAATTAGCATATGTCTCTCTCAAGTTCACTGCTGACAAATTTGTTCCAAAATGCAGTTTTTCACTAGGCTGTTGTGCTGTCATTGTCCATGGTTAGATATGAGAAACTTATACATAGCTTTTTTATAAGAAATTAAATGCTAGATTAAGTAGTTATTTACAAAAGATATTAAATTATATCTATCTATATATATTATATTATATTAAGTTATTAAAGTATAGGGTTAATTTAACCCTATATGCTTCCATGTTTTTAATTTTTGCAGACATTCTTTCTAACCTGTTTGATCTGAAGGGATGTATTTTGAAGTGCACCACATCCTTTCATCTTCTCAGTGTTTGGTTCCACTCACACCCTGTGCCTTAGAGCTTTGGGTGTTTTCAGTCAGGGGTCCTGAACTATGTGACCTCTCTGTTTTCCTTGTGAATATTTCACAGTAATGCTTAGATGCTTCTCCTGGCATTTCAAACTGTTCCTTGACTGGAAGGCTGGAGATCAAATTCTAGGTGTGAGAGATTACAGATGACAAATTGTCAGTTTCTTTTTGTGACAGTTTTCCTTAGTAATACTTGACTTCTCTTTCTCTTTGTTGGTGATGCTGTAGCAAAAACACACTCAGGAGTATGGAAAGATCTTCAAGTCCCACTTTGGTCCCCAGTTTGTTGTATCCATTGCAGATCGAGACATGGTTGCTCAAGTCCTCCGAGCAGAAGGCAGAGCACCACAGAGAGCCAACATGGAATCCTGGCAGGAGTACAGAGATTTACGGGGGAGAGCCACGGGGCTCATTTCTGCGTAAGTGTTGTTACACCTCCACTTTCCGTGTTTTCTTGTGTAACTTTAGTGATTTTCTGAACGACTGTGCAGGTCATCTGGGAAATCAGGCTTTTCTGTGTAGGGAAATCTGTGTGTCTGATGGGGGGAGGTGAGTAGGTATTTGTGGTGAATGCTGTGAATTTGTCTGTTCTGCTGTGAAGTTTCAAAGGGGTGGTAAGGATGTGTAGTTGAACTTGCAGTGAGCTACTGTGCATGAAGACATTCTTTGGGAATGTATATCAGCTGGAGTTGTCTGAGCTGACTCGCTTACCTGCAAGCAGTTTTGCAGAATAGAGCTTACTAGCTTTGGCACTGCACTGCATGAACATGGGTTTATTTTTTTAGTTCTAGACTGTTCCACCTGGCTGGCAGCGTGCTGTGCAGAATTGTTGGCTCAGATTGGTTTTAGCTTTATCGTCCACCAAAGTACCCCCTCAGTAGACTAACGTAGAGAAGTCACAGAATGGTCAATTCACACTGTAGTGCATCCCCACACAGATATTTTTGCATCTGGCTGATTCCAGAGGAGCTATCTACCTGCTTGCCTAACCTGGCAGCGCATGTGGGTGTGGTCAATTGGCACTGGGAACTACTCACAGTCCCCACTGACATAGGATGTTTATTTAGAGGAAAATAAACTTCCTGAGCCATGGACAGTCTGTTTTTTCATGGTAGCAAAAGGCTTTATGTATTGCACTGCAGACTAAAATCTTAAGCTGCAGTTGAGACTCAAACTAACAGTTCCTTGATACTTAGTGAAAAGAGATCTTAAATCAGGAGACTGAGGAAATATCTGTTAAAGAAATCAAATTTTTCTGCTGGCCAGTAAGTTTCTGTGCCTTGCAACGGCATTGCTCCAGGTAAAAAAAGTAATGGGAAATATAACAATTTAAAATAAACATATAAAAGATAATTGCCCCTTTTCATAAGGAATTGAAAGGTATCCCTGGAACCACTGTTCCCAAATACTCTGCTCATACAGAGCATGTAGATACTACAATTCAGATTTTTAGTCTTCAGCACAAAGGTTTCCATGCATAGCTCAGCTAAAGCAGAATCTGTAGCTGTAAGTTGTTTCTCTACAGGTAAGTCTGCTCTCTTATTACTTTGTTGGTTTAGAGTTGGGCTAGCTGAAAGTGATGTATCAGTAATGGAATTTATGGTACCAGCTCAAGTTGTTGATTTGTCAGATCTGAATGTGATTGATACCTTTATTTGGTAATTAAGTACTGATTCTGTGTAAAAGCAGTTTTGCAGACTACCCATTCAAATACTTATTTAAAGTAATTTCAATAGAATATTTTACTAATTTCTTGCGTTAGCTACTACTAACAGACTAACATAGGGACACTTGACGTATTCAGAACACTGAGTGGGCAAGTTCTGTCGTTCAACCTAGAGATTGACTTACACCTGAACATACATGTTGCAACACTGAAATTTAATTTCAGAGGATGTGCAATAAAAACAGAATAAAATTGTAGGAGCATAATACAAAATATACATTATCATCATTTTCATTTGACATGAAAAATAGCAAACAGTTTGGCTGCAGAGCTCTTACCCAGCTCATGATTGTTACGGAAAACTGTGTATAGACATTATTAATAATGTTTTCTAGGGAGGGGGAGCAATGGCTGAAAATGAGAAGTGTACTGAGCCAAAAAGTTCTGAAACCCAAAGATGTGGCTGTTTACTCTGAAGGAGTCAATGAAGTTATTGCAGACTTAATTAAAAGAATCCACACCCTCAGAAGTCAAGAGGAGGATGGGGAAACAGTGACCAATGTTAACAAACTTTTCTTCAAGTATTCAATGGAAGGTAAGCCCAGGCTGGATCTGTAAAGAGAATGGGTGTAAAGCAGTGTGGTTGTGGTTAGGCATTTCTGTCACATGACGGTGGCCCATTGTGATTAACCTGAAGAGGGAAGCTTGATATTCTGCATTCATGTGTCTTCCTAGATAGTGCAGTGGGTATCAGTAGAATTCCTTTGCAGAGTCCAAAGGCCTGATACCTTGTATTAAGGAGCAATTCCCATGGAAATGCTGGTGTATAGGTAAAATGTTCAATCAAGGCCTTAAACAGTCTCAGTACTCTGTATTTCTGTATTGATTTCTCAAGAATAAGGGTGCTGACCTTCTACCATGTTCTAAGACATGTTAATTTCACAGTATACCAGCCAAATTCCAATGGGGAAGCCCCATGTGGTGTATCTAAATTCAGTTCATAGCTTAATGTGTGAAAAGATACTGCGTTTCCCTACCTGCATGTGCCAAGTGTGGGATTGTTATGCTTACCTTTATATCATCTGCCACTGGCTACCATTAATGAGGGAATGCTGAATGGAACCCTGGCCTGAGCCTGTATGGCATTTCCTGTGTTCTTACAGAAATCTCGTGGTGATACATATTTCATGTATTTCTTTAACTGACTGCTTACAACCCCATCTTGTTATATGTAATGCTTTTTAAAAACATTGGTACTCTTTGCTGACAGGCACCTGAGTAATTTGGGATTTGAAGAATTTCCAAATTGCTCACTTATGAAGATGTTTTATCAAATTGCTGGCTGCCTGCTTGGTCTGTTTCACATTAGTAGTGTCTAAAAATGGCATTTAACTACCAGTTTATGGAATTTCAAACTGTGAGCTTACAGATTCACTGTAACTGATGGGTTAGTGTAAATTCTTCACATTCTTTTAGTTTTTCATTAATAACTTGTGCCTGACACACACTTATTTTTTATATGACTTGCTGTTTATTTAACTTACACTGTAACTCTTCAGGGAACCAATATGTAAGATTTCTTCAAAAGGACCATGTAAGCACCAAGAGGATGTATAAGAACTAGCAGTTTCTGAAAGAGGCACCAAAAAAACAAAAGGTGCAGAAAAATATCTTCCCAGGGAGGAAAATTAGGGAAGGAAGATTGAGTTGAAAATAACCAAATTTTAAAATTATTTTTGTCAGCAAAGATAATTTCTAGTGGGGGTGCCTGCAGTATTGCAGATAAACATCTGTGAAAATTACAGCAAGTCACAACAAGAGACAGTCAACATTGTCACTTGCAACGGTGTCACACTTGCTGTTTTTCAGGGCTGGGTGGAGTATGGAGGGTGCAGTAAAAGCACTGTCTGGAGTGCAAGCTTTCTGTCCATTTATACAGACTCAGCACTCATTTGCTACCAGCTGATGGCAGACACAGCCACTGGTAGAAAGTCCTGCGTTGTCACCAGTCGTCAGAAATATCTTTGGACTCTTGCGTCCCTGTGAGTTCAGAGGCCAACAGGGCAGGCTCAGGATTTGTAGTGCAATGCAAAACACAGCAAACAGGCTGGAGGCTGCTCTGCTTCTGGTGGAATCCCTGCCTGTCCTCTCATGCTGAGCATTATTGACATAGCAACTACTCCCTTGCTACAATGTTTAGCTGGGTTATTTTACTGTGTTTTGAATTTCTGTTTTATCTGTTCCCCAACTGAAGTAGTAGTAGTAGTAGTAGTAAAAATAATAATAACAATAATAATAATAATAATAATTTCTTGCAAGGTAGTTCAATTTTATGGTAGTTAGTTCCTTAAATTATTAATATGTGGCATATGTATTATAATTGGCATGTGTATAGCCAATTCTTCAATTTTTTACGTGCAGGTGTGGCGACTATTCTGTACGAATGCCGGTTGGGCTGCCTGGAAAACAACATCCCACAGCAGACTGTTGAATATATTGAGGCTCTGGAATTGATGTTTAGCATGTTTAAGACCACTATGTATGCAGGTGCTATTCCCAAATGGCTTCGTCCACTTATTCCAAAACCCTGGAGAGAGTTCTGCAGATCCTGGGATGGACTCTTCAAATTTAGTAAGATTTAGTAGTAGAAAAGTTCATCTGTATTTCTGCAGGTTCTGTGTGTGTTTGAACAAGACAAGCTGCATTTCTCTTCTAAAATTATAAGAAGACATTGTGGCAGAAGTAAGTTTCATATTAAATGCAGACTGGCTAGGGGAACTGTTTTAAAAAATATTCTACTGAAAACAAACTTTACCAGTACATTTCAAAACTCCCCTATTTTAGATGGCTCTTTATTTATCTGTCTTCATCTGTTTCAGTGCCCACTTGTCACTCTAGGTCCAAGTTCTTTCCCAAGGTTTTATCTTAAGCCCTTCAATTTTAATGAGGGTAATTTTGTTGGCTTCAGCAAGATTTTAATTAAGCACCCTGACAAATAATCATCACTAAAACTGACTAGAAAGTTAATAAACTAGGCTCTGGCAATTAATTAAACATGTTTAAAAGTTTATTTTTATATATACAAGCATATAAGTTGACATCGAAGTACATTGATGTTCTACAATGTGGGGTTTTTTGGTAAATAAAACATTCTAGACTGCTTTATGCATCAGCTTTCATGTAAGTTCATGTAAGCAGGAAGAAGAAGTTGTCTTTTCAATTTTGTTTTATTTTTAATGTTCTTGAGTGTTAAAAAAACCTGAACTCCTTTTCTCTCTCAAATATTAGAAAGCTGCATGAGTTTTCTTCTTTTTTGTAAGCTCATTCTGTGAGCCATTAACTTTCTGGGGAGCTTTTCTCTTCTTAAATCCATTGTTTGACCAAAGATGCCGTTTGCAGTCACTAAAGCACACATGGAAGTGTGGGTGAAATTGCTCAGCATGTCATTCACTGAAGTTTTTCAATTTTTGTTATTACTTGATGCTCCTCATCTTTGTCTCCAGAGGAATTAAGTTCTGTGGCTTTGACCTTCTGGTTGCTGCTAGCATCTTGTAGCAGCCTCTCTGTGCTGAGCTGCAGCATGTTCTGCAGAGTTCACCACTTCTTACACATCAGAAAAAAAGCCATGTGGGTGTGAAAACTTGGCCTTGAGCTTCCCTGGAGAAAGGGAACCGAAGTCTCCTGTGTCCTTTCTTTGTGCTCAGCATTCTCATGCTGTGAGCTACCAAGGTTCCTTTCAGCTCGATCTTTCCTTGCCATGAGTACCCGAGGACCTCCACCACCACCCTAGGATCTTTTCCTTAAGAAAAGAGAATTTTTTTCCCCTGGATGTGCAGTGTAGCATAAGTAAGAAATGTGATTACTGAATGGAACCAGCAGAAAAATAAAAGCGGAGGCTTAACAATTATTTTGAATCCCAAAGGTCAAATCCATGTTGACAACAAATTGAAGGCTATTCAGTCTCAGCTGGACCAAGGAGAAGTAGTGAATGGTGGGCTACTTACAGACCTCCTAGTGAATAAGGAACTTACTTTGGAAGAGATCTATGCCAACATGACTGAAATGCTTCTGGCAGGAGTGGACACAGTAAGCTTGTTACCATTTTTCTTGTGCGCAGTTGTTTTTTGTAAACCACTATCACTAGCAGCTCTCATCAGGGGGGTTACGTTGTTTATAAGGATGTAATTTTATCACATTTAAGCCTTGACACCTTTAAAGTGATACAAAATACTTCCTGTACTGTGTAATCTCTCCACTGGAATGAAGTCAGTGTTCTGTTCTAGCTGTGGTTTACAGGAACCTATCACTTGAGAGTCTGTTCCACAATTTATTAAACAGATAAAATAGCAATTGTCCTTACATTCAGCTTGTATTTTACACATTTTCTTTTACTAGTTTGTTTATCAGGTTGGTGTTTGTGCTACCTTGGGTAGACCACAAAAGAAAAGTTAGCTGAAAGCTGGTTTGAAAAAAATTGATCAACAAACTCATATGTAGAGTTTGGTAAAGGATTTTCAAGTACGGGTAATTAAATCAACTGGGACACACATTATGGATCAGATACCTGGTTTCTGCTGGAATCCATTAGCAGGGGGATGTTAGGCCAGCAATGATGTGGGTAAGGCATAAGTTCACTCTACCCCTGCTTGTTCTGGCAACACAGAGGTCAGGCTGAGGCAAAGAGCTGTGATAAGGGCTCAGGACGAATGGGGCTGGTGTATCCAGTATGTTAACACCTAGGAATGCAGGAAAAGTGTCTCTTATTCTTTATTCTTCTGCTTTGCCATATAGATCATTTGAGGAAACATTGATGTCATGTGTGTATCTTCCCCTCCTCTCACTCCTATCATGTGAAATCAGTGTAGCTCAGTACTGACTGCAGCATGACAATCAGAAGAATAAGGAAGGAGAAAGATGAGTTATTGTACATGCAGTGTATAGAGTTATTTAGAATATCAATGAACACTGCTATTATAATGATTGTAACTGAACAATTTTTAAAAGAAATTATATTAATTTGAAAAAGAAAGTGCTATGTAGGACTTTAATAGTTGTACAGTAGAAAAGTTTAAAATAAGTAAAAAAGTAAAATGGTCTTAAAGAAAATAAAACCTCCCTGGATAATTGAATTCAGATTACTTTTTGGTTTAAGAAAGTTTGTAAAGTTTCTAAAGAAAACAAAAAAACCCCAACAGTATTCACTTTTGAATTCCAAAATAAGGAGCATATGTAAAACTTCATGTGCTGAATATTATTCCATTGGTTAAATATCCCAAGGGCTTATGACTTTTGATGTTTGGTTAAGAAAAGCAATTATTCATCCCATTCATTTTCTAATCTTTCAGATCATTAATTTTCCATTTTTAGTGTGTAACAGTTTTCATAAAAATAAAAGGACAATGTTCAAGTTCATGCCAAGAAGAATTTCCCTTTCCATTTGACTCAGCTTTCTCAGCTGGCAGCAGTCTTTTTCTGAGAGGATGGTACTCCTGACTTCCTCATTTTCAAGCACAAAAGAAATTGAGGGAATCTTTTTTTCCCTACTGCTGTCAATTCAGATCTCATTTTATCATAGCAACTGCAAGAGTTTTTGAGGATTGTAAAAGCTTTCAACGGAATTGTAAGGCAGTTGTTGGCTACAAAGCATTTCGTCTGTTGCTGGAACAGTCCTAATTTTTAAGAGCTTATGAAGGAACCGGGAAGCTGGGAAGGAACACTGTTTATATCAGAGAAGTTCTGTACACAGCTGGCACAATTGCCAGCTCCTCTGAGTGGGATAGAACTGGGTTGCATTGTAGAAGGCACAGCTATTCAATATTGCAAGAAAAACAAGAAAAGCTTATGAGAATGGTAGTTCTAGCATTATACCCCAGTTTAAAGACAAGACATAAAAGGTCACCATCATGATGAATTTGCGTTCTAAATTGATCTTAGACATAAGACCAAAAAAAGACATTTACGCAAGCTGATTTTTTTTCCAGCTATGGTGAAAAAAGATTAGATGATGGGTTTCTTTAAGTCCTCTTGTAATCAAAGTTGAACTCTGTCCTGCCTTGTGTTCCGTTTCTTCTTCACACAAAATATTTTTAAATTATAGTGGTGTAGCAATGCTTACCAAAGGATAAAGCATAATCTTAGCAGAGATGATATCAGTTCTGTTCTGTGGATGCTGTGAGGGAACCATCATATGCTTAAAAGGGTTTGGAAATGTTCTGAGTAGTATTTTCGTATCTTGTTTCCTGTGCAGTGTTTTTGTTGGAAGGAAAGGTGAATTGTATATTGAAAACTAGCAGCTAACTTAATCCATTGCTGTTTAGAGTGTTTATGTTTCAATATTGTTTACATAGTTGGGTTTGCATTTGGTTTGTCTGTTGCTTTTTGTATTTCACTGGGAAAATATCAACATGGATTGTTTTGATAGGCAGTGGACTTTTAGATGGAAAAGGGATGAAGGAGGGGATAGCGAAGTCTGGCAACATCCCACTGAATCCAGATGTGAATCATTTCCAGTCTGTTTCATAACTTTAAACATATAAAACACATAGTTGAAAGCCGATTATTTTTCTTGGCTTGAAATTATTTTTAATCTTGTTGGCCTTGATGATGATGATTGTGGTTTCTTCCTTAGACTTCTTTTACTTTGTCCTGGGCAATATACTTGTTGGCGAAGCACCCAGAGGTGCAGCAACGTGTTTATGAGGAAATAGCCAATAAACTGAGGAAAGACCAAGTTCCAGTTGCTGATGATGTCCCAAAATTGCCTTTGATTAGAGCTGTCCTGAAAGAAACCTTGAGGTAAGTTGCAGACAACTAAAAGATTTAATTCCATGTTATTCTAATGGATTTTTGAGTCCGTTCTAGCATTTGTATTTAATTGTTGCTACTGCTATTTGCAGCTTCTGCTTTTATTTATTGTAGCAGTATTGTGTCCCAGGATACTCAAGCAATGAGTAAGATAGCTTATATAATGTTAGTGTTTATAAGTATGGTAAAAGTGGTATCACATATGTCTCTTTAGGTAAGGAACCAAAAGCTTGATTTTTCCTTTTAGTCTATATGATGAAATGTAATAACCTCCTCCCCCGCACTGGTACTTTGCAGTGCCACTTCAATCATTTTAAGCTTCTTGATTTAAATTAAAGACATGTGACATACTTTTAAAAAATATTTTTATACTAAATGTTCATCATGAGGTGAGAGGAGTAAGAGGATTTTAGAGAAGACATCAGTAAGGCTTTTTCAGCCTTAGCAGTAGTGCTAAAATGCCTCCAGCTTGACCACCTAACTTGGTGCTTGTGCATGTGTAAAGCAAATAAGTGCATAGACCAAAGAGCTCAACCTTCAGTTACTAATAAATAACTTTTTTCAGATGATGGTCATATTCTCACAGATGATTCAAAGTCCTTGAAGCTCCAAGGTGCTCTGTACTTCTGAAAAACATTTTTGCTGTGAATGGATGTGGCATTCATACTGCATATTTGTGAATGCTAATTGAATCTAAACTTTTAAAAATTGTATTAGTTATTACTGTTGAACTTCAGATAAATATTTCTCTATAGGTTATATCCAGTATTGCCAGGAAATGGAAGAGTGACCCAAAAAGACTTGATCGTTGGAGGATACTTCATACCTAAAGGGGTAGGTTCTGTTGCAGTCCTCTGCAGAGAATAGTTTCATCTTTCATGAAATATGATTTTTGTGTGAAATATGATCTGCTACAGCATATATGCACTTCATTGATTTAAAAAGATTTCACCACGCTAGAACATTAAGAGGAAAGTATTTTAGTAATACCCGTTTATATGCCAGAAATGGATGTTATGATTGACTTGTTGCTGTTGTTTTGATATTTTTTTATTTGGGTCCTCACCAGCAAATGAAATTGATCATTATGACTTGTTCTTAATATTCTTGAGGGTGGAGTCTATTAGTAACATCTCTGTGTAATGGTACAATTCAATTAAAAAAGCATGAATTTCATTATTCTTGCAGTTTTCTAATTCTTTGTCTGTTAATTCCCTTTGTAGAAAGAGTTTCTCCCTTTTTCGCTCATGAAACTTCATGAAACAATTCCCAATACTTGTGAATTTTGTTCCCATCTCCTTCCCCACTGCATCTTCTCTAATATATCCAGCAAGACTGAGGACAATTTGAAGATTATTTCCTTTGACCAGTTGAGAAAGGGATTTGATTTTTGAGGTATCCTTTTGTCTGTAGAATTACTCAGAGATACTTAATTTTTATCACCTCTTATTGCAGAAATTACAGTAATTGCAAGTACTTTTAAATTTTGTTATGTGCATTGGAGTAAGCTAAATGTAAATGTCATTTATTTCCTCAGACCCAGCTGGCACTTTGTCATTATGCTACTTCATACAGTGAAGAAAATTTCTCAGAGGCGAATGAGTTCCGACCTGAGCGCTGGCTGAGGAAAGATAATTTGGACAGAGTAGACAACTTTGGCTCCATCCCCTTTGGTTATGGCATTCGAAGTTGTATAGGAAAAAGAATTGCAGAGCTGGAAATCCATCTTGCACTGATTCAGGTTAGAAGTATGTGACAGCATTTCAAGAAGAAAAGTGAATTGGTATTATTATTTTAATGTATGCTGTTTCTGTGTATCCTACAGCGCTCAAAACCTCTGTTTTGGAGTGTTGTCTAATGTACTCATCCTGCAAACACTTGAAAAATTGAAAATAATCATGCTTGAAATGTAGCATAGTATTTAAACTACATTGCAGATGGTATAGTACACATGATGTAAAACTAAAGATAAGTTTGTTAAGGAAATACATGGATTTGGTACAGCAGACTTTTGTAACCAAATCAGAAGTGTTTCTTAATGTGTATTAGAATGGTTACCTGATCAGTTTCTGTGTTTTAGTTAGAAGAATTCAGAACTTAGAAATACATAAAATAGACTTTATATCCTTGTACTCATCACCATGTATGACAAATAATAGAATTTTTCTAGGTTCTGAGGTTTTCTGTCTCTTCTTGTTCTTCTAACTCATTATCATTTTAGATATACATAATTTATAGTTATATAAATGGTTAGTACATATTGATATATATTGCTTTTGATTGGTTCATATCATAAAGAAAAAGTTCCCAACAGCTGCTACATTTTTTGTCATTTGCAAGACAAAATAGCTCAAATATTTAGCTCAAATAATTAGTCCAGATTGCACAATCAAATCTCAAAGGTTTGGTAACTATTTATAGTTACTTAACTATAAAAATATTTAGATCCATTTTATGTATTCAAAGCAAAGCTTGATTGAATTCATCTTTGAATTTCCTTCAGTAAATTTCTAGCGGAATCTCTGAACAATTAGTGCCTGTCTTTTGAACCTGAGAATGAGAGAGCTCCTAGGAGGCTGGGTAAAAAAACATGCTTCCACCTTTTTGAGAAGGAGGCTCAAGGAAGCAATGGAGAACCTGCTTTGTTTTCTGGAGAGAAACTAGAACAAAACAGCACGCAACCTATTTACAAACATCGAGATGATATTTAAGTGATTTAAAATTAGAAACACATGGAGCTCATCAAAGAGAAATTGTTTCAGGCCAGTCTGATTTCCTTCTTTGACTTGATCACTTACCTAATGTGGGGGTATAAAGCAAGTCATGTACTCTGACTTCACGATGTATTTTCACGTCCTGTATGTTTTTCTCTCAATTAAATTAATAAAATTTGTTCCAGATAGAAATGTCCATAAAATGCATGCACAGCTGGTTGGAAAAAGGAAATAGCTGGAGGCAGTAGCTATCAAATATTTGCTGTTGAACTGGGAAAGCATTTAATTAAAATTCTATAAATGTCTGTCCTGCATTTGATTTAGGCTGTTACTTTCATTAACAGTGTAAGTGATGGACTAGAGAATACTTCTAGAGTTTGCATGGGATACCAAGCTGACGTGAATCACATCAAAATCAGTGGATGTGAATATAGAATTATGAAAAAAAAAAGAGAAATGTTCCAGAAGCAGCACAAAATTATTCACTAATGACAGTTGCAAGTTAGTGCCCCTGAGAAGAAATAATTGCACAAATACAAATTTATGAACAACTGTCTGGGTAATATCCGTACCGTAGGAACAGACTGGAGGGATGCAGTAAAAAATCAGTCAATTCTGACAAGGTAGTGTGATTCTAGATTATATTAGCAGCATTAGTGAGCATTTTGTATGTCAGAAAGAGGAGCTAAATTACTCAGTCTTGCCAAACACTGATGAATCCTCACTAAGTAATGATAAACAGCCATCCCTGCACACTGCATTTTAAGGACAATATAGCCAAATTTGGAAGACAAAGAGAGTAGCAAGAAGAACTTAAAAAAGAGAAAAATTAGATGAAAATTTCTTCAAACATCTGACACTGAAAAAGGGAGTTATGTATGAGAAAATAATGCATTGGTCATCAGATATACTAGGAGAAGGATAAGAGATAATTACTTTATTTATAGGAAAAAGTATTTGAGATTTATTTTTAGGAAAAGTTGAGGATGTTGCAGTATTTCCCTCTTGAAGGTGTGAAAGTAGATAGCGGATGTATTCTTTGTTCAGAAAAAATGTGTCTGATGGGATTGGGACTCCTGTTGCTTTCTTAATAATTTCACATACTGATTGATATTAAAGGAAGTAAAATCAAAAAAACATAGAGAGGAACCTCACAAGGTTTGAAAGAGACCCTAGTTTCTTTGATAGTTCAGACTGTTTAATCTGGTTATGTGGAAGTTCTTCAGAAAGGATTTGCTCAGTCCTCCCTCCATTAGAGGAGGAAGACTTTGAACTACAATCTTTGCATTGTAACACCTTATTTTTTTTCCTGGATGGGAATCATAGCACTTAAACTCTGTAGAACTGGCAACACAAATTTTGCTTGTGACTCTTTTGTCTGTTCTCTTTTTTATAGGCTAATCTTCATCAGTAATTTTGCAGTTTTTCTAATACTTGTCCTGTTTATATTCACAGCTACTTCAGAATTTTGAAATCAAAATTTCTCCCAAAACTGAACCAGTTCATGCCAAAACTCATGGACTTTTGACTCCTGGAAACTCCATCAATGTGAGATTTTCTGACAGAAAGTGAAACTCAAGTGTTTTGGAAGTACTTATGCAATTTTCATCGAAACAGGTTTGCATTTTGTGGAAGTTTAAAACATGTTTGTTCTCTGGTTTCTAGGTATTTGACAATATCATGCAGTATTATGTTCTGCCTTAGTTCTAGCAATACATAAGAGCAATTGCCTCTTCTGTAAGTTAATTACACATATGAAAATTTACACCAAAAAAATTTCTTCTTGCACTGAGAATCTCCTTTTATCTGGCAGAATTCCTAGTAATAACTACACATGCATAGAAAAAGCCAACCTAAAGTAAATTCAGACATGTCAATATTATTCAGTGATAAAAAAAATCCAGTAATATGAAAACTAAGGATAGAAAAAATGCAACTTATGTCACGTTGTTTAGACTTGAAATACAGAACATACACAAATTTATCTAAACTTAATCCCCATAAAATGTTCCTATGCAGTTTAAAAAAAAAAAGTCTTAAAAATGAGAGTTTAAATGTCACATTAGAGAGTTTGAAGCCAGGCATTGTTCTCATCACTAAAGCACAAGCCACTTTCACTGTTGTAGCTTCATGCCAAACCCAAATGTAAATATTAAAAGGAAGTAGTTGTTACATTTTTATCATTAAATTAAAATACTACTTTTAACTTTATTCACAGTTCTTCAACAGTAAGAACTGGAAACTACCCGTTTTAACTTGCTGAACCCATAAGCAAATACAGAGCTCTGTAAGATGGAAATGTGACTACTGAAGTATTCAGAGAGGTTTTTTTACTATCTAGTGCCTAACAGAAAAAGTAGACACCTGAAAGTTTGGGGTTGGTTTTTTGGGGGTTGTTTTGTTTGTTGGTCTGGTTTTTCAAATATTATTATTTTTCGTTTGACAGCCAAGAGAAAATTCTTTCTTGCATGATACTTTGGATAACTTTAGTATCACTGCACTAACCTTACATTCTCATTTTTGAGAGAAACCTTATACCTCATGTCCACGTTATGCCTTGAACAATGCCCAAACCTGCATATCCTAATATGATACATATGTAATTATGTATAGTTAACTGTTTACATGTCAGGCTCTGACTGTTGTTTGGGAGGTAGTTTACATACTGACGATCATGAATATTTCAGCAAAGTTAGCAAAAGTTTTGCAACTTGGTTTTTAAAATGACAAAATTTTTCTTTGCTTGTCTAGCCTTTGGAAGTCAAAGACAGGTTAGAAATTAAATACCACACTGTAGTTCTAATGGTGTACATGAAATTTCACATAGCTAGCTACTACAGTCACATTGTTGTGGTATTTTGATTCCTTTTTGTGGTGCCTTTTCAAGGTTTAGACAAAAGAAAAACAAAATTGATCTGATCTATGAGAGGATTGGATGCTTACATAAGGACTTTAAAATGTTATTCTTGTATTGAACATATATGTGTACTGTAAGAAAACCAGGTATTCTGTTGGGAGTATTTTCCTTGAACAAACTTGCCTTCTGATTTTTCCAGGACTTCCAATTATTATATTTTTTTTTCTTTCCCATTGTTATTTTCAATTGTCTTCATCTTAAATCAAATGAAGAGATTTGTATTTGCCAGAGCCAGCTGACATCCCGAAGGAGATGTTTTGCAAATGTCTGTTTAAAAGTCTATGGACTGAGTATTAGACTCCAAAACTCTGCCTGGCTTTGTTGACTTGGAGACAAAGAGCCCCTGTCTTGAATCCAAATTTGGATGCCATATGGGGCCTTCCTTTTGCTTTGCCACAGCATCATTAGAAGCATCAGCCACTGCTATGTTGCAGTACATTTGCTACTTGGTATCAGTCCCTAAGTAACACATCACTGTAGAAGATGGAAGAGACATTCTAAAATACTTTTTGTAGCATTTGAATCTTTTCATGAAAACAACCAGTGTTTTGTTCTAATAGAGCATCTATCCATGTAAGTTGTCTTTTATACATAATAAAATATTTATACAGAATTTACAAGTCTTGGTTCTTATTTCAATCACTATTTATATTTGCATTTTTCTTTAGCAGCTTAAAGTCTTGAACTTGTTGTATAGAGCTGAAAGATTCACTGCTCCATGGGAAATTAATAGTTCAGCTGGAAAAGATGGGGATTCTTACAAGAATTTAAGGTGTAAAATGACCTGGCAGAAGGAGAGATAACGTTGTTTCAAGAGTACTGTCATTCTGGAGAAAAGTTACTGGCAAAGTTATCCAAGAAATACTCTAGGAGTGACTCTAATGTTAATGTTTTGATTAATTGCTTAATACATAGAAGAGTATTAATGATATAAAGAAAAAAGGCATGAAATATAAAAAATCACACTAAAACAACAACAAAAGCAGAACCCAGAATGTAATAGAAATGGGCTGGAATTTAATAGCAAAATATAGGTATGTAGGAAATAAAAATAATTTATTTGAGGAGCTCACCACTTGAAAATGTAATATGTAGAGGGAGGCCTATGTAATCACAGGTGACTAGAAAGTGCAAGTATGTGTGAATAATGAGAAGTACAGCCTACAATGTATGAGATACAATCTGACCTACTCTTCCCCAATTTCTATCAGAAATACTTCTTCTTAAGTGCCGTGTACAGTGTGCTTAAGTGTTCAAGGAAGGTGGAGTTTGATTTGGACAGGTAAGGAAACACTAAGATTATCAGGTTAATAGTTTCTGTGAGTGGAGAAAGGGTTATACTGCAATGGTTTTTGTGCTGCCTCCCTGTGGTTTGCTGGCACATCAAGCCCTGGCACATCTGGAAGCTATGTAGCCATGGGCTTAGGAGAACTTGGTTTGTTGGACACAAAACTGCTGAGTCGATTTTGCTCTTTCCAGTTGGATTAGATAACAGTGGAGACATGGATGTCTGCAGGAGACTAAATTTATCCTCAGAAAGTTCATGTAGTTAGTCTAGAAAAGTGAATGTTTTAAGACGACATAAATCTTCTCTTCAAATACTTTCAGGTTAAGCTCTTTACTCCTTGAAGTAAAGGACAATGCCTGTTCAAAACGAGTATCTCTAGTAACAACGAATAAATAAACTGGTGTGGAAAGTTTCAAGCTAGCAGTAGAATTAGAGTTTAGAATAAAGTGAGGCACGGGGAAGACTGAAAAAACCCCCCCAAAAATCCAACCATGAAATGATAAAGCATGGTGAAACGAATTCCCTAAAGTGTTTAACTAGAATTACTGTATTCAGTCACTCTGTTCTCTATTTTTCTGTACTGTCTTGTAGGCAAGGAAGGAATCTATGAGGTCAGTGATGAAGTAGTCACAACTCCAGCCACACTGTATACCAGCTGTGAATGAAACTTAGGAGCTTCCTAAATACCCCAGCAGTGATGTGGCTGTGAAGATGGGAGAGTAGGATGCCTGGCAGGTGTGAACACGACAGAAGTAGGCACTGGAGGTGTGTTTGGAGCTAGGAACAGAAGAGCTGTGCTGGTTTTTGGGACTGGGAAGGGAGGAGTGGGAAAGCCACACAGAGTGGAGGCTTTGGGACTGTACTAAATACCACATGGAGTGCAAGTTCATGAAGTGGAGAGGTGAGCTATGGACTGCATGTAGGATGGGGCAGGCTGAGAGAAAAGGGATGAGGCAGGAGTGGTTTGGGTGCCTGATGTGTGCTATTTGCACCATATTAAAAAAAAAGTCCACTACTGGTTTTGGTCATTGAGCTTTTTCCTTACTATGCTATGTTGTCACATAATGTTTATTACTTTAAAAAATGCTATCATACAATTACTAGAGCTTAACATCTTTGGTAATGCCAAACTTCTCCAGTGCATGTCCAGAGAAAGACTCGGAAGGGCTGTTACAAGTCAGTGACTCTCAGTGTTCAGAACAATGTTAGTTTGCACTGGCAGGCTCCCACGGTGGCAGATGCATCAGAGGGTTTTTCACCTCCTGAAGTGTCACAGAAGTGTCAATAGAGGATTTACAGGGGCAAGTGAAAAGCAGATGGTAGGATGATTTAAAATGCTACCGAGTGGTAGTCGCAGCGCTGTACAGCTACTGAGCACAGATGTAAATACATGCCAGTACAATCACTGGGGAGGACAACTGGTCTTACACGTTGGACCCTTCTGATTTTTGCAAAGTGATCATCTCTGTCATGGACTATACGTATTGAAGCAAGATAAAATATGGTTCCCTGCAGTGTGTGTTGGAAAATATTTGGGAAGTGGTCCGAAGTTGCTAGGTATTTCTTATTCCTGTGTAGGTTTTCATCTAAACCTTACACATACAGTAGTAAATAATAAAGTTGGATGGGAAGGTATGAGTAGTAATTATTTTAGTACCTGATAATTAAGAAAAAAAATTTTTAATATATATATATGTACAATGAAAAGAAAAATATTTTATCCTTTGTGATTAATGCACACATTCACAAACCTTTTTGCCTTTCAAAGGGTACTCACAATGGAAAATATGTGTATCTATATGTGTATATATGCTAAGAGCTTGCAAATATTTATTCATGTTCTTGCTGGGAAAAAAAAAAAAAGACCAAAACATGTAGATGTCATATGAGTATTTCAAAAACAATTTCACCTGGGTTACCCCAGTGTTTCCAATAGGATTTTCTTCAGGAAACCACTGAAAATACTACACTGTGGTTTTGGTACCACTAGGTGGTGCTGCCTTTATGGTATTCCTTAGTGAAAGTCTGTGATTGTGTATCTATGGAAAAAAATTATATATAGCTAAGAGCAACGTACTTATGGCTTCTTAAAGACAGAGGGGTTTGGCTATACTTGTTTGACAAGGACTCTTAGCCCCTGTATGTGTAAACATTCTCAATTTCTGTTCATCTTTTGCATATCCTTTCTCAAAATGGGAATTTGCATGTGGAAAAAAGTACAGTATGTCCAAAGTTTTGTGTGGGAAAAGTTGTGTTAGAGAACACCCAGCCTTTGCAGTCTTGTAGGACTCCTGCTGAGATTTGTCTCTTAACAGTTTGTTAATCATTGAGCTTTTACAGTCCACCTGTTATCGTGCACAATTCAAAATAAAGCCAGTTCTTACCCTGAAGAGAACACAGTCTAGGTGAGATAAGAGTAAAGGAGACAGGAAATAATTGAGGGGGATATTTGTGTTTCAGACACAATTGCAGTAAACATTGCAGTAAACAGGAGATCATCTGACACCGTTTAAAGGGTATTGTACCAACACTGACAATGTTTGAAACAGTGTTTGCTGTCAAGTGTTTATCTAGCTGGGAAACAATTACATTGAAGTGTAAACTCACTGAAGCAGCCCACTTTACTCAGACAAAAAGACTGGAGTCAGGGACTGAAGAAGGAAGTGTTTAAGGGATAAAGGACTTGCAAGAGAATGTTTGCCACCACCATTAAGTATGGGATAAGAAACATTTAGACAAGTCTTCCTTACTTTCAGCAGCACAGCTTGTGAAACTCTTTGTCTGCTTTATACAGATAGGGGTGAAAACTTAAATTTGCTTGAAGATTCCCAAATACTGCAGAGACAGTCTCATTCCAGATACAAAAAAGAAGCATTAAGTCTAGTTGATTAGAGAATCAAAAAGGTATGTGGGGAACCAGTTACACATATCTGGAAGGACTTGGTTAAAAACCTTCATCTAAGAAAATACTACTGAAAAAGCAATCAGGATTTCACTATCATGGTTATAGATGCTTCTTTTATGGTCACAAATTCATAAATAATTAATGCATAGTAATCATGGTAACTCCATCAAGCACCCGTTATTTTCAGATTAAGTTTTATGAAATAACATGTGTTTCTTTTCACAAAGAAAGAAGACACCAAATTCATCCAAGAAATAATCATTCACTGGTTGCTAGTCAGCTTAGTTTCGCAATATAAATAGGTATCAGCTCCAGAAAGTGTGGGCAGCCATTTGTCTCACCTCTATCCTACATTGTATTTTAAAGATCCCAACTTTGCAGATTTCTGAGACATAAATCTCAGCTGGCAAAGCTTTCTAGCTCATCTTGTTATGCAGAGATCAATCACCACATCTGCAGGGAATGGCTACGTTTATCCATCCACTGGCTATGTTAGATTAAATTGAGGCAGGAAAGATCCAATACAGCCATGCTGCTGTATCAAAGCAGATGTCTCTAATGTTTGTGTGTTTTCAAGGCTGTAAATTTTAGGCTCACACTGAACAGTTTCGGCGTGTTAAATTCCTCCTTTGCATCTTCTGAGATTGGGTCATCTGGATTGACAAAGCTTCATTGGCAAATGAATAGTAGAGATTAATGTTTTAATCTGTCACGATTCTGGGTCACATTGGAATGCAAGAATACTACTTGTGATTACTGCAATTGTGTTGATGTATAATTTGGTATTAAGTACTTTCATTATTATTTTTGATGTTGGCATTTTACCATGCAATACTATAGGCAAGACCAAATGAAATTTATGCTATTATTTGGATATAAATAGCACATTGTCCTCTTTCTATTGGCGCAGAAAATAGTGGGCTACTAATGAGTTTCTGCCATGAGAAGTGATAAAATATAAATTGTTCAATTCATTTTAAATTAAAATGAATTAAATTACAGAAAAACTATAGTGGATGGGGAAAAACCTTGCGTTTTCCAAATGCTGGGTTAGGTCAGGGTCCTGAGGCTTTTCCACTGAATTGGCTACTTCTCAGAGGAGAAAATCTTTCCTAAGCCTTTGCTTTACTCCTGTGACTATTATTTTAACTGCATAGTGATAAAAAAAAAAGAGAGGAGAAAAGAGTTCGTTATTTTCAAATGTCTTTAGGCAACAAATAGAAGCAACCTCTTTATTGGTTATCATCATGTACTTGACATCTAAAGTTTGGCAGTTTAATGTTGAACAATTTGACTGAAAAGAGCGATGTTTAGTGTCAGCATCAGGGAGCAATGAGAATCCAATTTCTCCAGGATCTGTAAAGAAGGACTAAAACAAGGAAGCCTTGTTATGCTTTAATGTTTTTTGGAGTATTTTTTAAGGGGATGGCAACTCATAAAATGTTAAAAACTGCTAGCTAGAAGATATTTTCTTTGGTTGGTTTTTGTGATTGTGACTGGTGTTTTTAGTGACTACTGATTGTAACTGAGGGGCCAAGAGAAACACATCAAAGACAGCAGTGAGTCAATAAAGTCTTTGTGATCAGCTGGACATTCCTACGGGATGAATAGCAACCTCTAATTGCAAGATAATGTGGAACTACTGACTAAAGAACTGCCTCTAACGTTGCATATAAACAAACAGGAACCTGTAAAATATTTTTTTATGAAGAGAGCATAGCTTATCTGATTAGCTTTATCAAAACATGTCTAGGGCACTGTTCCATCCTATGTGGTGTAAAAGCACAAATCGTGTGTGTCTCCATATATATATTTATATAAGAAGATGAAGACTTGTTTGCTGTGATAATGGATAGCATAGGATAGGATAGGATAGGATAATTAATTAAGTGTCTCCAGGAAACATTTCATTATGGCAAGGCCAAACTTTCTTCTTCCCCTCCCCCCACCATAAAGAAAAATTTCTAAATAGAATGAGAACGTGTAATTCCAGAGAGAAAGAACTGTGTGGTTTCTAGGATTACCACGCCTGTGAAGCTATGAATAGGTGAAGTGTTGGTAGGATTTGCAGTGGCTTGTACCTATTTGTTGTTTTATCTAGGGAATCTTGCTCTATCTAGGATTGCTTGTCTTACTAAAGGTTTACTATGAAGTCTTGGTAAACCTGGATCATGTTGGAACACTAGGAAGGGATATTTTTGCTTGTTTGTTTGGTTGGTTTAAATCTAGGATCTCAGAAGATCTGACAGCACACATACAGCCAGAGGATAATGCTGTACAAGATTATTCTTATCCAGGCAGTTTGCTTTGTCTTGCTGTGATGGAGCTCACTAGTGTTATGTGGACCAAAAATACTGTTCTCTTGTAATAGTTGCCTTTTGGGTTTCTATTTGCTAACAGTTTCTGGAAGCTTGTTTTACAAGCAGCACATTTCTGCAATATATATAATAAATTTATCTTTACCTCCATGTCCAAGAGCAAAGTGTCACATCTTGTCTTTCCTTAGCTTGTGATTCAAGGCTGTGAATTCCTTAAAATAAATGAAAATGTTGAAGTCATGGCTTAATTCCCCTTGCCCTTCTTTGGTTTTCAGTTTTTGTAATTTAGATTTTGACTTTTTTTTCCTGTCTGGACGCCTATTCATGTGATTCCAAAAGGTGGGGTTTTGAGAAAAGAGCCTGTATTGAAAAATTACGAGTAAAGATGCTCAGATGCTGCAACATTTCCAGACTTGTGCTTTGGCTTTCACAGTACAGTAGTAGAAACAAAATGTATTTCCATCACTTGTGCAGTGAAATGTCAAGAAAAATTTTCACAATTGACTATGCTTGGTTCACTTATCTGGTAGTGTTGTCTTGTTTCAAAATACAGTTCGGAAACAAACCAGAAATTTTGCGTGAAATTTATGTTTATTCTTCTGGCATGCTGATGACCCTGATATCTGTATACACAAGGCT
The DNA here is from genome assembly GCA_013398015.1 of Oreocharis arfaki. Classification (NCBI taxonomy): domain Eukaryota; kingdom Metazoa; phylum Chordata; class Aves; order Passeriformes; family Paramythiidae; genus Oreocharis; species Oreocharis arfaki. Next base: position 1,255,535 of record VZRR01013906.1, on the reverse strand, counting down.
GTGACTCATTAAACTTTAGAGGATGCTTACTTTAAGACTGTAAGTGTTTTCTGCTAAATTTGGCAGGGAGACTTGAAGATGTCAGAGCATTGAATGATACATTAAAATGTCATAATTTGTGACGAGAAATATATCAATTCCAAATAATTCTAACTATTTGAGGCCTTCACTGTTTTTTGCTGAACCTTTATGAAAGCCTTTTTACAGAGTTGATAGAGCTCTGGAAATGGCTGAGTTGTTACAGGTAAGAATAATATTTTTTTGCATTTTTCTGTGATGCATTTTCTGCAGTTCAGTCCTGATCCAGGTCTAGGAAAACATTATTATAAATGTCAGTAATTATTAAATAGAATAGATTGTATGGATAAATTGCATCCAACATTTTATTAGATATGTGCAGAAAACAGGATTTGCCCAGACTGGAAAGTTTCCATCCTTATGTTCTGAAAAATCAAATCCCAAACCTCAAAAGAAAAGAGTTGGATAATTTTGAAAACTGAAAAGATCTGAATTGATAGTAAACTTCCAGTAATTGAAGGAGAGATGGCTCTTGTAAGTAATGTGCAGTGAATAAGTCACTCTATTTCGTTGCCAAGGAAATAAAATCAGGCTCTTGGTAAAGGGAAGCAAGGAGGAAGACACTGCAACTGGGACAACTGTTACCATTACATAATCCACCTGGCATGGTTATCACAAGTGTGGAACCTCGTGGACATATGTTTGATGGAAAATATCAAATATCTCCTGTATTTCAGTGACAGTTTGTGCTGTTGATATGGTAACATGGTGATAGGATATCTTTTGTGTGATTCCACCTGATGAGCCGTGTGTTCTACCGTAGCTATAGATAAACTGGCCCATCCATTTGAGTATATAATTATTCCTGGTTTTTTTAGTGGTTTTACATATTGAAGGCTTCAAGAATTCTCATGATACTTTCCAAAGGAACATGATTCACTTGCCGGTTCCTTGCTGATTGATGATAATGAAAAAGTAAACCCAAAATTAATTCATTTATACCAAATCCCTTCTTTTCCTGCACAATGGGGTACATAGAAATTTTGATAAGCTTCTTGGAAGTATATTTGTGCAAAGCTTACAGACCATTGCCATTCTTTCCTCACTTCATTTCATAGCGAAGGGTAGCTAATCTGTCACAAATTCAGGGCCAAAGACCAGTTTGTGATGGCTAAACCCACACAGGCAGAGAAAAAAATAGTTACATGCAGGTGTATCAAGCATCCAAACGGGCATGTGGATGGAAAAAAAATATTATCTGAATTTTGAAGTTCAGTGAAAAATCTGCCGAAGTTTGGAGATCTCAGTAAGACGCATCATGAACACCACATAATTCTCTAGAATTCAAGCAAGCTTGCAATCAAGGGACAGTCTTCAGTGAGACATGAGACAAAGTTTTAATGCCATTTTATTTCCTGCCTCTCCCCGTTTCTGAGCAGGTGAGTCTGAACAAGACAGGCAAAGCTCTCAGCTTTGGAGCCTTTCCAATGCTATGGTATTACCTTTTTGGTGGGTTTTTGTGCCTTTAGAGCATGAGAAGAGTCACTTGGGTATCATCTTGTATTTCCCATAAAAGATAATGGAAAGATCCAACAGGAGCTGAGTGTTTGACAGGTGTGGGAGAGAACACCGTCAGGACACTATTTTTAAATCAAAGTTCTTTCATGTTGCTCTTGTTTTAAAGGACAGAACACTTAATCAGAGAGGTTGTCTCTATAATTTTTATGGCAGAAACTTCCTGATTCTTCCCTGAACCTTTCTGTGGGAGAACAAAGGGAGAGTTTGCAAGAGAATATAGTCAGTCAGAAAAGAATTCTAAGGCAAACTAGATAATGGTGAAACTGATAACCAAATTATCCTTGACAATGTTATCAGGTTAAAACAAAAGACAAAAGTCACCTTTGCAAGCTCTTCTGGAATGCTGTCCCAGAAGAATGCATGATCTGCAATGCAAAGAAAAAGGCAGGCAAGGTTGGAGTCAGAACTTGATTAGATTTTGCCACATAATATATTTTGTGCAATTTGTTGTTTTCAAGATGTTGAATTTACTGTCTTAAGTTAGTCCTTCAACTGACATCACTAAAGCAAGAGAGTGGTGCTGGCAGGGAGTGAGGCCAGTTGACCTGTAGTGTTACAGCAAGAGTTAGTCAGAACAAAACTATGGATCCAAAACCCAGGTTGTTTAATATCTGAATTTCAGTTTTGAACACTACAAGAAATTATGACTGAAATAGACCCATCTTGCATTATATTAGTACTTGGGGTGAAGGGCTTTAGAGTGCTTCAAATAGCTTACTGCAAATAATATTATTTAGTATAAATATAAGCATTTAAAGAATTCAATAATGATATATTTTCCATAAACATTTAATTAACTGAACTCTACTAAATATTTTTTAAAAACTGTAATTATCTTAAAATCAGACCTCCTTGCTGAAAAGAAACAAAAATCAATTTAACTGGCTTTTAATCTTCTTTGCAGCTGGAACAGAGACTATATACTTCTAGTTCCATGAATGGTAGAGACCACTACTGCTGCAATTTTAGAATCATTTTAGTAAATGAATTGGATTATACATGAAAGATTTTGCCACCAGTAGCAGGGAAGATTTTGATTATCACAGCTTGTCGTTCTAAACACATGAACAGCAATTAAAAGGTTCAAGTCAGAAAAAATAAAAATAAGTTAACGGAAACATTGCTGAAATCACTCTTTGAAAAATAAATTTTTTATACCAATTTAAATTAGAAACCATGCATAAAACATCCTGTTCTCAGATGGACAAAAGTGGCAAAACAGGAGTACTAATAATAATGAAAAAAATAGCTGGAACAACAATTTGTGCAATGAAGGGAACAAATTGTACCTAAGCTACAAAATAATAGACTCCAAGCCAGTGAGCATTTAAGCATATGTTTAATTGTAAACAGGTGAACAGTTCATCTCCCTTTAATGAGACAACTGAGCAGTGAAATGCACTTATGGGGCTGAGGCCTAACATAGTCATTATTGACTAGAGTATTAATCAATTAAGAAAGCCATAAAAAAACCAGTGGTGGGTACATGTTAAATATGCCTGTTTGTGCTAGAGTGTTTGACAGATTTGCTTCTTCCCTCTGAACTGTGCAAATGAGTCATCCTGTCACCAGGGAGATGGACTACAGGTGGGTTTCATAACCCATCTGGCTTCCTTAACTTTAGCTATTTAAGCTATTCAGCTAATCTCCCTCTGTAGCTAAGGGGGAAGGGAGACGTTTCTGGTTTACCTTTTATCAGTTTGAAGGTACTGATTTCTCTCCTTTGACTATAAAAAGAGCCAAGATCACTCAGCTTAAATTAAATATGTTTAGCTGGTTACAGTCAGGTGAAATGAAGTGTTCTGGGATCTAGTGTTAGAATAGATTAGACAAATATGCACATCTTGAACTTAATAAATCTCATTGCAGGAGATACTCATAAGCTTTAAGTTTGATTTCTTTTAACTCCAGTTGTGCAGCATCTGTCACTAATGGCTTCCAAAAGGTTTGACATCTCTGTCTCACAATGCCACAAAGCATAAACAAATATAAGCATTATGTTGTTAGCCTGTATGTTTATTACTGCATACAATTGGACTGCAGTCCAATTGAAATTATTTACATTTATAAGCTTGTAAAACACAGTAAGCTTGAGATCAGAACAATGGTGGATAGGTACGAGAGTGAAGCCCCTCTTGTTCACAAAGCAACAACCTCCAGCATATATTACGTGGCTGAAATGGCTTATATGGTCATTCAGTTGCATGGCTACTGGTCATGCATGTGGGTCATGCCAGGGGAGCGCCTTTTGCAACATACCTGGAGCCCAGCAAATGCTTTGTAGCTTTGGTGCTGATCCAATCAAGCACAGAAATAACAGGGAAATGACTCATGCTGAGAGGTGGATACTTGCTGTTAATCCCAGCTTTTAAAATGTACAAAGTTTGTCATCATTTTTCATTGTGGTGAATGTGTGTGTCTGGCTGCTTTTGTTTCACAATTGTCTGATGTTTGCTGTGGACTCCCTTTTCAGCTCATGTGCTGCAGTCATTTGCTTTTCACTTGAAAGGACGTAATCAGACAAAAATCCCATCAAAACCAGTTCCATCAAAGAAAAGACCTAGGCTGGAGAAGCAAATATATGAGGTAGGGTGGAGAGGAATGTCTTCTGACCCTGAAACATCTGCTCTTTTAAACGTGATGTTACAAATGTTTAACCACATGTGCATCTTTCACCCTTAAACCTCAGCTAAGGCAGGGGAGATGGGGGTGAGAGAATAATTACAGATGATACTGGACAAGAAAGGTAATATGAAAATAACTAGCAAGGCTGAAATTATGGAAGAAATCACATGCATTTGGGACATATACTACAGAAACGTACTACTAAATTAATACTAATTAATACTAATCTGATCATACAGAGAGATGAATACTAAATGTAAAGACAGGAACAAATTGAATAAATTTGCAGTTTCCAATACAGATTGGCATCATGGATATGCACACACTTGAGTCTGAGTATGTCTTGTATCACTGCACTTTTCTGATACACAACTGAAACACATGCCTTAGTATTTTATTAAATGGGAATAGTATGTCTACTAACATAATTGAAGTATACCATGGATTTAAACTGGATTCTGAATAAAGCTTTTGTCATAAAAAAAAAGCCATTGTCAAAACAGGCAAGAAATGCAGAGGCACTGTCTCATGAAGCCTTAAAAAGAGGTGTTGACAGGTTCTCTGCCCACAGTTTCTAAGGGCTCTGGCAAGACAATTGTTTTTATTTTAAGTTCTGAATGAACAGAAATAGTACTGAAGCAGAAATGGGAAACAATAAATGACATATAAGTTGGAAAATCTGGCCTTGCTCTCTTAAGTTATCACCTTCAACACTTTTCTGTTGCTTTACATGGCAGTAGTGCATGCTAGACTATGCTCTATGTGTGTGAAGCTGGAGATAAAATTCTTTATCTGGCAAAGCAATGACTGTATGAAATGGTCCAGGGACACAGGGAGGTTTTGGTACCATCTTGTAACTAAAATAGGTGTTTCCATCTTAAACAAAGGTAAATGCAAATTTGTTACATGTCTCAATTGCCTGCAGAGCATTGGATTGGTTGGTCCTGTACTGGGTACTGAGAGCACATAGTACTCAATCCCAAACTCCCACAGAGAACTGGGAGGAGTGTGCAGAAGCAGGATAGGAGGGAAGGAAGCTTCCCCACCACTCGCCCAAGCCCTGGTGTGTGGTACTGACGGAAGCTTGGGGGCTGAGTATTAGGATGTGAATAACAGTGCTGAGGTGGCTTCCTGTATTCCAGGAAGCAGAGCTTTGTCCTCACGTGTAAAGGAATACAGTCTGACAAAACGTATTTGCCCAGTAGATCTAGCAACGCACAACCAAAGCCAGGTGGCCAAGGAGGTCAATGGCATCCTGGCCAATGGCATTAGAAATGGAATCAGTGTGGCCAGCAGGACCAGGGCAGTGATCACCTCCCTGTACCTGGCGCTGGTGAGGCCACACCCCAAATCCTGTGTTCAGTTTTCGTGGCTACTCAATAAAAGAAGGAGATTGAGGTGCTGGAGTGTGTCCAGAGAAGGGTAGCAAGGCTGATGAAAGGTCTGCAGCACAAGTCCCGTGAGAAACAGCTGAGGGAACTGGGGGTATTCAGCCTGGAGAAAAGGAGTCTCAGGGGAGACCTGATCACTCTCTGTACCTATCTGAAAGGCGGCTGTAGCAAGGTGGGAGTCATTCTCTTTTCCCAGGTAACAAGTGACAGAACTAGAAGAAAAGGCTTCAAGATGTGCTGTGGAAGGTTTAGATTGGATATTGGGAAAAAATTCTTCACTGAAAGGCTAGCCAGGTATTGGAATAGGCTGCCCAGGGAAACAGTGGAATCACCATCCCTGGAAGTGTTTAAAAGGTGTGGGGAATGTGGCACTTGGGGATATGGCTTAGTCGTGAACACAGTAATGGGTGATGGTTGGACTCAATTATCTGAGAGGTCTTTTCCAACCTTAATAATTCTATGATTAAAGGATGGAATCTTCTCAAATGTCATCATGCCTTTTAAACTCAGGGGTTTGATTCACTTCCAGGTACCCTTCCTTAAGGAATTAAATTTCCCCCTTTGTGCTTGTGAAGATCCAGGAGTAATTTGAGAAGTACCTATGTCCTATGAATTTGGACAACCAGAGATAACAATCAGTGGCACAGATTTCTTAAAACAAGAATGTCGTTTTGCTGCGGAATGAAAGACTGTGGCAAACTCATTCCACCACCTAAGATTAATCCCTTGCGATGCTTCCCAGACTTTCCCACCCTGTTGGCTTCCTCTGGGACAGGCGGCGGCGGGGGACCCGGAGGAGGCAGGCAGGCAGGGTGGGGGAAATCCGTCCAAAACCTGCCCCCATCCCTTGTCCCTTTAAGGCAGCACTATCCCTTTAAAAGGCGGCCGGCGGCGGCCGGCGGGAGGGAGGCGGCGGTGACGGCCGGGGCCATCGCCTGCCCGCCGGGTTTTCCCCCCCTTCCTGCCGGTCCGTCGCTCGCAGCCCGTTAAAAAGAGGAGGCAAGATGGCCGAGCTGGGCAGCAAGGGGGTCACGGCCGGGAAAATCGCCAGCAACGTCCAGAAGAAGCTGACCCGGGCGCAGGAGAAGGTAGGGGAGACGGCGGGCATCCCCGGGATGCGAGGCTGGGAGAGGGAGACGCGGGTACCGGGGATGACAGCCCTCCCCGAAGCAGGGATGCGTCTCTCCTTGGGTGCTTGCGGGGGGGGTGGCAGCTGCCTTCCCTGCCTGCGGAATTAGGGCCCCTTTGCATCCTGAGAATGCCGATTGTCCCTGTTGGAGCGGTGAGGGTTCACCGTCCGCCTGCGGAAACATGGCATCGGATTCGGCCGGGAGCGGGCGGGAGGACGGAGCGCCGCACGCTTGTGTTGGATCCGCAGACGCTTATTGTTTCAACAGGAGGAGACCTTCCCGTTGTGGCATTTAGGTTGTGCTTAATGCAGCATTTTCGAGAGCAGTTCTGTATTTTGCCATAGCGCTAAATGCGTAACCTCAAAGATGGTGAGGGAAAGGAGATGGGCACTTGCCCCTTATCTTCCAACCGCATCGCATGATAATCGCTACTTGCTGTACTGACCTTGAGCTCCTCATTTTAGAATGGCGGTAAAGCCAAAGCCGTACGGCCTTTAAAGATTGTGCCGATCTGCTGAGGGAGGGGGGGATTTTTGAATCCCGGGAGCCCTTTCGCTGCTCTCCGCCCACCCCTGTGCCAGCAGAAGGTGCCAGGAATATGCAATGGATACTTTCCCTGTTCATCTCTCTGGCATGCTGTATCTGATGCCAGATGCCTGCTCTGTGTAGGGATTATCGGGCATTTTACGCAGGGACATTGATCAGCTGCTTTTATTGCAGGCACGCTCGTCTTGGTTTTCAGTGGTTTGCTGTGAGATGACATTGACTGAATAAGGACTGGTGCATCTTTGAGGGAGGGCGGGCGAGCAGATCTGCCCACTGCTGCTCGTGTTCCCTGGGAGTTATCTTTAGCAGCTAGATTTAATCTAGGAGGGTTGGGATTAAATGCAGTGCTGGCCTGAGCCTTGTACCAACCTCTGACACTGCTCAAAAACGCTGCTGGGTCAGAATAGCAACCCAAACTACTTGGACTTAATGTTGCACATGCTGCATCCACTACTTTTTAGCTCACTTACTGAGACTAGGAGCATCCCTTGAACTTGTCCAACTGCTTGGAAAAAACCCCAATGACTACCAGATCCAGTATGGAACTGCAGCAGCAAGGTTCACTCTGTACACAAGAGTGAGCATGGCCACATCCGTGGTTTTTTTGTCCTACTCTTGTTCCAGAGGGGACAGGACTGGGAGTCTGGTACACCTTGAACTCATCACACATGCTAACTTAATTCTGTGTTAGCCACCAGATGGCAACCATATTTGTAGTTAATATTAGGGTAGGTGGTAGAGGTTGAGCTCCTTGGCGTGCTGATGATGTTATTGTATTTAGTGGTGCAGCTTGGAACCAAGTGTGGCCTGCCAAGCCCTTCCCTGGTCTCTTATCAGAACATACACAGGTTCTTTTCCTAGGGAGAATTTTCCACAAATTTCTGTCAACTGTTGATCTAGCGCACTTCCTTGCTCACGCCCTGGTGGTGTTTGGAGACATGGGAATGACGATAACAATAATCGAGAGTTAGCTGTGTATTGCAGGTGATTTGTACGAACTGAAAACAATTGTTTATCTCTTTGTGAAGAGAAAAGCACAGCTTGTTTTCCTCGAAGGAGAAAAGGAAAACAACCCCAAATTCTAGACCTTTCAGCTCTTGTAATCCTGATGAAAACAGTACAACTTTGCTCTCTGGGTTCTCAAAAAAAGGAAAAAAATGGCATTGCTTGCTTCATCATCTGACTTGCCTCCTCATACTGCTGCAGTATTGTCTGTAACAATTCTTCTTTCGTGGAGCGTTCAGTATTTTACCCCTGTCTCTAAGAGACAGATTTTCACTGAGGCAAGTACGTCAGTGTTAACTTTCAGGTCATGAGGAGAGATACAGCTGAATATGAAGTGATGTGGAAGCACCGGTGGTAATGACAGTCTACTCTTGTGGTATTTTTTTGTAAACTGTGATACTGTGTTTAGCAGGAAGGGTGAACTGTGTGTCAGGAGATAAGGACCAGATGTTAAATAAAAAAAAAAGTAAGCAGAAATGTGCAGAGGTAGATCTAGTAACACAACTTAAAAATGCGTTACATTTTCATGAAAGGATATTGGCTAGGGTTGAACTTTTCCTTTTTGAGGCAAAACAGAGACTGTTCTTTTCCATATCGTATTTTGATTTGAATTGAAGATAAGTAAGTCTTCCCTTCAGAATATCTCCCTCTCAACTTGAGCCCTGAGGCTTTGGCTTCAGCAGTTTTCTTCATGGTGAATTTAAGCCTTGTCTTAAGCAAAGAATGCTGTCTTTTTGTTCAATGCAGAATTCGCACTGAAACACCTTACACATCCTTTTTTCCCTTCTGAGATGCCTATTATGTAAACTATGTAAGGTATTCCTTCAGAAGTGCTATTTGTTTTGAGCCTTTCGGCAAAACTATTGGCTATTTTTGGCAGACACTTCAGCAGTTCCACAGGAAATATGGGATAGAATGGTCGACTGTGCTTTTCACAAATGGGCTGGACACCCATTTAACCTCCCTCTCTACTCAGAGGTAGCCTCAAGTACAATACTTGGTAATAATTTGCCAGTTGTCCAGTGAAATGCATCAAATAAGTTGATGCTGCTATCCAGAGGAACCCTGCAGGAACGGCTCATGCAACTGTTTCTAACTCATATTATCTTTTGCAACTAATTAGGATAAATTAGGATATTTAGGCTGGAAATCATAATCTATTCATCCTGAATTTAGCTGGAGGATTTTCAGACTGAGGTGCTGAGCTCTGGACTTCTCATAATTCTAAACTTCTTAACTATGAGTAAAATTGTAATGCCTCCAATGTCAAGGTGTCTTAGAGGGAGCCTAGTGTTTGCAAGTTCTTTCAAACTTTTCCAGTGAGGCTCTGAAGTTTTTTTATTCTGTATGTCTGCAATCCATCCTCTTGGTTAAAGTTTGTGTTTCTGCTTTGTGACCAATTTTTATCTTAACACTTTTGAAAATTTAAAGAGTTTCCACAATTCTTATTTTTCTTTAATAATGTCCTGTTTCTGGATGTGTCTGTCTGCACATGCACACTCCTGCTTTGAACAAATTCAGACAGCATCTTGGTGACTTGATGCAGTCCTGGTGTGAGGGTAACTCCTCTGCAAGGTTCCAGGAGGGAGCTGAGCTCAGGGAGCACATGAATTGGGGTTTAGTAGCTTGGCTGACGCTGAGGGTCCTTGTCACAGGATCAAGCTCTTTGCTCTCCTTCAGCCTGTGAGGCAGAGGTTCAGTGTGGAAAGATGGTATTGTCTGTACAGGCACTGACTGTCGATTTCAGTTGCGTACAGATTAATAGCTTCATCTGAGGAGATGATTGTAAAGTTGACATCAGAAAGAAAGGAAGTTTTTGTTCCTTGGGAGCTTTTTTTGTGTGGAGATGAGTAGAAAGGAATGAACTTATTTTTACTTAGGCTGAGTGTGGGAGGTTCCTGTCCTGTAGTAGTGGTGGTCTCTCACTCTCTTTTCGTTACAAAGTTGGGCAAAATGAGGAGTCTGTGTTCTGTGACATGAACAGACTGTTGTATTCTGTTGTGGGTTTCTTCTGATGTACCAACAAACCAAGGCATCCCCTTTTCCCCCTCTCCATCCCTAACCAAAGGGAAGGCTTTGTTCTCCATGCAGGACTTGGCAAAGTTTAGTTTGGACATCCAAACTCCCTTGTGTTAGGGGGTCACATTTAGGTCATAGACTGCCATTTATAGTCATAGACTCTGACTTGCCGTGTTGCCATGTCATGTCACTTCTGCTTTCTCTTCTTGGCTTTGTTAGTTCCACCTATGTTTACTTGCATCTGTTTGAAGTTTTCCTGATTAAGCCATCTGTCAGAGCAATGCTCTGCTCTCCTCTGGCTGCACAGTCCAAGGAGGCTGAGCTGTAGTCTTCGTCTCACAGATTGTGGTTTGGGTGGAACAGGGTTTGCAGAAGGCATGGTTTGCATTTTGAGTTTGCCCTGATAAGACTTTTTTCCTCCTCCTAAGCTCCAATAGGTGGAGCATGGCAGGAGGAAACACCTGGAATGAAATCTCAGCCCTGTTGAAGCAGGCGAGAGTCCATACTAATGAGGAGTACCCAAGAACCTTAAAGTAAATTTAGATACAGCTGTCATCAGGATTCACCTATCAGAGGCTCCCTGCTCTGCAGATGGGGAGAGACCCTTTCTATGAAAATGGTAGATACAGAAAGCTCTCTTATTGAGGCATATTACATCTACCTACTTAAGAGGAGAGAAGTTTCTTACTGGTTTTCCTTCGGGATCCTTCTGTCTCTTCAAAGCTTCAATTTTTTTTCTTGCCTTTGCTTAGGGTAGGATGGTTTGGTGGCAGTCTGCCTTGTGCCAGTGAAAAACAAATAGAAGAGCTAGAAGTATTGGTTGCCTACTGATGTGGCAGGAAAATTAGCATTTTGTTTTTTTCCTGGGGGACTCCCCAGATGACAAAGGCAGGGGTTTTTACTTTGTGTCTGTTAGCTTGCTTTCTCAAGAAAGCAGGGCTTAGGGGATGGGCAGAGTCTCAAAGGTACTTTGTGCCTAAAGGTTGCTGGAAAACAGGCACTGGGTACAGGACGAAGATCTGAATTAATGCCCCTAACGTTCAGATGATTCCAGTATGATCTCAGACTGTATTACTGGTATCAGATAATCTGCATGGTACAGGGAGGAGGTGAAATAGGAAACCAGGCTCCACATGTTTCCTTGCCATGGAATGGTTTGATTGGCAGGGCACTTACAGTGCCCTGCTGAAGGTGCCCTTCTGTCTGACTATTGGCAACAGATTTCTTATATGAAGAAGAATCTCATGGATGGATGAATTTTCTGATTGGAAAAGGCCCATCCCTATTCCTGATCACTTTATCTTCCCTGTAAATTCTAATCTTGTAAACAGTCCTCTTCAGTGCAGTTCTTGTGAGAACAGATTTATAAAACAGGATCTAGAAGACCTCTTTTCCTCTCTCTTGAGGACTTTTAATGAGTCTCTAGGGCATACAGAGTTAGAGTTACAGACCTCACCTCTCAGGGGGTGACATCAAAGCTTGTCTGGCTTCTCCCTCCCTCCTGCATGCTAACTGTTAGGCAAGGTTTGTGTTTCCAGGCACAGATGTTTGTTTTCTTTCCAACATCATGATTGCTCTTCGCATGTGACTGGCAAATGACATGGCTGGCCAATCCACTGGGGAAAGCTGGGTGCAGCCTGAGATTTCAGCATCTAACTGGACTAGGATCTTTGGAAATAGTGTAGGTTTTCCTTTGTTCATGACTCTTTAGACAGAGACGGAAGACCCTGTTGCTTGGGATCAAACGTATAATGAAGCTGTGGTTCTAGAAACATTTGGAGTGACACGAGGGTACCTTAGGTTAACAGGTATTAGAGTGGCTATTTTTTTCTGCTGTTGCGATGGTGACCAGACACCTGAGCTGCCCATTGTGCGAGTTCTGCAACTTTGCAAGGATCATCTTACAGTCCTGGCTGTCTACCTGTACCTGGAGGGATCAGCCTGTCTTCCCAGAAGTTCTGTACTGCAGCCTGACATGATCACAAAGCCAGACTCAATTTGCCCAAGCAGAACAGACAGGTCTGTTGCCCTAAACTGGCCACAGCTCAGCCCCTAAGTGGGCTGGCCCATTCAGGGTGTGCAGACCAGCTCCTTCTAAGGGGGGTTAAGACTGTATTAATGTTCACCAGGAGGCTGTGCATTCTCTGCCCCAGAGCAAAGAGATGGGAACAAATATTAAAATACGAATAAAGCCTCCTTGGAGCACTGCTGGCAGGTAGAATAGTGCATTGAGGTCCATTCTGACGTCAGGCTGTGTTTTAGCCTTCTCTTAAAGGAACTGTATGTTTGGGTTTCTCCAGCACCTGCAATGTTGAATGAATGAGTGCCAGCAAACCTGTACCATTCTGGCATTCCTGCTGCTGAGGTAGAAGGGGACATCTCTTACAGGAAGGGGTTGGGAGAGAGAAGAAAGTAATTTCCATTGTCTTGCCTAGTCAAAATCAATTTTAAATATGGTATTAGTTGACTACTTAATACTGTCACAGCAGGAGAGTGGAACCTCTGCAGATTTGCCTGAGCTATTGGCAGTGGCACAAGGAGTGAATAAATCTTGTCAGGTGTGTTTTCAGCAGGTGCATCCAAATGGCTGGTGGACCTCAGACAGTTCAGGTTTCCCTGGGCACTTTCCTAGCCTCTGAAGCTGTTTGATCGTCACAAAGCTGGCAAGTACTGCAGGGTAGGTCCTGTGCCGCATTCCAAGAAAAACTTGAAATGTTTTTTTAGCAGAAAATAGGATTGATGAGTATACATATTTTTTTGTTTGTTTTGGGTTATATTTTCATCATGCCAACTTGCTTGCATGGTTTTATTTTGTAGCTGCTACTCAGAAAGTACCTCTCTTTAGATTTGTGATTCTGTGATCTGAATGAACAGCCCTGGTAGTTGTGAATAGAAATTTTTCAACCTGCTTAAGTTGTGCATTTATTTTTTCTCCCTTTTTCTCTTTTTTTTTTTTTTTTTCCCCCCCACTGAGTTTCTCCTTTATTGTGTTGGGAACTTGCATCCAGGAAGGGTTTGCCAGAGCAGGGAGTTGCATTTTGTGGAAAACTTGGAACCCAGAGCTTGGGGCATTTGCAGACCTAAACAGCGGTCTCACAGAATCGCTATGAAGCAGCTTTATGAAATGAGAAATAGATACTATGTTTACTCAGATCTCTGCTAGTACACATGTGCAACATTGAATTTTCTACTGTTTAGTCTGGCCTGGAGTAAACTTTCCTCAGACCTGTGGCTGGGAGGTTAAAGTTTCTGAAAGTCGTCCTTTCCACAGAAGTGCTGTTGGGAGAGTCATGGAAGCCAGACAGTGTCGCCTTTCTTTTTGTCCCATTCTTTACAGGAAAGGAGAAGTCTGGGTGGCAGTGTGTTCTTAATATAGGCTGCCAAACAGGATGGAGGGTGCAAACTTCACCAATAAGGAGGAAAGCAGTGCTTAACAGCAACTAATCCCTGTATGAAAACCATGGGTATTTAATCTCTTGATACGCAGAAGTGCTGCCCTCTCTGCAAGGATTTGATGTGCTGTTTCAGAAAGCTGATAACCTGCTCCGAAATTATGTATTTTTTGGTAATTCTGCATTGATCATGTTTGGTTTGTTTATTTTAAGCAGGCTTAGAAATTTTTGTTAAACTTGGTTTAAGAGCCACGTTGGTTTCTCAGATGTTTTCAAAGTCAGCTCTTCAGGAGGGAGATTAGAGGTTGATGCAGCTGAAATACAAACATTTTTTGCTGGGCTATTGCTAATACTCTGCTTTGGAACTGTATTAGATGGAGCTGAATGCTTGTTTGCCAGCAGGGATGGAAAGGGGACTTCAATGGTACAGAAACTACAGTGTTTGAAAACACAGCTAAAAGTGTTTACGCTTTTGGTTTTTTTTCTTTTTTCTTTGTACTGCTTGGCTTGATTGCACATTTTATCAGGCCAGAAACAGTGTGTGACTTAACCAACTCAGAACTGAGTTGGATGATATTTGCGGAGTGAAATAGCAATTCTTCCCATTGGATTTACTTGGAATGGTGCCAGCAACAGATGTAAACTTATACCGAGTAGGTATAAAGATTGATATTTGAAAAAAATGTAGATCTCTGCATCTTTTTACTTGACAGATGTGCTGGTCTTGTAGCTTTCCAGTACCCTTGTCTGTAAAGTTAACCATTCCTGTAAGGTGTTAAAACTTTTTAAGTCTTGATCCTGTGAGCTCTGTGAGTCTTGAGTGTAGAAGGACCAGCCTAATTTCCGTTCCTGCTTCTTCAGTCATTCTGGGGAAAAAATGGGCAAAACCCTGAGGGGAGGGAAAAGAGTGTGTTTAAAAAAAGTGCAGGTAATTCCTTTCCTGGAATTGGAATGTTCAGCTCATTAATTTTGAATTTTCAGGCAGTCAAGTGTTGTCTTGGAGGGATGCTCTCTTTCCCCACTGTGGGTGCAACATGACCCCTTGGTCCAAGAGGCCCAGAAGGGGTGTGAGTTACTCTACTGAAGGACAGCGTATTTCAAAGGTTGCTTGAAAATATGTTTTTGGCAAAATTCTGTTGAGAGAGATGGCAACTTCCATAAGAGGAACAGTGCTCAAGAAGAGTGTAAAATCATTCAGAAGGAGAAATACGCTTGGGTTTTGTACTGAAACACTCCTTAAGGTACAGTTTCCTCAGCAGAGGAGTGAAATGACTGTTCTTCGGTGTATTGAACCGACCTCTACAGTAGAAGGATACTAGGGATTTTTCTTTTTTTTGTCTGTTTAGTCTGGACAGCCATTGTGAAAGGCCAAGCTTAACTGTGTGTTAATAAGCTTGAGCTATTACAAGGATGTACTCACTCTGATAGTGTTTCCTTCATCATGCATGCAGTTAGTAGATTATTTGTTAGTGTCTGCAGTGTGATTGCATTATGTATTGCCAAAAAAAGGCCTTCCCTATTCTGAAACAATTCCAATATAAATATTGGACAGTCTAAGTTAATAAAGATAATTCTGGTTTGTTTCAGTAAAAGTATATTTCAAAAGGCTTAAAAGCATTTTCAGACATTTTTGCAGAAGTTTGATATGGATTGTTTTGTAGGCAAAGGTGCAGGGCTGTTTTTGAACAGTAAAATATTTATGAAAATAGCTGAAGAAAGTGGAAAAAGAGATTGTCTTTCTTTGGAGAGGAAGAACAGTTTATGTGCAGGGCTGAGAGGGGAAGGTTTGGAGACCTGATTGCGGTGGGAGTCAGAAGGTCAGAGGGCTGATGTGATCCGTCAGTCACAGAGCTCTGGAATGGTGTGCTGCACCCAATTGCTCATGGTCTGGGACTTCTCTGTGAATGGATATCAGAGTCAGTTGCCAGACTAGAACTTTTTGCCAAGCTGGAGGCTTTTGCTCACCTTATTTCATGACCCTTGGTGGCCATAAATAATTCAGGGAGGAAGTGTACGTGATGAGGGCTGGATGCCCTTACCATGAGGCTGTGGATATAGTAGGATAAAAGAGCTGCTTTGTCATGCTGGATGAAGGTGACTTAGAGCTGGGGTGTTTTAGCTGGAATGTCTTCTGAGCTGGCAGCCCCAAGTCTCCAGTTGAGGCCTTAATTTTTGAGGAGGCTCTTAAGGGAGCACTTTGTGGTGATTTTCCTCTCCAAAACCAGTGTGGCATAGATTCTTAACAAGTACTCTGGCAAAGAAGCTGATGGACTTAACACTCACTCACAGCCAGAGGACTTGCCCTATAGAGCATGGTTCTCTTAATTTGCTGTTCCTCGCCCTTCAGCTCTGCTGAAGTAAGAGCAGTCCTTTTGGGTGGAAAGGAGAAGAGCTGTTCGAAAACTGCTTGGGAAGAACCAAGAGCTGATCATCTGTTGATCCATTTGTTCACACTTGGATGGGACAAACTACGTTCTGTAACTCAACCTGGCCCTGGAGGGCACTGTTCCTAAATCCCCCATGTCTGATCCCTTGCAGCTATCACCTTCCAGCTCAGAGAATTCCAATGGCTGATCCAAATGCCTGTGTCTTTCCTTTGCTCCATCGTACATGCCACGTGTTCCAAATCTGGCCTACATTTGAGAAACTCCCATCATTGTTCAGCAAGGTGGTTGTGAACCTGTGTAGGAGCTTTACTGGCCTCCTAAGGGCTCTGCATCCAGCCTGTCCCTTCTGGAGTCCCTCTCTAGCATTGTTTTGCCTTACAAGAGCTGTTCTGCCCCTCTCCCTCCTAGCATGCACCTGCTCCTTTATCTCTTTCTGCAGCTCAGGCATGGCCTCAAATGCCTTTTACGTTTTTTCCTGATTTGGTTGCTTCGTTTTGCACCAGGGCCTGTTTAAAAATAAAAATACTTATTGCAGAAGTATCAGCATTTAAAATGAGTGCTGCAGAGGAGGAGGCAGAGGAATTGAGAAGGGGGATTTGTGCAAACAACACTATTTATACTATCTATTCCTCTTGCTAGTGTTACTGTTGGCTATAGATAGGGTTTAATTAAGCTATGTTAAATGCCTACCCAAGTAATAGACATTGATGTTGAAGTCCTGGTGCCTGGAATGTCACATTGATGCCAGCTGAATTAAGTGATGCCATTTGGCTTTATTAGGTACAGAGCTATGATGTGGTGACTATCTAGCTCCACAGTTGTGCCACTTTTTTTGGTCTCTGCTTAAGGCTGGGGCAGACAAAACAGAGGGTGGAAATTTACCTGCTTTCTGGAGACTGAAATTTCCTCCTCCTTTATTTTCAGGCTATTGATAGATACATATTCTCTCCAGCTTCGGCTTTGCTGAATAGCATGAACTTGGGAATGCAGCATTTTTAGCTGCCTTCTTTGAATAAGAGCAAACCAAGTAGAAAAAAATTGCCCAGAAAGTTACAAATTCGACATACAACTGCATATGGCTGAGACGGCCTGGTATCAGCAGCACGCCCTGCTGAGAGGTCGGTGGTCTGTCTCTGGGGCAATTATGTGGCAGCGTGATGGTAGAATGGTACCTGTGTGCAGTTTGTGCACCCTAGACCTGACAGACCGAGGCTGACCCTGGTAGAGCCTGTGTGTCTCCTGGTGAAGCTGTGTTTTCAGCACCTCAGGAACTGGGCCATCTGCTTAAGGTGTCAAGATTAAAGCATTCGAAGTCTGAAAACTCTGGCTTAAGCTCTTAAGATTCTTGATCTCCCACACTTCTTGAGGCAGGTGCCTGCTTCTGGCATTGGGTTTGTTCTGGTGGGAGAAGTGACCACATCTGAATGGTTATTTTGCTGCCCTGTCTTCTGCTTTGTGCAGCTGCTGTTTGAGCACTTTGTGTCTCCATTTGCTTGCCTTAGATAGAGTCTTGTCTTTACTGACTGAGGTTTAAACTGACCCAGCTACTCCTGCTGGGGCAGCTGTTTCACATCACTCTTAAACCCCCTCTACCCCTGAGATGTGTTCCTCTAGCTGCACCTTTTCCTCCTCTATTCTGCATTCTGCTGCTCCATTACCAACCCTCTGGTTGTGCTGCTTTACCTGTTTTTCTTTCAAGTCTCTCCTCTCGTAGGTACATTTGACAGTAACCTCTGGATGGGGGACTAGAGGGGCAGCAAAAAGTGTGGGAACAGGGAAAAGATTAGCAGTCCACAGGACCACAGGGCACTGGGATGGTGCCTGAGCTGGGGCATTGGCCTCTGTCTCAGCTCAACGAGACCTGTAGCTACCACCCAGCTTCTTAATTTTACGTTCTCTTTAGCTTATATTCTGACTCTCTGAAACTCCTGACTGAAGGCTATAAAATAGATGAGGAAAAAATTGGAAGTGAAGTTTAAATCACATTTGCCAGGATTTCATGTCCTTAAAGATAAATGGGGGGGATGAAGAGTAAAGGGTAGAAGAGGGAAATATCTGTGCTTTCTTTTTAACTGCTAAAAACTGTGAAGAAAAGGAAAAGATAAATAAATAAAAACCAGTATTTTTTATGATAAGCTTTTATATAGCAAGGCAAGCTTGTGCATTAATAGAAGGGAGAAAAAAAAGTCCACTTAGTAACACAGTGGGTTAGACCTGGAGGGAAGATGATGTGTCAGTTGAATATTTGGGGGTGGGTGAGGGGATGGGAACATAGATATATTTAAGAGAGAAAAAAACAAGAAATAATTCATGTTTCAGTTTGTTATATAATGTGTATTACAGCTGAGAACTAACCCTTGAATTCATGCTAGAGTACAAGCACAGTGCTTGGGCTGTACCTACAGGGTAGGCATAATGCAAAATGACTTAAAGAAATGAGAGAGGAGTACCATAACAAGATAAATCAACCAATGTAGGAGGAGCCTTTAAAAGGAACCTGCTTTTGGAGGTGCCTGGATGGCCTCGGGGTAGGCAGACACTGAACTGCATTGCAAGTGTGTGATCGTAGCACAGTGTGACTGAAGAGACCAAGCATCCTGCCAGTGAGAAGGGAAATTGCTTTTCCATGCTGTCTGTCACAGCACCGCTCCTGCTGTAGCATCACTTAATTTAGACTTGGCTGACGATAGGATCTAAACTGCAAAAACTGTGGGTGAAGAGGGAGGGAGAGACAACCTAAAATGTTGAACATAGTGAGGGGACTAAAATCTTCATATAAAAAAATCCTGGAACGTCAGGATTTGGGTCAATGCTAGTTGCACACCAGGGGCCCCAGCCAGTTCATCATCTCGAGGCTTGTCTCACTTTTAAGTGCCCTCTGTGGGAGAGGAGATGCTTGGTTTGAGCCTGTGATTATGTAGGTAAAAGAACCTTTCCTCTTAACTGATTGGCCATGTGCAAAGGTGGTGAGAGAGTGTGCTTGCAAAACATCCGGAGAACTGGGGGTTTATTTGTGTCTTTCTGTAAACATGATGTAGATTGCCTTGAGGAAAATAGCTCTTGCATCCTGGAGATGTTCTTGTGTTTTCCTAAACTGCCAGTATGGCTGTTTTCTAGAGAAAAGTGATCATTATAAAGGCTGATATGAGACATGTAAAAGGTGCATTAATTTTCTCTTGCAACAGGGAGTACAGACTTTTAAGCTATATCTTTGTTTCCACTCAGATTTCAGTTTAAGTCAAACAACTACTATTCACCTATTTCCAAGGCTGGCTTTTTGTTGCAGTGCTGTTGGGCCAGTCTCCCACTTGCACTGGCCTTTTTGTTGTTGTGAGAGCAGTTTCAGAGGTTAGTGCTACATCTCAGTCATTTCTGAAAGTCACTTGAGGGATTTTTATATAAGAAACCACATCCTTAATGTTAGTGTCCTAACCTAATTCGTTTTGGTTTGTTTTTAATGTTAAGTGACAGCAAAAATAAATTGTTACTGTTGGATGAGAAACTTTGTCCTTGATTGTTGAATTCACTGCATGTGAGCTCCTCAGGCTGGCAGGAATGGGTGAGAAACCTGCCCCCCTTCCAGCCCCTTCATGCACGTGGTGAGCTGCCTCTGCCTTACTGCACAGAGGGGGGAACGAGGGGTGAGGATACAGCTGCACAGATCAATGAAATCTAAATGGCCCTTTTCCTGGGATGAAAGAGAGAATTAAATGATGTTACAGTTCCTTGCCACCTTAATTTCAAGGTTTTTGATAGGTGCTATCAAGAAATGGAAAGCAGCTTTCCATTTCTGCTGGTTCATGGTGCTCCAGTTTGGTTCCCCTGCAATGGGTGCCAAAATCTCCTTTTCAGTTCTTGCTCCAAGGTCAGTGCTACCAGGGAGTCAGAAAAGCAGATTGTTGTGATGGTGAGGAGTCCCAGTGTTTTCTCCTTTAGTGTTCCAGTGAACTGACTTTTGACAACTGCTGCTCAGTATGGATGCTAATGACCTGGACAGTTTACCAGGAAAGGAGGGGAAAATTGTGCTGCTACCTCTTCTCAAGATGATTTTCTTTCACACGGGCAGAAATGATTCATCCAGAGTCACTCTTAAATTAGGTGAGATGTTGTCCAGGGTGGTTGGGGGTGGGGAGGGAACACATTGATTTAGGACTGCAGTGAGTTGCTGTCTGGCCAGGTGTACTTGAGTATGCCAGGAGACTCAGCAAAAGTGCCTTTTCTGCAGTACTCGTGTCCTATTCTGGGGATCTGTCTCCATAAATGGATTATATGGAGGCTCTGCAGCATAGTATTCCCAATCATGTTACCTGCAGGGTCACCATGCCCTCTAACACAATTTGCAGATAGAGAGTGGCTTTGCCCTGTGCTGTGTGTTTAAAGAGCATTACTCTGATTATCCAGGTGGGTGGATTAATGGGAGTTAATGGACACTTGAGGAAGGAAGGAAGGAATGGAGAGGTGCTCAGGAGGTGAATTTGAGCTGGCAGACTTGTTAGCAGAACAGTGCAGTCTGCTTGTGAAAAAGTCAACCAAAGAAGCAGCTCTGGGGAACTGCTATGCTCTGAAGAACTTGATGGGACAGATAGTAAGGTGCTTGTGTGTGTTGGGTCATTAAAACTGTCACTGACGAGTTGTGGTGATGTTTGAGGCACCCAGTAAAGTCTTCTGGAATAAAACAGGAAAGAAATAAAAGATCCTTCTGTCCTGCCAGATCTTGGAAGATAAACTGGAATTGCTCTAAAACTTCTGTTTCCTATCTCCAGTCCTCTCCTGTGGTGTAAGGAGCAGAGTCCTCCCTGGTGGGACACTAGGATCTCATATGGAAGGCAGTTGGAGGCTGCTCAGCAGGCAGACCTCTGCCATCCTTGAGTGGGCAGGGCTGGTGAGGAGCTGCCTGTCTCTGTGGTGGACAGAGGAAGCCCTGTGGCAGGAGAGGGTGAAGGAGTGACCTGGCCATCAGGAACCTTTTGATGTTCCGAGTCTGAGAGCAGCACAGTGTGCTGGGAGTTGCACAGGCTGCTTGAGGAAGGGAATGGAAATGTTCTCCTTGTCACAGGAGACGATCTGATCGTGTAAAAGGGAGCTGAATAGAAAAACAGGGTCCAACTGCACTAGGGGCAGTGAAGAACAGGAGCCAGTGAGGGCTGGACTGGGGCTTCCAGAGGAGGAAATGAGGCTTTTTCTTTAGGGGAAATGACACTAGTGCCAGGTCTAATCTAAAGAAGTGCTACTTTAGAAGGACAGGAAAGAAAGGGATTGCTGAAGAAATCCCTAGAGTGTGATGGTCTGCCTTGTTTTTCCGGAGCAGGTGTTTGTGGGAACTGAGTCCTGCCCTTGGACAGGTTCTTAACACCACTGCTGGCCCTGGCAGAGGCTACCTGTGCCGTGTTCCCCATGCCTGTCCTCATAGCCCTGCAGACGCAGGTGCTGGGCCCCCCAGTCAGCAAGGAACAGCAGCACAGCTTGGTTGCCTGGGTGAGTTAAGGTTTCACCATCATGAATGGGGCTGTGAATGAAAACCAGGATGAGACAGTGGAGTGGCAGACCTTGGAAATAGAGCCGTCCTTGAGAGCCTGCAGTGTCTGCCTGCCAGCCTGCAGTGATGGGCAGCGGGAGGGAAAGGGACAGCTGACCCTTCTGTTGAGGGAAGAACCCTGCAGCATGTTCTTCAAGCCGAGGGATGGCGTGGGCCTGAAGCCAGTCTGTAGATATGGAAGGGTATCAAAAGCCTTGATGGATATTTTTGGCCAGAATGAGTAGGGCAAGGGTTGAAGGGGCCAGAAAAAAATTAACTACTGCTGCATTTCTGGTTTCCTGATGCTGAGGAACCAGGTGTCCTTTTTAAGGGATGACTAATTCCTTGTTTCATGGAATGGAGAAGAGAAAGAAAAGCGTTTTTTTTCCCTCATCAGATGAAACAAGTACTTGTTTTTAGAGGTGAATTTGCCATGTTTGGAACCTGCTGCCTTCAAAGCTTCCTTCTCTGTTCTTCCTTGAGCTGTTGGTGGATCTGTGGCACTAAGACATGTCTTTGTAATGTAAACATCAGTTCCCTCCCACATGGAAAATCAAAAGACTTGAGTGATGTCCCTATCTTTTGAAAAGAAAAAAAAAAAAAGGTTGGAGTTGGAGGGAAGGCTGTTCAAGCAGAGAGCATTGTTCAGTTGCTGTCATCTGTTACTGTGGGGTTGCTTATCAGAGCTGGGCTGTGCTTATTTGAGTCCTTCCTGTTCCCTCCCTGACCTGTCCCCCCCATTCCTTCCTCCCATCCCTAAGAGTTTTTCTGTGGTGAAGCTACTGGGGAAGATGCAGAAAGGGGAAACCTGGGGTCTGAAAGATGAGCAGACTCTTGTGCCATGCTTAAAGCACTCACCTGTAAGGAGTCTCTGGATGATGGGAGATTAAGAAGTGGAAAAGAGGGTTTGTACTGAGACAACAAACTTATTTAATTTCTTCCCTCTGCTGCCACCTCCCTTAGTTTTCTTACTATAGTAACCTTCTGATGATATTTTTCTTCACAGGATACTGTCCTCAGTATTCATGGTAGCCCTTCTACTCTAACCCCATGTGCATGTACCAACCCAGGCAGATTTTTAGTGTGTTATCCTGAAACTGTGGCCAGGATAAGCTGGGATGTTAACAAGTGGTTGGAAACATGACTAAAATGTATGAAAACAGAATCTGTTTTCATGGTGACAGGCTGAGAGATGAAAATTCATGTATAGTGCTTTCTGCTGCCTTTGCTGTCTGGCTCTAAGGCTTCCTTACTAAAACCCATTGATCTGCTTTCTGTTTGTTGCTGTCATTCTCTCTAGTGTTCCTTCTAGTTGTCAGTCATGCTTGGATTGATTTTGCCATTTTTGTAAAGAAAAAAAAGGTGCAAGTCAGGAAATCCTCTGTTCAATCAACTGTGGCTGCTCTGGGAGGGTCTTGCAGGGCGGAGAAGAGGAGGAGGAGATGATGTGAGGTCCGTCAGTTCTGTCCTTGTACTTTGTCCTTGGGGTGTGTTGCGACTCATTTCTTTGGGCTTCAGAACTAGTTCCTGCTAGTAACATGCAGATGCAGGAAAAAAAGAGATGGTTGGAGTAGCTGTGTTTATTTATTTATGTGTTAGTATATCTTGGGAGCAATATTTGTGCATCCTGGATGCTTCAATCCTGTCTTGCCCAAGAAGTAAATCTCACTTTTGAGAATGACCATTTAGGAATGTTCTTTTGAACCCTTTAGACTGGTTTTCACTTTTTTTACTTGATGTCCTTGCTTTTTAGAAGGAAAAAACTCTGTGTGGCTGAGATGTAGCCTATGCAATGCTGACTCAAGGTTGCAAAAGTAAACAGTTTTTCATCCCACCCTCACCATTACCCAGTGTTTAAAACCCGGAAGGCTGAAAGAGAGCCAGAACATAATCAACATCTTTGTCTCTTTCAGTAGTAGCTGAAGGAGCCAGCTGGACTTGCCTACCTGTCAGAAATCTAACCTTGCAAGAGTGTAGTGCTACCGTACACAATGACTCCACGAGTGGAAAGGGAGAATGTTCGGAGTTGTTAAATTAAACACCTGATTTTTTTATATAGTGCTTCCTCAGAGGCTGTGTGAGAATACTCGCCCCACTGTGATAGAAAGGGAAGGTGGCATCATGGTTTGTACAAAACTGAACATTGCATCTGTGACAGAGGCAGTTTTTCAGTGCAGATTTTGCTGTGTTTGAAGGGAACTGTGACAGTTCTTCCATTCCTTCTGTAATAAACATTAATGTTTATTATTGACCTACATGTAATTCAGGGTAGCTTTGTATCACTGTTGCATACTCCTTGTACAGCTATGTCCTAGTTGCTTGTTCTCTGAAAGTCTCATTCTGACATCTTCAAGTAATGAAGAGGAAGTGGTTCTGTGTTGAGGTGAAAAAAGTCTTTGAACACATATGTATGCCAAGCCTTTGCGCGTAGCCTGCTCTCCTCCTGACTGTGCTGCTGTGATGTGGATGAGACTGCCCTGCTTTCCGTAGCAGAGATGTACTGGGTTTGTGTTGTCTGTGCTGGTGAAGATTGGCAGAGACAGACTGCCTGCTTTCAGTGAGCATCTTTGGTTTATTTATGTCCCTGCTCTGAAGTCAGAGATGAGAAAGAAAGTGTTTTGTGCTTGCAGTGGGGCAGTACCCGTGCTGTTGTGTGATGTGCTTGTTTCTTCTGATACAGAAGAAGGTTCTGTGTTTGTTTTAGAGGAAGATGTCCAAGCATTTCACACTCGCCCGCAGGTGCATGAGGAAAAAATAGCTGCAGCTGGATATTCCCGTTCACAAGAAACTGGTGATCAGCTTTGAGTCTGCATTTATCTCTTCCTTTCATCTGCTTAGCAAAGCACCTAAGGCCTAGATAGCATCAGCTGTGCATCCTTCAAGTTCCTGCTTCCAATCACATCTTCCTTTCAATACCACATGGTAATCCCCTGCCATCTCCATACTTGGCAGAAAGCCAAGTGCTTAAGGCCCGGATACCCTCCTCAGCTACCGAGAAGGGCTTTCCCCAGAGAGATCCCAGGGAAGCCCTGGGAGCCTGGTCCTGTCACTGTGCTCCCAGCTCCTTTTTGTTGTCATAAAGCGTGCCCCTGCTTTGACTGTGTTTTCCTGCTCTTGGAACACCGGAAGCTGTCACATCAAACAGCTCTTCAGGGCTTTCTGTCCTCTAATCATAGACCAGCCAAAACACAGGCAACCCTTCCTCTTCTAAGTTAAGACTTCTTTCTCAGGACCTGTGCTGTTCCACAGTAATATCTGTTTAGTTGTTGTTCTAGATCCTCCTTGTTCTATTTTTTTCTTTCTCTTCTCATCATCTTTAACCTTTGCCTGTGGCAGCTGTGCAATCAAACCAGAATCCAGACGAAGCTGCCTCTTTGATCCCTGCCTGCATTTAATAATAGGGCTCTGGTTGTTACTGAGGAAATAACATTACGAGATGCATTGGCTCTTCTTTCATTCAAAAGTTTAATTAGTGATTTGGGCAATATACGGTCATTTTAAGCTCTTAACTGCTTTCTGAAGTTCATTCTGACAGTAGCTACCACAACTGCAGAATGGTCTCATCAGTCTGAGAAACTGTCTCAAAAAGCTACATAATTTTAAAAACAGTTTAGAAATAAAAATAATTGTGTAATGGTTCAGATGATACCTCTTTAAAAATCTGATAGTAATGAAGTCTCAGAAACCCAGCACTCAGTTTCTCAGAAGGTTTGTCCTGAGCGGACAGCAAAACCTACCACAAAAGTTACATGAACTGTGAAGATAAGTACTTAAGTTGGTTTGGAGTGTTGCCATTACAGTTTTATCTCCATAATATTGGGTCATACTCTGTGTGGCTTAGAACAGTAGATTTGCACTTTCATTTTTTTTTAACACTTGAATCTCAGTGGGAACTTCAAGTATTATAGAAAGTATGTAAAAATTGAGGTTTGGAAATTACTCTTGATGAGCAAAGCCAAAGTTTTCAGTTAATAAACTAGTTCCTAAACCACTGAATTTGAATGGGTTTGTCTGAAATTGTGGCTGACTTATCTGCGTCTCCCTTGTATAATTAAGAGTTTAAAAAAATTTGAAGTGCTGAGACTAGAATTCAGCAGCTTATCTTGAAAAAGAAAAAGGCTTGGCAGTGATTCTTCCGCTCTAGGAATGGGTGGGAAATTTTTAGTGTTGAAATACAAGTTTATACGAGTTTAGCAAGTCTTCAGTCTTAGTGTTTTCCAGATTGGTAGAAGCAGGAGACATTCAGCCTAGCCACTGAATCTAATCCTTTAGCCCAAAAGTCACCCTTACTCATGTGATTTAGTGAAAACAATGGCCCAACAATTTCTTTTGAAAAGTAAGTACAGCAGAGGCATAAGTACTGCTGCTTGGAGAATCAATTCCCCCCTTGTGAGCCATGCTGGGAACCAACCATTGGTTGCTTTCAATCCAACCTGTATTGCTATTTTGAGTTGAGGTTTGTTTCTCAATCCTGTTTCAGCATTTAGCCCTCACATTCTTGGTTTAGCACAAGGAGGGACAGTGGTACAGAGGCAGGAGAGAGAGTGGGAAATGAGGCTTTTTCGGTGGCCTTCTTGGGAAAGCCTTTAAGTATTCATGAAACTGTGGCCTCTGCAAAGACTCCTTTGTGCTTTGGGAATTTGTGCAGTTCAAGGCAGATTTTCTTTCCATCCCCTGAGCAGGGTAGTTCCATTCTGGAAGTGAGGGTGGAGGGGATGCTGTATCCATCTGTGCTGGAGAATGTACTTCAAAGGAAAGTCGTATTGTTTCTTGCAGGAGATGAGTTAAAGCAGAACTTTAGCTCTGGAAACTGCTACCATCAGGTCTCTTGCCTGGAAGTGATTAGGTGGCAGTACTTTTGAATGTTTTGTATACTTAAGCTGTCTACAGAAGATGGATTCCATGTCTCCTATGAAGTACCTGAAGGTTTTTAGGATGGTACTCTTCTTAAAAGCCAGGTCTCTCTGATATGCAGCGCTCCCCACCCCCCCTTTCCTCCAAGTGCAAGTCAGAGGTGCACAGAAGGTAGGAACAGCCCAGCCTATTATTTCCTGCCCTATCCTGTTTCCTAGTGCTGCTGGAATCGATCACTGTTGATTCTGGCACAGCCGTGTGAAAGCCACCGGGGGACAAAGGCTCCTTTTGTTGGGAGCGGCAGCCCGGGGCATGGACGTGCTTCTCAGCACTTGCCTCTTGCTGGGGCATCACGAAGTGGTTCCAGTGTGATTTCAGGGCCTCCTGGGATGCGTGTCTGGTGTGTCTCGGCTCAGAGTCACCACATTGACCAGAGGGTGTTTCCTATTGTCATATTCTGGGAGAGGGAGAAGAGAAAAGGCATGAGTGAGGTCGAGGTTTGCACAAGAGGAAGCTAAATATTGGGTGCATGTGACCCTTTGTGGGCAGGTGCAGGTGACAAACAGTGAATCGACAGGGACAGACAAGCGTTGTTCCCTGTCCTCTTCTACCTTCACTCCTAAGCATACTTTATGCAGCTGATCTGTATGTTTGTTTTGGGGTTTTGTTTTGTTTTTCCTAAACGCTGTCTTTGTTCAGTAACAATGTTCAGTAATTTAACACCTTTGAAGCTCTGCAGGCTGCACATCACTGAAACTAAAGTGTGGTGGCTGGTGGGGAGAGGTGTTGGAGGAGCAGGTTGGGAATGGAGAATGAGCTGGGGAACACCCACCTGGTAAAAGAAGTTCTCCTACTTTCTCAGGTTTCTCTTCCCTCCATGGGAGCACTCCAGTTCCTGTCCTTGCTTGGCTGTGGTCACACAGAGCTGTTTAAAGGCCTGGGAAGTGAAACCTGTGGCAGGATAGAGTCCAACTGGGAGGTTTTATTCTGTGCCTATGACTGATGAGGAAGAGAGTCAGCAGAGCACCTCTCTTGCCAGTGAGAACTCAAAAGCTCGTGTTTAATTTTTGAAACACTGTGTCCCATGCCCATCAGGTATCTGCAGCATTGCCCGATGTGGGGCAATGGCAGCCGCAATGCCTGCCTCGTTCTTGCAGGTGATAGCAGAAGTATTTAGGTGATGGCACTTGCCTCATGGGAATGAAGGCACAGAGATGTGTGCACATGCCATTTTTGTTTTCCTGAGATACCAGTGTAGACAGCAGCAGCCATGGAACACTTGCTGGTTGCTGTCATGACTCATTTTTATTAAAACCGTGCTGAGCCAAAATTAGTGTGTAGGAGCTACCCAGGAGGCTGGTGTGACTGTGCTGGGAGGACACCATGTGAGCCAGCACACGGCACACGCTGATGCCTGCGGCACCGAGGGCTGAGGTGTGTCCTCGCCTGCTCCCAGCAGTGACCACAGCCGTGACACCGGTGTTGCTGAGTGTGGCTGTGGTCCAAGCCTTACTGGATACATAACTTAGGACAGCTGTACTGGCAGGCCTGGCATGGCTCTGTGTTTAAAGACCAAGAAAGAAGTGTTACTTAGTTACCCTTACTTCTGCCTGGGAATTACCAAAACCAGAGAAGCCTTTATAAGGTTTTTAGCAAGAAATCTCATCGCTATGGTTCTTTTGTTTCGGACCCCACTTACTCCAGGTTTAAGTCTTTATTCATAATTGGAGTAGATTGTGTTGTGTTAGTCTTAATGAGGTGCTTGTTCTTTTGTCAGACACACCAGGTACTGGCTCCTGTTGGAGGGGTTAGACGTGGCAGACTGTGAGTTGCATCTAAGGGGAAGGAGTTTTTTGTCCATTCCCGTAGCTGAGTTGTATGTGAATGTGTCAGTGGTATTGAAGGAGGTTCCCTTAAAACCATGAAGAGGAATGTACCTCGTGAAAAAAAGTCTCATCCATGTTCTAGATGAACTAGAGCAGGGCTTCAAACCTTTTCTTGGGTCATGGGGCCTTAGTTTTCTTTTCCAGGGATTTGCCCTTCTCTGTAATGCCAGATATACAGCTCGCTTTCCATGGTTGTTCTTCACTGGCCTTGAAGTCTGCGGACCACATGCCGAAAATCACGCGACATTCTTTTGTGTTTATTGCCAGATCTGTAATTTCAACCCAGTATCTTCTGGCCTTGCTATCTAACTCACTGTGCTGTTTACAATTGGGAAGAAAAAGTTGAGCTACCATCCCACCCACAATCTAGCATGACTGTTGCAGAGTGAGCTCAGACATCTATTTTCTTCCTAACATAGTCTCCTGCATCTGGAATCCTGGACTGTTGTAGCGAATTTTTTTGTAGCAATGGTCTAAAACCTCAGTGGGTTTTTCTCCCCATTGTGAAGAAGTTGGATGAATGGCACTGTACCTTTCATGTGTCCTTTGTATTCTTGGGGTACTTTTTAAGTAAAACTGGCAACCCCCAGCCATGCTGTGTTGAACCACTAGGAGCACGATATGTTGGTGAGAGCTGGATGCTCCCATCCAAACATGGGCAAAGCAAAATTGCCTGCCCTGATCTGGCTGCCAGAGTGGTGAGATGGCTTTGCACTGAGCACTGAGTTCATTGATCTCCTTGTCCCTGCTGAGAAGGATGATTTTTGCTAATACGTGGTGGAAGTTGTTTGGCTGATGCCTGTGTTTGCCTGGCTGTCACTGTTCATCTCACCTCCTGACTGACAATTGCTTTCATGGATAATTACAGAAGTAGTAACTTCTACAGCAACTCCCACATGTTGTCTGTGGCTGCTTTCTGATGCTTCCTACAGTGCCAGATCATCTGTTGTGGTTTTTCTGCCTTATTTCATGTATTAAACCCCTGCCCTTCCTGTTCCCCTTGAGCATAGATCTGGACTCTCCTCCACAGGGTCTGTTCTCTGGGAATTTCATTTTCTGAGTAGGTGAACAAAACCTTCAAGCACTCTAGTCACTGAAATCTTAGTTCGCTTCTCTTTCTGGTTCTGGCTCTTCTCTGACTTCATCCACAGCAAGAACAGAAGCAGGCTGGGGAACCACCAGGATAGGGGGATGTATGTCAAAACAAAAGTTTTGTTAACAAAAGTTACCTCTGGAAAAATCCACTGCAAGGAGCTGGGCAAATGGAAGAGGCCTCTGTTGTATTTCATGTATGGGATGAAGAAGGGCAAAATTGCTTGCGTAAAAGTATTTGGAATAAAAATGCTTTAGATGTTGACTTTATAGTAAAGATTCAAACATGGCTCTGTTCCAGAGACAAGCTTTTCAAAAAGCTGTTTGGGAGACTGATCATTACACAAAGTTGTACATGACTGTCTGGAGACAGTTAATGTTTAAATGAGGCAGGTTTTAGAATAGATAACATGCCCTGTTTGTAATGTAACAAAGCGTTTAAATGTATCCTGTGGGACAGAAGTACAAAAGCTTGCTTGGTCCGTTTTTGTTATTTGGCTTTCACGGTGAATTTTGTGCAGCAAAGTGAGATGAATGGTATGCTGGCATTGAAGTGCTCCTACACTGGTGAATCTACCTGAAGGTCACAGTTTGGTGCTTTTGTCACTGTGGTAGTGACCTGTACTGACAGTAAAACTCCAAACACGGCCTGACTGGTTACTGGACGTGGTTGTAATGTGTCAAAGTGTGAGTTAGAAAGTATACTGTGCTGAGTTTGCTCTCGTTCCAGTGTGTGCAGTCAGGTCTTTGTGTCTTACAGTGCCCCTGAGTCTTGCAACAGCACTGCACAGCCAGCACTGAACAGAAGAGGAGTCTGGCCACCTTCCTCTGAGGGCAAACTTGCTGCAAGCCTGGGACATACATGTCCATGTTGCTGCAGAGTGAGTCCAGGACTAGAGATGTATTAGGAGGTTCTTTGGTCCAGCTTCTTAAATGGATTGTGCGTTTGAATCCTTCGTGGTCATCCAGCGTAGTGCAAGGGTGTCTGTGGCTTGTTAGTTTAACGTGTTGAATAGGAAATGTAATGTAAGAGGCTGTGAATGCTCTTAGATACCAGCAGGGGCTTCTCTGTTCTGTGCATGTGAAGTGTGTAGGATGGGGTTTCAAGGCACTTGTTCTTGGTACTGCAAAGGGAATCTGGAAAAAGTTTGTGGCATACAGAAATCTTGGCATAGAGGGCTTAGTGACTTGAGACATAAAAATGTCCTGATGGTGTTCTTGCAGCCCATGAATAACGGAGGGGACTTCACAATGCTGTGCGGTTGGTGGTGGTATAACCAAAGGTGGGCAGCAGTGAATGGGCATGACATCTAAAAAGGAGTGATGTGGTTAAAGAGGCTTGCTCTGATCCAGAGACAGCTTGAGTTGTATCTGGACTTGCTGCCTCCTAGTAACCCTTTACAAATAAACTCTTGGGCAAGAGGAGATAAAAGCAGCTAGATGCAGTTCCAGCTTTCCTTTTGTGAGTGCTGCTAGCAATGAAATAAGTGTG
The DNA here is from genome assembly GCA_013398015.1 of Oreocharis arfaki. Classification (NCBI taxonomy): domain Eukaryota; kingdom Metazoa; phylum Chordata; class Aves; order Passeriformes; family Paramythiidae; genus Oreocharis; species Oreocharis arfaki. The sequence continues at coordinate 1,224,605 of VZRR01013906.1, read as the reverse complement.
CTTTAACCACAGAAGGTCAGCAAGGCCTCCGGGCTCCAGGCAGACATGATTTTATTGTTAGCCTGTATAACGAGATTAGCACCAAATGACTCGCAGAACAAGTCAGGTGGTCTTTAATCTTCTGTGTCTGGGTTGGTATGAAGACATTTTCATTATCATGACAAATATTGTGGCTGGAAACTTTGACAAAATCAGGTCTTCAGTGGCATGTGTTTTCTGTAGGAACTCTCAACTTTAGTAAGAACAAAACATTGAAAGAGTGGTGGGTTTGTTTTTTGGGGGGGGTGGTTTTTTTGGTTTTTGTTACTGTTTGTTTGGCTTTTTTGTTTGTTGTTTTGTTGTGAGTTTTTGTTTGTTTTTTGGGTTTTTTTTTAAGAAAAAGATGAAAATTCCCACAGGGAATACATGAAGTTGTTAAAGTTTGTGGTGGGAGAGAAAGCTCTGTGGTGATTTCAGAGGTGGTGCTGAACTTCCTGACTGAGGGGGCAGTGGATATTGCTGCTGAAGCTACAAGTTGTATGGGATTTCCTTCTGGAGTGCAGGTTCATTTCTGATTCCAGGGGTGCTTTCACTTGTGTACTTAGAGATTACAAGCTCCTAGTGATTGCTCCAGCATGAAGATGTAATGTTCACAGTATTAATAAGTAGGTGAATCTTCATAGTAAATGCAGACTATGCTAAATAAAGTTTGTGCGTTAACAACGCAGCTATTCCCCTGTCTATTAACTGCTCCTGTGGTCATGGCTGACCTTTATGCCACAAGGCCACAGGGCACAGCAGAGTTTGCCCCCATGCAGGAGTGAGCTTGGATCCAGACTAGAGTATCTTTATTTTGTCTCCATTTCAAGCTTCCTGTAAACAACACAATTGACAAAGTCAAAGCAATTAATCAGAACAACCCTGACAATATCAGTTCATATGTCATGTTGAAACTCTTCTGGAGTTTTTCTTATGTTGAAGTGAAGCTAATCCCATTTTTCTAAAATGAGAAACATTAACCTGTGTAAATACCAGGTGGCTTTTGCTTATCGAATGCTGTGGTGGGATGGGGAGGGGAATTTTATTTTAAAAGTGGAGATCCTGGGTTGATAATGAAAATGCAATTAGAGTTAATAATTTCTGGCAAGGTAACTTGTCCTCCTTGTAACTTGCATCTCTCCCCTTTTGCTTATTATCTGAGCACGGTAAGTTTATGGTTCTTCATTGTAATGGTTTAAGAGGTTTGCAAAGGACTTTGATTTGCGCAACTTTTATAGGAGGGAACAGAGAAGCCCAGACTCTGACCGTGAATTTCCAAGAGGCCCCTTAAACCCTTTTTGAAAGTGTGCTGAGGGTGAAGTCAGCTGCACAGGAAGGGTGAGAACTGGGTTTGACTCTTCTTGCAGGAGCTGGGCCCATTTAGAACTGTGGCACTGCTTCTATGTAGCAGATGTATAATAAAAGCATGTGAAGATGGGGAGCATGAAGATGGGGAATGTGAAGAGGGAGGCCAGGACAGAGTAGCAGGGGGGTATCACTGAGCACGTGGGTTTCTTAGCAACCATTATGATTCTGACTGATATTTGTATCATTTTAATGATGGCAGAGGATTGAAGGAGTGATGATGATGTCAGTAGACATACGGGTGCTTTTTAGTGGATAAACAGAAAGGTAAGTAATGTGGTGAGCAAGGAGTGCTCAGGCACTGCTCTGCTTTAAAAGGTCTGTATTGGAGATTTAAAGTCTGTAGTGTGTAACAAGACATCCCCTTCTTTACACCCTGTCATATCCGAGATGCAAAACAAAATGAGTGGGCCTGGTTTTGTCCACAAGCACTGCCACAAAGCTGGAATCCTTCAAATAAAAGCTATGGGGTTTGCTCCCAGGTTACTGAGTAGCGACCAGTTTCCCAGAGAATCTTACATTCTCAGTGGGCCTTTTTTCAGAGATGAGAGATTGGAAGTGCCAGGCTGCCTCCCTGTCACTCTGTAATAGGATAGGACTGGGATGGTGCAAAGCAAATGCTGGTTCTTTGTGACACACCCCTGAGTCATGATGTAGGTGAGCTGAGCCTGTGCTCAGTTCAGTCCACTCCTGTGTGCTGCTCTGCAAACCAGGGGCAGCTGCCCTGATTCATATATAAAATGTTCTTGTTTCCTATGAATCCAGTTGAAATTTCAGGCCTTTCAAAGTGAGGCTGTAACATCAAGTGGTGGCATGTGGAGCTGGGCCTTGGGAGAGCTGCAGGTTGTTGACAGTTCCCCTGGTTATTAATGGCCACAGCGAGGGCTCGCAGATTCTGAGAATAGACCCCGTGTTTGCTTTGGGGGAGACAGATGGCAATGGTGTTTGGTACAGCAATATGTCCCTGCCTGGCTTTTGACTGACAGTGACACAAACTTGTTCTCCTCCCAGCCATGGCTTAAACCTGGTGACATTTACAGCAGAGTTAACTTCTCAGTCTAAGTTTAGATGGTGATTTTGTGTTTGTCTGCATGTGTGTGCTTAATAAGATACAAAAACAGGAGAGGCCTTCTGCAAATGAAAATGTGACAGGAATTTCAAACCATGGCTGAATGTGTAAGAGGGAGGTGTTAAACCTTCATGGATTTTCATGGACTAATTGCTGTAGATTCTCATTTAAGATACCAGTGTTGAAGGGTTATTACCTATTTTGGCACTTTGGGTTTGCTCTCATTAAATGTTTGGCAGATATTCATAATTATGGGGCTATCAGTATGGCTGGGTGGTTTTGGATTTTCTGGGCAAGCTGAACTTAGAATTGGCTGGTAGCCTTGCCCCCACCTGTGCACAGCTAATGACATGTTTTGTGGGTGGATGTCCATAAGCCATCTGGAAATAGCATGTGGTCTTAGCTGACTGCTGAGATTACATTTCTTGCCTTGCATCCCTGTTACTCTTTCAGAAGAGTCTCCTGTTAATGAACCTTGTTGCAAGAGAAAAATCCTCCTGCCTCCCACAGCAGGCTAGACCAAGAGAACAGAGCTGGCAACGTGCTTCTCAGCCTTGCCTTGAAGGATGAGGACTATCAGGGAAGCCTGTTCCATTTAATCTTCAAGCAAATGGTTCTGAAGCACAGTGAGAGAGAGAGAGGAGCAGATCCTTGTCCAGTGATGGCTAATCCAGAAATGTCCTGAGTTTATACATGACTTGACATGGTTCAATGGTGCTTGAGTGAGAGCACTTTTTGATCACTATCGCTTAGAAGGCTATTTCAGATGAATGACACGAAGAGGAATGGTTTTGTCTCCCATTACCTTTGGTAAGCTTTCATTCTTTCAGGAATATGACTTTCTTCTGATGCTGTCTTTTCCAAGGCCAGGTCTGGCAGCGAATTTTTGACCCAAATAGAAATATCTGCCTCTTTGACTAGGCCCTGATGCTCCATATCCTCCACTAGGTGCATGAAGGATTTGCACCAATGTTCCCCTGACATTATGACGAAAAATGTACTATAAAAGCTGGCGGAACTCCTCAACCCTTTGTGAACATCATGAACAACTTACTGGCATCATGTTTCTGGAGAGTTGACCTGTCACTTTAGACCGTGCTAACAGAGTTACTTGGGCAGAAAGGTGTGGTTTCAAGTGGTGTCCAGAGAAGCCATATGCATAAACCAAATGAACTGAGAACAACATCAGCATTTAGAGAAGTGGTGTCATCCATCCTTTATAAGACAGGAGAGCTCCTGAGTTTGGCTCCTTTTTTGTCTAAAATGAAGGTGCAAATGTGCAATCAGGGTAGAGGTACTGGGTTGCATCAACCCCCTCAGAACTGCTCTGTCATGTCAGCAGTCTCCATGTCTTTGTATCCACCTTCCTTCGCTTCTGTGTTCCTTGACAGAAACAACTGGACGCTTAATGACAGGTGGGAAAAATTTGCTGGGAAGGGATTTTTATCATTCCTTTCCCCATCTGTTTCTACTTCCTTCAGTCCTTGCTCTTCAGGTTAGCAAAACTACGCTTATGTAAGCAGTGCTAGCAGTGTTATCCACTGTCACTTGATATTTGTGGAGTGAGCTGCATCTTTTTTCTGTAGGAGACTTGAGGATTTTCAGTTACATGTGCTTTGCAACCTTTCTGCCCTTTGCTAAGCCGGATACATGGTCCAGTTTCATTCTTGTTGGTGTGACAGTGCATTAGTACTGCAGCATTTCTGAAGAGTAAAACTCCAGTGGGATCCCACTGTAATCAAACAAATCCGGAACAAGAAAGGCCTTTTGCCTTGAGGTCACATACAATGAATGATGATACAAAGCAGACCAGGCTTTTGCAGCTGCACTGATGCTCTAATCAGCAATCCTGGTTGCCTGATTTGGGATTTTCTGGGGTGTGGAGTACTAGGTTGAGAGAGAAGAGCTGGTCCATCAGCACTCCTGTGAATGAAAGGTACTGAGTTCTGCTGATATATGAATCTGATTATTTCAGTAACTCTGTATGGCATAGTACCGAAATCCCTAGGCATTCCATGTAACATCCATAAAGATATGAGTGGTAGTTTGGTACTGCCTTTCTTGGAGGACAGGAGAATAGGAAATACTTTTTCTTTCCACACTTCATCAAATAAAGAGATGTTTTGAGCCATTTCTAGCTGCCTCGTGCTCTCCATGAAATACTTTGCGGCAGTTTTGAGTTATTGTTCCCGTGTTGTTTCGTGGACCTGTTTTAATGTTGATGAATGTATGGTGCATGGCAGGAATAAAAACAATTTGAAGATCTTTTAACAGACCCCCCTCCAACTGATTTATAGTGACCAAAGTTCCTCAGCGTGCCTTTTCCTTCTCCTTAGGGAGTGACAGCTCATGTCCACTTGTTTGTAATATATTCAGCATCTGTCGACACCCTTCCAGCACGAAGCTGAGCAGAGCCATCTTGTCCAAGGCTGGTAACTGAGCTCTGAGACTGCTGTCGAAAATAAAAGCTGCTGAGCTTGAACCAGATCTGGATATCTGAGAACTGGAAACTGTGAAGGACAGAAGCCACTGAGTTGATAACTAGGGGCACTGCATGCTTTGTTGTGTACCGTGTTTAAGGATTTAGCAAACAATGCTGCTGGTTTAGCATATGAAGGGACCCTCTCTCTTTAAAGTAAAGCAAAACAAAAAAAGCAAAAGCACCCTGAGGTTCCTCTCCTACTCTGGCTTCCTCTGCCAAACTCAGAAGATACAGATACTCAGCAGTCCCTGCTGTCTGGTGCAGGTGTGGCAGAACCTCAGCACAGCACCCTTGCTGCCCCGTGCTAATGTCAGCTGGGCTGGGCTCTCTCAGCTGCCCTTGGCATCTTCTTCCACACAAGAAAAAGACACTTGAGAAGTCTGCACAGCTGTATGTTGAGGACATAGTTGTGATCGTTTGGGAAGAAGGGGCAGCTGAACTCCTCATGTCATTGACTGCTGTGAGAACATACGTGACTGGTAACATGGGGACAGCATTCCGTTTCACACTGCCGGTAGATCCGTGCCTGATGTAGGCAGCGAAGTGTGGAAGGGCCCTGTTCTCCCCAAATGGTGCAATCAAGAAATGTCATTTGTGCTGTACCTGATGCAGGTGTGGTGAGTGTCCTTGTGTCCTTCACCTTGGTTTGTGCTTTTGGGAGAAAACAGTGAAGCATTCTGGATTTGCTGCCCGGCCAACCAGGGGGTCTTGGCTTAGTCTCTTCATGGTATCTTCCCTCTAAAGATCTCCAAGTTCAGGGTCCATCTTGCTCGTATCTAATAGAACACATCTGCTTGATGCGAATGTATTCACAGTAGTTATTGTTGGAAGGAGAGAGAGCTTGTGCTTGGCAACCCGTTCTTAGATGGAAGAAAATCTAGGGACTGGTCATATGATTTAAAAAACCTGCTGATTTGTTCAGAAATGTCTTTTCACTATTGACCATTGAGAGGGTGTTAATCCCTTCTAGCATATTTTGGGCTTTTCCTAGGACAGCTAATAAAAAATACTGGGCATACTGCTGTTAAGGGAGTAATTCTATTTGAGACTTTTTTCTTTCTTTAAAAATTACCTTGATTAACATTTTAGGTGGAACAGTGAGCTTGGGGTGTAGCTTTTAAATATATCCCAGTGATATTGGGAAGCTCTTGAGTTTGGGGTTTTGGAGGTTTTAAGTTTGTGCTTTTTTCTTTAGGACTCAACTGGAGCTATTCAAGAGTAATATGAACAATTTTTTTCCCACTGAACGTGCTTATCTGAAGTAAAAGCAAGGGAGTGCATATGGAGCTTGCCCATTTCTTCAAAGAACTTGTTATTTATGGGCTTTTTGCCGAAGCTGATGCCACAAAAAATTGACTGAGCCCCTGGGCTTTGTGTATGCTTGAATGTCACCTTTATCTTTTTCCCTAATGAGTCTGTATGAGGCTGGAATCAGCACAGATTAGCTGCACAGCACTTACTGTGCCTTTTGGTTTAGAATTCTGACTTGCACAGCAAGTTCCACTTCTGGGAAGACAAGAATCGACCCATCCCCCTTAGATACTGTAGCCCAGTTCTGTGGAAAGTAGCAGTGAGCTTTGCAATAATGTAAAGGATTGTGAACATTTTTTTAAAGCATTACTTGATGACAATATACTGTAGTTAGAGATAGTGTTAGCAGATCCTGATAGTGAAGGCTTCCCAGAGTGGGAGCGGCATTAAGGCAGGGAAATGTCAAAGCCCGTTTTAGATAAGTGATTTGATCACAGCGTGGAAATTGAAGGCAATGTGTTTGGTACCTTCTTCAGAAAGAACTGAGTATTGTCAGTAGGGTGGGAATGGGCTGGGGAGAAACTGTTGTAGGTTCTACTCCAAAAACAAAGATGCTTTTAATGCGGGTCCTCGGGGAGGTTGGTCTTGCTGAGACAGAGAGCAGGGTCAGCATATGATAGGGCAGAATCTGAGAGCAGTAGAAAGAGAAGAAGAGAAATGAAAACCAGGGAAAGGAAAATCATTTTTCCTAGTGCAGAAGATTAACTGGGCTTCTGGCTCCATGTCCAAGAGAGCTTTTTACCTTGGGCACAGAGTTCTACCTATAGGTATAGCAATTTTGACCAGCCAGGCAAGACAGGAGTTCTCCAACAACAGCCTGCAGGACAGATTCTTGAGCTCCAGGTGCAGGAACAGTCTGAGATCCACTAAAACCTTGGAGGTAGTTGTGGGAGAAATATCCAGAAACTAGGGTTGGACCTGATCCTTCTCTTTGTGGTCACCTATGGTCTTAGGACACTTGATGTCTTATGTATTTTAAGATGCTGACTTTAGCCTGGTGGAACTTGTTGCCATGAACTCTCTCTTGAGGCCATTATGGGGAAGCAGGTTTTCCAGGAAATAATTCTGAATGAGAAAACTGGAACTTTATTTGTTTCTGTATTGACTACAGGGTGAGAGAGAAGGATGAGACATGAAAGGTAACGCAGTATGACCACACTGAGGCACGCTAAGCTTGAGAGGTGTGTCCTGAAGGTGCAGGTCGTGGTGAGGCTGCTGTTTAACAGCTGTCAGAGGCAAATACTTGAGATGAGCCTTCAAGGCAATGCAGCATGACTGGCTCCTACAGAAATTTTTTAATATAGTATTATTTCAGGAAAGTGATGGTTCTTTGACACATGCATGGTGTTTCTTTGGCTATACATGCTGTTATTATCTAGTCACCCTTGGGTTTATGTTATACTTCGTGTTATATGGAGGAAGGAATGGGGTCTTTTTGAGGAGGATGTTTGTTTGGAGACAAAGTGATTGACCTTCACTGAAGCTGTCATCTTCGGGATTTGGGAAGAATAGCTTTGGAAGGGCCTTAGAAGGTCTGTCCTCTACGTAGAGTCAGATCAATCTGGCTTAAATCGCACTAGAGATGCTTGTCTTAAAGTCTTTCATTAGCAAAGGACCTTTGTGCAGTCTATCCTAAGGATTTAAATTCTTCACTGTTAACATATTTTTTGGGAATGTGAACTGAAAATTGTATTTTTAGTTGTTTAAGAATATGGCTCTAAGCCATATTCTAAATATGCAAATTCTCGCATAGTTTAACTATAGGGACACCTGTGAAAATCAAACTCAGTGTGTCTTGAGCTGAGCACTGAAAACTGGTCATCTCATCTCTCTGTTCCTCTCTCATTTGCCAGCTGGAAGTGCCAGAGATAAATTTAGTGGCTCTGTGACACGCTGACCAAACATTCCTCCTTACGGCTGGATGGATGTGACATTAGGCATGGCTTTTCCAGGTCATTCAGGAAGTCTATTACAAAATCCAGTATTGAACACTCATTTCCCAACAGTTCTGTAACAGAGGCAATGTCCTGTCTTTGTGGGATCTATTGAACCTTATTAGCAAGTAAGAAGCAAACAAGAACTGCTCTGTGTTTGCCAAGTTTGACATTGCCCTTTCCCATCTTCCGGTGATCCAAGGGCCTTGGTGATTGCTCAGCTATGGGAATAATTTCCTCAATTTAAAATGAAGCGTTAATATGTTTGGAGTTTCTTCCTCTCCACCCCCATCTTCCTTTGTCCTGCTGTTCGAAAGAAAGACTTAATTGTGTCAGGCTTGCATGAGGAAAGCCAGGCTGTCCCCAAAACCAGCCTGGAGTCAGGCATGGAGGGCAGGAGGACGTGCCCTGCTCCTGGGGAGGGCTGGAGGGGGAGCAGATTCCCACTGCCGCTCATGCTTTTCTCCCCAAATCTGAGTGCAATAGCCTAAGTATTCCATGAGCACAAATCTTCATTGAACAAGTCACTTTGCATCTGGGCACAGAAGGAACGAGGCTTAAAAAAGCTTATGAAACTTCCTTTGTTTGTACCTTATTAAGTTACGTGGCTTTGTGCTTTCCATCTGACTTGGACACTGTTTTCTTCTCTTCTGAGTAGAATGTCTTCCATGGAATAACAGGCAGCAGCCTGAGATCAAAGACTTACTTGTTCTGTTGCTAGTTGGCCCATTGGCACATGCCAATTTATTGCAATTTAAGATTAGCCACAGTAGTTACTGGCTCTGTGCCCAGTTGGTACTTGGAGATTATGCCCTGGAGTTGGCAGACACAGCAGAAGTCAGAGGTGTTGGTGGAGAGGGGTGCAGAGGTCAGGACATGGAGTGATTTAGGGGCAGTGGGCCCATGTCAGTAAGATCTAAATGCAGCCCTTCTCTGATACAGTGGGGAGTAAGATGTGGACTTGCAGGGCTGAAGTTCCCTGGCTGTGGGCTTAATGACTTCCCCTTCATCAAGGCTGGACCACTCTGAATTCAGATGTTTCAGAGGCAGATTTAGCTTTGTTTGGGATCCACAAAATAAACGCTTTAATTTTATTGACTTCCTGCTTATCAGTTGCATTCTCTAAACTGGTCCTTGGCCTGGGTGACCCATATGCCATGAATAGTAGAGTTTTACTAGATTATTGGTTCGCATAATGAGTCGACATGGGGTTTGTTTAGAATATTTGAGGTTTCAGGGCTTTTGTTGTGTTGTGGCATTGATATTTCAAAAGGGAGGGAGGGAAGGTGCTGACTGAGAACTGTGGCTGCATTAAGCAGCTGGCATATATTTCTTTATTAGAAAGCATAAATGTGAATCTGTTACAGTTGCTTTTTTGAGCAAAGCAGAACTGCATTGTAGTTGGTCTGATACTGCTTCTTGATGCTGACTGCTGCTGCGCTGCCAGAAAGTGTTTGTCCTTAATGGGGGTTGCTGTTCTATGTCTGACAGTTTGGCGGTCACAGGGCTTGTGTCCAGATCTCCATTCCCCTCCTGCCCAGTGCTTGAAGCAGAGCTGGAGACCCTATGCTAGTCGGAGTGGAGGCTTGCCCTTCAGGAATGTTTCCACCTGTAACAAACCTGGGAAAAAAAGGGTAAACTGCAGCCAGATGAGATGTTTCCTTTTGAGTCCTACAAAGCTGTGGTGTTTAGGTAATGCTCAGTCATTGTGTGAATCTAATGGTCTTTGAGGAGAACCTGCAACTTGGATATCCCAAAGCACATTTTCAAATTTGCTAGGAACAACTGCTGTTTTCAAAGGCTATTTCATGCCATTACTTCTCTGGCCATTGCTAGCAAATGTCACATCTCTGATATGAGGATTTCTGTGTTTCCCTTTTGCTGGTTCCATGTTACCTCACTTCTCAAAGTGTGGCACTTCCAAGCTTACTGCAGATAGTTCTGCCCACAACGGCAGATTACAAACACATCAGTGGTATGAGAGGAATGTGATTATTTACTGATTTGTTAATAGCATCTTGCCTTCTAGGTTCTTAAAGTGCTTTTAAAACTTCAGTCAAACTCTGAGTCTCCTTGTTTTGCTTGTTGCTTTTATTCAAATACAGGAAAAACTGAGGCTCCGTGGGTGGAATTTGGCTCTCTTTGGAGATGCTACAGTAGCTGGTCTGTGCCTGTTGGTCTTAGTGTGTGAGAAATAAAGAGCATTTGCAGGTCTAGCTATAATTATTAGAAGAGACCTGGTTTCTGAGAAACGCTGGAAAAGATATCTGGTGCATGAGACCGAAAGCACTGGCTGGGATGACAGCCCCATCCTGTCATAGTGAACCGTAGTAAATCAAGACTGAAACCCACAGCAACACTAGAGCCACCTCTGAAATCCGTTTCACAAGGTGTTTTGTGGGATTCACGTGAAGTATTCCCTCCTTCACCTTAGCTTGCACCATCTTGAATTGGGCCAGGACTCCATTGCATTGGGCCCTCCGTATGCAGGGCCAGGACTCCTGAGGTCAAGGGCAGACCAAGGAGCCTAGCCATGGCTGCTGCTTAATCTTTTACATGCCAGATCCATGCCCGCTTCTGGTGTGGTTTGCTGCCAGACAGCAGCTGACACATCACACCATCTCTGATCCGCCTCGAGATTTGGGAGCTGCGGTGGACTCCTGTCTCCTGCCCTGGTAAATCTGCTCCATTAATAGCTATCAAAGAGCCTGAAGTTTCCATACGAACTTTATCTGGCTTTGCAGTGAGCTGGAGGATTAAAAACTGTCGCAGGGGAAGGGAGGGAGCAGCCGTGGCTCACCCGGAATAGCCTGACCTATGACGGCACGTACCAGCCTGGGGAGGGGAGTTGTCCTGTGAGCTCACGGGTTATTAGCAGTGAGCACAGACACGTCTGCGGTCAGCAGCACACTCAGGGCCATCTGCTCCATCCCTGCCTGGTTCAGGGAGTCCAGAGGGATTTGTTAGTACAACTTGCCAGCACAGCTCTTTGATGGGGGAGCTGGGAGTAGGCTCGAGGGCCAGCATTGTGGCGCCATCCTTCTATGCTGCTCAGATGACTTGGGGTTTGACTTCTGGGCTGTTCGTGTTGGGCAGATCTGGTTATGAGGGAGAGCTTTATGATAAGATAACCCCTGTCCTGCTGCAGCCCAGGGCTGTTGTCTCTCTGCTATGTCATAGCAGGTAAAAAAGGGATCCTTATATGGCTGGGACTTCCCTATAGGGTCAGCAGACATGGGGCACAAGCCTTCTTCTTACAGATGGGGAATAGTGTAGGAAGAAAGAGCAGCGTTTTTTGTGTAGCCAGACATTCAGTTCTCCAAGCCTCTCTCTTGTACCTGGTTTTGTTTTCCTTGCTTTGTTCCTCTGCTGACATCCCCAAGTCACCTGTTTCACCCACCCCTTGTCACCACTGTGGAATCACGCAGGGTTTCTTCTTGCTTCTTCCCTCCTCATCTGAGCTTCCCTTTTACAGCAGGAGCTTTTTCCTTAGAGATAGGCTAGGAGTTAGAGCGCTTTCCAGTGCCCAGGGTTTAGCAGGAATTGTGCAGAGCACCTCAGCACAGTGGAACAAGATTTTCCCAGCTGGCCAGATGATCCCAGACTAAGTGTGCATGTTCCCCAAGGGCAGTGGAACTGGAAATTAACTCCTTGGATGTGTTGGAAGCAGGCATGTGGCTCCATAATGAATAGTCTGTGAGTGCTGCTCAGTGTTTTACACCAGGAAGCACTGAGGCTGTTCTAAACTGTTGACCCTGGTGACATACTCCAGATTCCTCCCAGTTAATTGCTCTCCTTCCCTCCCCTCCAGGCCTGAAAGCATCACTCTCCTGACTAGCCAGACAGATGCATTGCCCTGTAAAAATCTCCTTTATATCTCCAGTAATTCGATTGATCTGCACATTGAGAACATCATTCCGCTTTGGAATTTAAAGCTTGCATACTTTATTGTTATCAGTGATGGGTGCTATTGGTGTGCCTGCTCTTTGAACATCTAGAAGGTCACCCAGCAGGTGGGAAATCCCTGCTCCATAGATCTGGCAGCCTAGGGGAGTGCAGCTGAACAGTGTCTGGAGGAGGTTCGCCATACCACCTAAAGAGAAAGATGAGGCCATACTGCATCCTTCTCTCCTGCTGGCATGGCAGAGGAATGTGTAGCTTTAGCAGCAGTGTTGCCATGGGTTGTGCTCCCCTTTGCTAGGGTGAATGAGCACAGGAGACACCAGTGTCTGGTCTACAGGACTCTGCCAGTACAATCAACATTGCTTCTTCTCTCTGCAAAAAGCCCTTACGTGCCAAGTGTTTGTGAGGAAGGAGGGAATATTCGTGCTGTCTATGTCCTGCTGTGTAGACGTATTTACCAAGCACATTAGGCATTTGTAGCTGCAGTGTTTGTTGCTGGCACTTGAGCTGCAGAAAGTTGTGCTTGTAATTCTGGAGGTTCTTGATTCAGCTTGTGGTGACAAAGAGGGCACTCTTTGTGTGTGTGTCCTTTTCCCTCCTTTTGCTGACATTGGAATACCTCAGCAATTTCCGGAGGTGAAGAGAAGCTGTTGAACAGAGGGAGAATGAAAGACAGTGATTCCCTCCTAGACATTTAATCCCAGCTGAAATAAGGGGATTTGAAGCTGGATGCTGAATGACTGCACTGATTTATCACGTCTACCATTACAGCCAGTTACTGGTCAGGGGTGAGATGGGAATATCGGTTCATGTACGGCGGAGAGAGGAACTGAGATTAGCCAAATAGGCATAACAGGTGTCCTCCACCTCACCAGTATAAAAAAAATGAGAGTGGGCCAGTAAGTGCACAGCCAGTTGGACTAAATGGTTGTTGTAGGTCGCTTCAAATTGAAAATATTCTATTCTACATCCCGTTGCATGATCCTTTTCAATTCCATTTTGGGGACTAATCATGAAAGACTGGTCCCTGCCTTGCAGAGGAAAAAATCTGTGTGCTCTCTGAGAAGATCCATGCATAGCAAAGGCAGCTGGAGGAAACTGGTTTGGATGACTGCCACAGCTCTCTGGTAGTCCCTCAGAGGCTGGGAACGCTTACTAATGGTCTACCTGAAGACCTGATGTCAGTAACAGGCACCTGCTTTTTTCATCTTAATCTCCTTTTCCCCAAAAGGGGCTGAACATGGTAGCTGGGGTCTGTGGGTAGAGGGCTGCTCTGCTGTGCTCAGCAGACCAAGGGAGACTTCGGCTTTCCGGTGCTTTCTGCCTCTTGGGCTGCCATGCCCTTTCCAGACAGGGCTGCCTCGCTTGTTGAGGTGCTCTCTCAGCCCCCTTTCTAGCTCACATCTGACTCACCAAAACCTGTGACTGAGGATTGGGTGGGCTTTTCTCTGGTTTTACTGCCCCTTGAGAGACAAGGCCTTTTTTTTGCTTCTTTTTTTTTTTTTTTTTTCNCATGATTAGGTTTTGGTTTTGATTTAGGAGAGCTGATGTAATTGACCTTAACCAGTTACAGTGTATATTATATCCCAGTCTCCCTGCAGCTGGAGTTGCTTGGGGCATAACAAATAGCTGCGTCCTCCTCCACAGGTTTGCCCAGACTTCTTGTGATGAACGTACCTGCCAGCCCAGAACATGAAATGCTTTTTTGTTCTAAGCCTGGGAGCAATCCACTTAGCTGCATGGAGAGGGAACTAAGAGAAAGAGGTGATAAGAGAAGTAGTCTGATAAGGATTTTTTTGCAGGCTGTGGGGAGCTGAGCTGTGTTGTGCAGGGAGGTGGCTGCTGACACCCTCAGAAGTGACACTTGGACTGAGTGTCACACAGATTAATGGTGTAAGGTCCCCAGTTGCTCTCAGCAGCCAGCCCTTGCCAAGTGTGTGCATAGTGAGAACAGGCAGAAAGAAGGTGGGACTTTCACTGCTTCAGCCACCCTCTTTCCCTGAGATCTCTGCACAGCTTTCTGTGTTTGAGGACTGTCCAGCTGTTCTGGGAGCAGAACTGCATCCTGTCTGGACTAGAGTTAAATCGGGATAAGTGTAACTGCACGACACAAGGCATATTAGGGATGTGGTTTGTGTCTTGCTGGTTCAGGAGATAAACAGCTGGATTGCTCTTGCCTTGTCTGCAGAAAACATTAGACCAGTGAAGGGCAAGCCTCAGTCCTGCTCTTCAGTATGGCAGAATGTAAGAGGTCTGAGTTCTTCCTGGCTCATCTGTAAATTTATTTTCAAGCTATGGCTGTGTGGAAAAACATCCCGAAAATTCTAAGCGCAAGAATAAGAGTGACTTTTCAACTTTCCTTCTCTCAGCCTCAGAACTAAAAATGTGCAACTGTTTCTTTGTCTCTGCTTTGCTGTATCTGTGTTTGAAGTCTCCTTTCTTCTCTCTCTCTGCAGGTCCTTCAGAAGCTTGGTAAAGCAGATGAAACAAAAGATGAGCAGTTTGAACAGTGTGTGCAGAACTTCAACAAACAGCTGGTAAGATAATTGGTGATATGTAATTGCACCGTGGGTTTCAGTATTAGCTTCAGTCATCTGCTGCAATATGCGATTAAAGGCCATTAAATTAAACAATGACATAGGCCTATTGAAGTGACCCATAACTCATAAGTTTTCACTTACAAGAAATGACACTGTGACTTCCAGGGTCCCGTTCATGAAATCAGTGTAAACATCACAGAATATGCTGAGTTGGAAGGGGCCATCAGGATCATCAAGTCCAAGTCATGGCCCTGTGCAGGACACCCCAAGATTCACACCATGTGCCTGAGAGCATTGTCCCAACACTTCTTGAACTCTGTCAGGCTTGGTGCTGTGACCACTTCCCTGAAGAACCTGTCCCAGTGCCCAGCCACTCTCGGTGAAAAACCTTTTCTTGATACCCAACCTAAATCTCCCCTGACTCAGCTTCACCCTGTTTCCTCTGTCCTGTCACTGGTAACAAGAGTGAAGAGATTGGTAAAAGTAATACTTGTTTTAGACCCAGTTTTAGAAAAAGAAACAGCTCAACCAGAACTTTCTTCAGTTAGGAGTTGCTTTGTAATGTAATTTTTGCTGCTCCGCTGGAAGCGGAGATATAAGAGCAACATTGTGTCCCTGAAAGACGGATAGGGTGGGAAACAGATTAGAAATAAAAAAATAAAATGGAACAAGGCAGTTTCAGTTTCCTAAGCACAGTGAAGGGCAGAGGAGACAAAGAAAGCAAATGGTGAAAAGGGAACCTCCTTCCATGGCTAAGACCTAAATCTGATTTCCTCCCCGTACTTGCACAATCACTGTGTCAGGCCTGAGTCATTATTCTTCTGCGTGTCTGCCTCATCCCCAACATTTTAGTGCACAGAAATATTTTAACAGTGTAGCAATTATTTCCCCGCCCTCCTGCTTCAGCAGCAATAGGTTTCTATCTTCAACTGGGTGTATTTTTTATTTTTTATCTGGAGCCCTCAGCCCCCCAGAAGGGAAAACACCAGTTGCTTTGTGGGTTTTGCACGCTGGTGCTTGTTACGGGAAGCATTGCTTCTGTTTCGTGGCAGGAAATGTATGCCACAGCATAGCTCAGGTGGTGCTGAAGAAATCTGTTACCCCTTTTGTGGCCTGACACATTTAGGAGCTTTTTCTAGAGCTGTTAGTGACAGCTGCATCGTCTCTTTTGAGACTCAGCAGATGTGGTTATGTGTCGCAAAACCAGCTGAGTAGGGATTTGCCGCAGCTGAATGTAATGAAAATCCTTCAGCCTGGCTTTGACTTATGCCTAACCAGAGCTGATTGCAGATCCCTGGACACTAATGCTCGTTCTCTTGGCAGCAATAGTAGCTGTTGCTCCAGAAGTTCATGCAGCATGTCTGTAGCATGTCCAGCAATGATATTATCTTGTACACAGCAGAATACATTTTAACTGCTTTCTGACAAGGTGACATTACTAGATGTGACTTTTTTGGTTTAATTTTTAAGCAGTTAAGAAATAACCTTTTTAAAGGAGAAATACCAAAAAACTCAAATCCAGATTTCTAGATGTGACTGTGTGGGATGGCTTTTTCAACTTCCAAAGCCATGAGTTCCAGTGGTGCAGTGAGAAGCCTGTTAAAGAAGCACTGCCTCTTGTATCCCTTACATCTGAATTTCTTTTCCTGTCTTGCAGAGCAGACCATGAACTAATTTCCCCAAATAATTAATCAAAGAAGCTGGAGGCTGCTCTGCATTTGCTGCTTGGGATCTGCTGGTTTTGCTTAGGCCCTCAGTTTTCCTGTCACTAAAATGGGTGCAGACAATGTCTGTTTTACAGGGCAAACTGTGGGAGCTAGCTGGATTCTTAGGATATCCAGAGCTGAGGAGTTACCATGCCAGGTAGACTAGGGGAACAAAAAAGCAGCTATATATGCATATATACACGCTTGTTTTTATTTTTATGTGTATGAGATGTGTGTGTAGTAGTTATCTTTGAGATTTCTATGACCTTTCATTATGAAGTCTGCTCCAGTGGGAAATGGAAGTCTGGAGGAAAGCTGATCTTTTGCTACAGCCTGGTGACGGAACAGCGCTGCTCTCTTGTGGAACTGGCTGGGGTGTGAGCAGGCAGTGGCCTTGTTCACTGGCTGGTTGGAGGCTCCTCTGACTCTAATGACTGTGTTGGACCACTCTGACACACGTTTCTGTGTGTGGGATGTCATCAAATGGAATGCAGGTCTAAAATTCACTTAATCATTTTCAACCAAGGTATTTGTATTGGTTCTCTCAAATAGTGGTTGGGTGGACATAAGGGAAGGCGTTGCACTTCCCAGTTCTCTGTCCGTCAGGTTCATTAAAGAGCACCACTCTGAGGTCCCTGAATGGTAGGAACTTGTTAGCTCAGATGGATTTGCTTTGTGACAAAAGAGCTGGACACAACCATGCAGCTGCAGGGCTTACCTGTGTTTCTTGAATGCCTGACAAGCAGCAGAGCTGCCCCACATGATTCCCTCCTGGTAGATTATCTTTGGCAACTAACCTACCCAAATGTCCATTTGAAGGCTCCCCCTCCTTCTGTTTCCCACTGACACTTGTGTTCAGTCACTGGCGCAAGGTATTGTCCTGGGTATTGTCCTTGCTGACCTGGGATCAAGAGTCCTCCTGTGAAGGTGCAACTGGGCCCCTGCCTGAGGTGTGCCAGGCTTTGGCTTCTCTTGCCCTGCGTTGAACTACTCACTGGAGAGACAGTGTGAGGCTGATGGCAGCCCTTAGACCTGGCACCGTGTGTATTTCTGCCTGGCAGAGCAGCTGGGTTTCCATACCCTTCAAGAGCTGCCACTCGTGTGGAAGTTCTGGACTGGTTTACAGCCTTTCACACCAAGCACATGAGAGGGAAGCTGCTGCTGGCACAGGCTGCATCCACCTCTGCCTGCTGCCATCCACAGGCTGCTGCCACCTCTGCCTGCACCCCAGTGCAGGCCAGGCGGCGGGGATTGCATCTTCCCTCTTGCAGAGTAGGTTCTCATTACAGTCAGTAACCCCTCAGAGAGAGGGTTTTGTCCCAGACAAATGCCCTTCACGCCCAGCAGTTTCCATTTCAGCCCTGTGTGGCAAAACGAGCTGAACAGCTCCCTGGTACCCCAGGGTGGAGCTTCTCACCAGTTGTTCATGCTCTATCTTAACAGTTCTAAAGTTTTGCTGAGTGGGGGCTTACCTGGAGCTGTTGTTTCAGTGCTTCCCCTCCCTGTAATTACACAGTCTGCTCTTCCAGTCCTGCATTAATCTAATCTGGAACACAACATTACCTCCTGCCCCTCTCAGATGTTGAACGTCCCTGCCGATAATAAAATCCTTCATACTAGATCTGCAAAACCAGAGAGGTTATGTAAAGGGGTTGCAGTCTAATATTAGAATGAAATAATTACTTTTTAAGATTGGAGTAAAAGGGTTTTAGGAAGCCTGTCTACTACCAAGAAGCAGCTCTGCAGAAAATCACATAGCTAGGGCTTGGTTCCAACATAAGAAAGCAAAAAAAGATACCGAACCACTTTTGTGTTTTTCTTTCATAGAGCTGTGAGTAGTAGGTGGTTCATTAGGTCTTTGGACAGAGAAAGGTCTTCCAGCCTTCCAAGTATAGCACTTTCATTTTTACATATCCATCTGTACACTGTCATTCACGTTATACCTGGTTGTGTTATAGGCTCATGGGCTTGAATTACACTTTGATGGCAAGTATGGCAATATCTGCTTGAACAAGATGACACTTGTGTGTTTAAACACCTTCATATTGAGCCATACCTCTGTAACTTCCCTCTGCATACCCTTAAACTCTTTGATAACTGGGAAGTGGATTTGTTTTTCTGAGTCCAGTTTGATTCTTTTCCCTACTTTTTTTACCGTTCAGTTTAAGAAGCATCTTTTAAGTGTGCACTCAAGAGTGTTGAAAGTTTCTGTTTTGTATAGTATTTGACAATGTCTGACTGCATTATGAGAGGTATTTTGGAGAGAACATTGGAACAGGCTCCCCAGAGAAGCCATCCCTGGAAGTGTTCAGAAAACACATAGACGTGGCACTGGTTTAGTGGTTATGGTGGTATTCAGTCAAAGTTTGGACTTGGTGGTCTTGGAGGTCTTTTCCAGCCTTAATGTTTCTATGATTTATGCAGAATTGTGGCAGTGCTTCACAGCTCACTATGGGCTGCTTAAAGAAAGCAGGTGCTGCATGCGCAGAGAGAGTGCATTGGTTTTAAAGTTACCCCAAAGTTTTATGGGAAGGCATTAATGCTTAAAATAATAAAAAGAAAGCCTTTGTAGCGAGGGACCTGCTTTACTGGTGGACAAGAAAAAAATTACAGAAATGCCAGAGAGGGAGTTGAACAGGAACTACAGGTGCCCGGGGGAGCTGGGAAAACAGGATTTGGGGCAAAACTCTGAACATGGATCTCTCCTTGAAAATCTTCCTGCTTGCAGATCTTACAGGCTGTAAAGTCTGTTCACTCTCTCTGGAAGGTTCAGTACTTTTAAGAGACTTAGGTTAACTCCATAATGACAGAGATCAGCTGTAACTCTGAGTTTAAACATCAGCAAGAGGTGACTGAGACCATTCCAGCTGCAGGATGCAGCACCACATACTGGTGAGGATGCCTGGAGAGCACAGAAGGCTGGTTCTGCATTGCTGCAATTGCATGCTCCAGTTTCCAGGCCCTGACTTACAGGTTTTTCAGGTGATCTATCTAAAAATACTGATTAGGTGTTCAATTGTGGTGCTGGTTTTCTGCTCAGAGGATACTTTTGTCCCCATGGCTTTGGAAGTGGGTATTGAGACTTGAAGAGTTCTGAGTTTGGCTTTTGTCATTTGCTGCTGTGGCAGGATTTGGGCAAGCACGGACACAATTTTAGAGGTGGCTTCTGATTTTAGATGGTACAATTTTGAATGTAACTGCTCCAGACATTGCAGTGCCCAAGTGTGTAGTGGGCAAGCTCTGCAGAGGACCTTCCCTGCTCATAGTTTTTGATAACTTCAAAGTTGTGAGTTCAAATTTAGTCATTCTTAAAAATGATACAGCTTCAGGATGATAATGTATCCATTGGTAAGACTTTGCGTATCTTTTGCAAAACAAGAATGCAGAAAAGCCACCACTGCACCTCACAGCCTGCTGCCATTCCTCCTCCTTCCCAGTTTGTGCCCCACTGAGGGGGCACCCCAGCAATAATGAATTTTGACAGCTGAAGCCAACTCCAGAGACAGGGAGCTCACAGGACTTCTCCAACAGCTGCCTCAGAGCTACGGACTTCAAAAGCAGATGTTTCCCATCAGCCCTCCCCACCACTCAGGCACCTCTTGTCTCAACTGAGCTCATGCTGAGATCCTTTGTGCTCCCAGTGCAGCTGTGCTCTCTAAGCAGAGGCTAAATCTGCCCAGCTGTTGAAGTGGCAGTGATAGCATAGCTTTGTGAGAAATCCATCTGCTTCCAACAGCATGGCCCAAATTGTTTTCCATGCCTCGAAAGTTCTGGATGAGTTCACATTTGTTCTTTTCCTCCTGCCATCAGCAAAGGAAATGGGGGGTTGGAAAAAGCTGGCTGCTTTTACAAACAAAGTCTCCTAGCCTGGGGAAGCATTGGGAACTCACCCAGAGAGAGTACAAGAGGAGAGGAATTATGGTTACGTTTGCTGCAAAAGTCCTAGAAGTTCATAGAACACAGAGCAAAAAAATGCAAAAAATGTGATAGCTTGAAGTTTCACGTGGTCATAGGGCTGCTGTGTAGCCCGTCTGCAAGACCAGGTTTCTTTAATTAGAAATGCTTGAATGCTCCTTACACTCTCTTGAGCTAAAAGAATAACTGATGATCTCCTTACGTTCACAGTCCGAAGGCACAAGGCTGCAGAAGGACCTCCGAACTTACTTGGCTTCTGTAAAAGGTAAGGTCTGCATGAGCAGAGATTCCTTCCCCTCTAATGCTTACCTACACAGTGGGGTTTCTGCAGCCTTCTCCTTCCTGGTGTTTCCCCATGCATGAGTTGCAGGAAAGGTCAGCTTTGTCTGGAGGGGAATCTTTCAGAATCCTGTGGGACCAGGTGGGATGGAATGGGGTTGTGCTTTGATGCCAAACACATGGTGCTGACTTAGCAGATGGACCTTCACATGTTCTGCTAGGAAGGACAAACACAATGGGTTTGATGCAGCTGCATCCTTGGTTCCTTTCTCCCTCTGGTTACCTTCCATCTCTGTGCCATCAAGGGTCAGACATTTAGTAAGGAAGAGCTCAGCATCTGTTGTAACTCTCATGTGCCTCCATTCCTCAGGATAAGGGTTAAACTGTGAGGAATGCATTATTTTCTTCTTTTTCTGAACAGTTCCCTCTTCTTTCCTAGCTATGCATGAGGCCTCCAAGAAGCTGACAGAGTGTTTGCAGGAAGTTTATGAGCCAGACTGGCCTGGGAGAGATGACACAAATAAAATAGCAGAGGTAAGACCTTGTCCAGGATGTGGGGATGTCCAGACTTGCTCTGTCAGCAGAGATGAGCTTTGGAAGCTATGTCTGTGCACCACATTTCTTCAGGCATATGACTTTGCAGAAGAATTGGAGACAAACTCAGTACTGTGAAGAAAGGAAGGCTGAAAGGATGTGGCCTGTATTTTTGTAGGACATTGTTGCCAGATGCTTGTATGTTGCACAGAACCAAACGCTTATGCCCAGAAGCTATTTGTTCACCTCGAAGTGGTTAAATGGGGACAGAGGATGCCACAAGAAACTCAGTAGGGTCAACTGGGTGTACTGCTTATGTTCTGTGTAAGAGAAAGGGGCAGATAGAGCTATGGCTAAAGCAGTCAGAGCAGCCAATTGTGTAGCTGCAACAAGCCCTCATGGCAGTACCACCAGCTGCCTTGCTTCAGTTGCTCCCTTGTTTGGCTGGGCCATGTGTCACCCCAGACTGCTGTTCTCATCCCTTGGCGAGGTGATGCCTGTCCCACTTGCCCAGGTGTTTTCTGTGGAGCTTAGGGCACAGGTTGTCTTTTGGCAGCGTGGATCCGCCTTGGCATGTGCCTGTGGTGGGTCCAGCTGGAGGCAGCACCCTCTGCTCAGCTGTTCTGCTGAGCAGCAGTTGTGGCAGTTCAGCTCTCTGGATTCATTTGCCATGAGGCTGCAGGACTGGGCTTATCTGCAGCTGTCTGTGGCATTGAAGAAATGATGAAGGAGTAGACAGGACAGCAGGAGGAGGTTTCTTTCCTTTTCTTCTTTCCTCTGCAGAAAATCTCACCTGAAATAACATCTATATCTTGCCCAGGAAATAATGACTTCAAAGCAGATAATTCAAACAAAACCTGAACATTTCCAGGTCAGCTTTTTCATTAACATGGGAACTTTGCGTTAGGAAGTGCTGTTGCAGTAAATAATGGAGTTGCATTTCAGCTGGTTTGGCCTCACAGTCTCTGTTGGCCTTGTTTCTTCCTGAGCCACTGTGATGCCTCCTGAGAGACTGACCCTTCAGAAAATTTGAGCCAGAGAGGTCAAAGGGAACATGAATCCTGAGAACTAACTGTAGCTACCCTTTGGGTCTGCAAGTATGTTTCCAGCTATCCACCTCCCCCTTTAACGCCTTGTTTATATTTTGCTTGTGGAAAGACAGGTGAGAGAGAAGAGTTATTCCTGCCCAGTAAAAAGCATAAAGTGGGATTTTTTTTCCTGAATGTTTTAGCCCAAACCCTTTGTTAAAGTGGAAAAACAGGAGAGAGGAGTAATTTTCACCTAATCTAAGGTGCTGATAGGAAATTACTCTGCCTGTGCTAAGGTCAGAGATAAAGTGGACACAGCTCAGGGTGCAAGCCTTGGCTGTGGCCTCCACTGGGCTGTGGAGGCAGGTGGTGTGAGGGCTGGTGACTGCTAGGGTAGTTTTCTGTTGTTGTTCATGATCCTCCAGAAAGCTGTATTTTAATGAAAAGCAGAAAATGGTGCCTTGTGCTGTCAGGTGTCCTTTTTTTGTGGCTGCTGGGAGAAGGAGGTAAAACCAGCCTGACCTTCATCTTGCATTGTACAGGCTTGAGTTAACCATTGCAGGGGAAGGATAGGCCTTCGAAGACATTTTGTCCTTGGAGAGGTCACCTGAATTAGAAGCAGCAGGCTTTCTCATTTCTGCCAAGATCTCTGTTTCCTACTGGCTTTTCTGATCGTTCGTTTTCCAAAGAAATTATTGTTTCTTAAGAGCTCTGAGGGCCTGAGATTGTTGACTGTAGCACTCACAGAGGAAAACAGAAGTGTGGAGCCCTGTATTCTTAGTAGTTAACTCATTACTTTTGTTTTTCAGAACAATGATCTCCTATGGACGGATTTCCATCAGAAGCTGGTGGATCAAGCACTTCTGACCATGGATACATACCTTGGCCAATTTCCAGATATTAAAGTAAGATTCTCTTTAAACCATTTGATCTAGAGAGTCACAGCAGATAAAAGCTCTGAAGATCAATTTCTTACATCCTCATCTTCTTTAGGAGACATTCTCCTAAAGTGTCTGTGTGTGTGCTGTGCTGCTCCAAAGTCTTCTTTGGAAGCAGCCAAGATCTCTGCAGCTCTGGGTTAATTGAAAACGTTTTGTTCTGTTTCTGGGCTTAAAACAAGAGTGAAGAATCCAGGAGAAAGGTGCTGAAGAGCAAATATAAGTGTGAGACAGGAGGATCCCTGAAATTCCCTATTGGATCAGAGTGCAGGGGGGCAGTATCAGCCCAGAAAGTCTCAGTCTCTTTTTGGTTCTTCTGTCTTTTAACTTTCTTGTAAGCAGAAAACATTGAGGAAGCAGGTAGTGGCAAATGTACTTCATAAGGAGAGGGTGGTGTGAAAGGCAGATTTCTGTGAGTCTCTGAAGTCCTCCTGCATGTGTAACCAGCTTTTTACAGTGAAGGGGGAATGCTTTATAGATGTCTTTACGAGAGACATCATATCCAAGGACCTGGGTTTGAAGGATGTCAAGTGGCCTTCCCTTCCCCCAGAGCTATCTCCTCTCCATTAATTTCGAGGTTATGCAGGAAATGTCTTCACCATATGGAAGCACTAGTACTGATATCACCATATGGGAAGTATCAGCTTGGCTACTTTCCAGTGAAAACAACCCTTTCCCCACCACATGTCTCTTAAAAGATTTGTCAATATTTATTGCTTCAGGAGGATTGTGCTGTGTCAGATGGGGGCAGGTCACAGGCTTGTAAAATGAGCCCTGAACAGCAATGCCCTTGTCTCCTGGGACTCCCTGTTTTTGTTTCATTTTTCCAGACACTTTTGCCCCTGGAACTCTGAAGTGGGGAAGGGCTGTGGCTTTCCACCCACTGAAGGCTGTAGGGCTGATCTCTCTGGGGTGTGATGCCACGTGCCTCAGTCAGCAGTGCAGTCTGTGCACTTCTTCCTGGGCAGGAGGGCTTACTTTAGGCTATAGACTCAGACTTTGGCACTGCTTTGGTCCAAATCACATTTTACCAGATTCTTTGGCTGTGCACTGGGTCACCTCAGAGTGTGACTTTTTTCCATGTTGTATATCTTTGGGATTTTTTAATTCTGCTGGAATCCTGCTGAGGTTTTACAGTGGGATTTTAAAAGGAGTGCAAGAGTAGGAGCACCCAAATTCTACCAAAACTCAAGGTGTTAGATACTGAGCACCTTCAAATGCAGTAAGATTTATCGTGCTGAGAAAGAATAATGGGCTCCTGTTCGCATTAATATCAAAAAGCCCTTGTGCATAAATTAAAAGGTGTGCAGTATCTGAAAATCCTGGCCCTTTCTCTCCAAATTAAACAATCACGTTTGTTTATATTAGAAGTAAAAGTTATGACCTTTGTACTGAAGTTGTAGTTATGTCTACAAGCTAAGATTCTTGGTACATTATTTGGTGACACTGATGGTTTCACTCTGTTGGCATCACCACAGTTGACCTCAACAGCCTGAATTTCAGACATAGGTCTGGAAAGTATGGGAGTAAATAGGTATGCAAAGATGAATAAATATTAAAATATTGCTAGAGGCAGCTGACTTCTGAATGGGTCACTAAGGAATTTATTACTGATGTTCTTTCTCAGTTGTCAGATGATGCCCTAGAAAAGGGGAATTTTGTATTATTACTTAAAAGCAATTTCATGTGCAATTCAAGTAATATTTTAGAGAGCACTGCTCGCCTCTGCTTCCCTTCCTAAAACAAGTGGCTTTATGTTGGTTCTCACAGTAAGATATGGATGTGTTTCACAAGAGTTGACTATTCCTTTGAAATGGACTTTCAGTGGTAAGAACTTAAAAAAGGTCAGTGTGTTTTTGTGGGTAATTCAGCTGGATGCATCATCCTCCTTACCCCAGAGCAGTGAGAAGTGCTCAATCAAGTATATTTTTGTCAAGTGGTAGAAACTCCTAGAAAGGCAGTTGTTGAACGTTGCTATGCCTGTACCGAAGTATCGTTTGTTGATACACATAAGGAATTAGAGTTCTTGAGATTGGCCGGCAAGAAGAGCACCAGTCTTAGGTAATTTACAGAATATTTGAGTTGTTTGTTGTTGTTGTGGTAATAGTTTTCTGATTTTTGTTTTCTACAAAATAAATTTTTCTGCTTTTCCTGAAATTCTGGCATTACTGTTACAGAAAACGTTGATTTATGGAGAAAAGAGGAATTTAATTCAGTTGCGTAAAGGCCTGTTTTTTATTAATGGCCCAGTAATTAAAATGTGTGATGAGTTAGATCATGCGTACATTATTTTTATGTTAAATTCTAATGTTCTGAATCCATCCTTCCTTGAGGGGCTGGAAAACTTCCCTTGGATTTTTTGGACTTGAGAAGGATCCACAGCAAGAATGTGAAAACAGAGCATGCCTTTAGTAAGGAATTTTTGTGTGTTTAAGAAAATAATTTATTCAGTGTTGGATGTTCACCCCCGAACAAGGCCTCTCCATCTTCTCTGACTTGACAAATGGGAATGCAAAAAGTACTTTAAACTTTCTTTGCAGGTCAGCATCTGTTCTTCTTGGAGTAGCACTCTTCTTGAATGATCTTTAATATTTCTGAGTGAGCTTTTGGTTGGTTTTGCAGAATATGCAATAGGAGTACAGGTCTCTGCAGTGAGGCCAGAGAAGATAAACTACAACCCAAGTTCTGAATAGCTGTGGAATTGGGGATTTTCCGTCTTGCACTGTAACTGGTGCTTTACTAGCTGTAAATCCAAATGTCAGTAAAGGAGGGTGTGGTGGTGAAAAGTTTTTTGTGATGGGTTGGCTTTGATTTGGTTTTGTTTGTTTCTTTAAGGAGGCTCAAATTAAGTCGGGTTTGTTGCAAAGTAATGAAGTCTCTTGGAGTTCAGCTGTTGTGTTCAGGTGATGTTGGGTACCTGCAGCTGTCCTGGAGTCATACAAGGGAGCCCTGCAGCCTTCCAGGAGTGGGCTGAATCCCATGAGTGCCATTCCAGGCAATGGTGTGCAGCCTTCCAGGACTGGGCTGAATCCCATGAGTGCCATCCCAGGCAATGGTGTGATCAGTGGTTACTCCTGGAGGGCTCCCACCCTGTGTGTCGGTACCTTGCAGCATTTCCAGCTACTCCTGTGGAAACGTGGGGGTGGGCATTAGAAGTTTGGGAGCTGCATGAACATGGAGGAGTTACTTTGTTTGAAAGATGGGTGACATTGAATCAAACTCGGTGGTGGAGTAGCCGGAAAAACCTGGAAGTGGCTGTTTGTCATATCAGAGGTAGGGAAAACTCCATCTGTCTCTACCAGTCTGACCTGGAGGGAAAATAGTCTCTCTCAAATCCCAGATGGGGCTGTGTGTTTCCTCTGGTGTGTTTGTAAGATGCATTAAGATGCATCTCAGATTGTCGTGCTGCTGGAAGCCCGCTCCAATAACTTGTCTCCTGACTGGCAGTGTGATGTTTGGGAGGTGTCTTCTAGTGACCTCGTCTGTGGGGTGGCTCAGCTTCTTCGTGACTCCTCTCTTGGAGTGAGCTGAGCATTTAGAAATGAGTTTGGGTGTGCGTGTGGCTGAGATCCTGCAGATCCGCCGTGACGCACACAGAGCTGCACCAGCGTTTGCTGGAAGTGCAGAGGAGCCTGTGTGGGAGAAGTGCGAGCTGCTCCCAGATGGTCTGGCTGAGAGATCAGCCCTGAGTGTGGTTTTGCAGCTTATCTGCAGGAGCCTGGGGAGAGGAAACCACAGCTCCCTGCCAAGCGCAGGAGAGGAGGGGATTCTGCTTTTGCAAGTAAATCCCAGTGCTGATTCCTCATTCTGCACTTTCTATGTCCCTGGCTTTTGTGGTTAGTTAGAAATCCTCCTGGCTCCTTGCCATGCCTTTTCACTCTCTTATCCAGCCTGTTTCTGGACTGCTGATTACTGACACTGGTCTGGGCTCTCTGAGCTGGGTGGGGGAGTGTTATGGTCAGGCTGGGAGGACCTATGCTCCAACCCAGATAGTCTGGGGTGTTTGCAGACAGTGTGGGAGGCAGGGGGCAGAGGGGATGGATAGTTCCTGAAACAGGACAGCCCAGTGGGCCAGAGCCTCAATAAAGTGCAGCTCTGCTGGGAGAGGGAGAGCCTGAGGCTCCTCAGCTCAAGAAGGGTAACAGAGGATCAGGCCACAGGCCTGACTGTCTGTCCTGGATTCTCAGCCATGGATTTGTCAGTACTCCATTCCTGAATCTGAGCCTGGTATGCAGTCACGTCCCTCCTTGTATTTGTAATGGCTTCAGTGTTGCCTTCTGGGGACCTAGTGCTGCAGGTTTTCCCTTGCACTTCCCTTGCTGAAGTGCTAGTGACAGCAGACCCCTGCCTGTGGCTGCAGTTGCTGCTGTCTGCAGCTCCTGTCACAGGGTCAAAATGCTGTCCTAGGCTAATCCTGAGTGTGTGGACGAGTGCTTTTGCTGTGCTGGCAACAGAAATGCTTTCTTTTGTTGAACTGAATCTCTCAGGCTTCCACACAAACTGGTGAGCTGGTTAGTTAGAGACTGGTTGCAGCCCTCAGGAAGCCCTGAAAATGATGAAGCAGTGCCTGTAGGATGCAGGCACATTGTGGGGCTTAGAAAGAAGTGAAGCTACGCTTCTGAAAACATGCACGTCACCCAGAGGTGGGGCTGGATCCCTTTGCCTTCCTTTGGTGAGTCTTCTCTCCTCCTGAGGAGCTCCCTCTAGAATGCTGTTTGTCACAGGTGGCTCCCAGGGCCATCTCTCTGGGCAGCCTGTATGGAGGATCCGGGGGAGCCATTGTGTGGGCAGAGTGTGGGGTGCTTTGGAAGCTGGGTGAAGAGGAGGGTTTTCTCCTGGGAGGTTTTGCAGTTTTGGCTGCTGGGGAAGATTGGAGTGACTCTTTTCTCCATCTTTCTTAGTCTCGTATCGCGAAGCGAGGAAGGAAGCTTGTGGATTACGACAGTGCCCGACACCACTTTGAAGCCCTGCAAACTGCAAAGAAGAAGGATGAAACCAAAATTGCAAAGGTAAAGCAAACAGGAGGAGATGCCTTCCTTTGTTTTTGGGAGGTCTGCATTTGCCTACTGAGCAGCTTTTAAGTTCACCTGTACTCTTCATTGTGTTTTCATAGAATTCATTCATATTGGAAAGGACCTTTAAGATCATTGAGGTGTTGTGACCTGGTGAGGTTTTGCTAGGTATTTCCTTCTCATTTGTTTAGCTTTCCTGGAAGGCAGGATGGCCTCTGTTTGGTTTGTTTAGACCCACCATCATCAGTTTGCATGTCTTGGTGTCCAAATGCTTGGGCGTGGGTTTAGTCACATGCACAGGACCAGTAACCTCTGGCAGAAAAGCCGGTGTGCCCCTTGGGCAAGCACAGTCTCTCAATGCTCCAGAAAAATGTTCCAGTTTGTCTGCTTCTTGGGACTCTGTCTCCCCATCCTAGAGCAGTGGTGAGAATGTTTGAGTGTTACTTGAGGTTGGTTGTGTTTGTGAAGCCCTCTGGTATCCTAGGAGAGAGACCCTTAGGAGTGTGAGTGATGCGTACATCGATGGAAATGCGCTCTAAGCACACTGAGGGAATGTGTTCTGTTGGCCACAATTACTGGATAATAAATATAGCTGAAAGCAGAAAAATAAGAGTTTCCTCTTGTCAGGTTTCTTTCCTGCCTGTGAATAGCTTGATCCAGGGCTTGCCTAACACTCAAGTGAAGGATTTTATTTTTAATTAGATTTATTTTAATTTAAAATAAAATTTAGACTTTTTAAATGTAGCTGAAGAAAGATAGTAGTGCTAATTTTGTTCCAGAGTAGGTGCATGGATTGAATACTGCCCCTAAAATGAGCTATGGATTCCTCTTGTACACTAAGTGTATTTGAACCTGTGTGCTTCCCTTCACAGGACACTTCTTGACACAACAGAATAGTCCAGGGCTGGGGAGACATCTTTAATTCTCTTCAGTGTGGGCCATGGTAAATTGTGACTGTTCAGGGTAGAAGCAGTACAAGAAAGAAAGACCCTGGGTCTGTATCTTTTAACCAGGCTGACAGGAGTTGTCATCCTTTGCTTAGGGTTATTTCTGGTAGGGGGGAATATGAGCCACGTGAGAGATGCTGATGTTTTTCCTGCATGGAAGAAATTAAGATGCATCTCTACCCCCAGTGAAAGACTCTGCATTTAGTGGCCACAACACTTCTGATGTTAAGCTTCAAGTCATCAGTCATCTACACTGCACTGCATGCACTGTGGTTAACCTTGACAGACAAAAGGGGAAGAGAGATTGATGGCCCAAGTGTCATTGCATCATTTGTGTGGCAAAGCAAGTCTTGATTCTGTATGCAAGGCATGAGGCCCAGCTGGTTGTGCCTTCAGTTCAAAGCGGTAATTCATTGTGTTTGGGGCAAGAGCGGAATTTCCCTGTGGTGTGTTATTTTTATTGGTGCATGCCAGTGGGATCTTTGCTGCAGTGGAAATTGTGTTTGTAGGAATTGATCTACTCAGGTTGGTGCCTGGTGCTCTGCAGCAGAGGTTGGCTGCCTTGATCGCTGCTGCACTCACTGTTGCCCCAAATACTCTGCTGAGATGATACAACAGGTATGCAAAAATGTGCAGTTTGAAATATTGAGAGTTAGGGGTTGGTGCTCTATTCCTGATTTAGCCTGTGCAAGGGTCTCTTAGTACTTTGTCAGATTTTTCTCTAGCCAAAACGTGCACTGGATCAGATCTTTCCACACTCAATAGTTTAGGCCATAAACTCATGTGCAGGATAATCTGTGACACATTGCACTGTCCTGATCCTGCAAAGATGGGAGCAGCAAGTCCCAGGGAGTTATGTAGGTGTGGTCTTCCCAAGTGGGCAGCTTTCACTGCCCAGCCTGTGATCTGGCATTTGCAGTCATGCAGCTCTGCAGGGCTGTGGGCTCTCTGTTCCTGTGCCTGGAGTTTTGCTCCTGTGACCTTTGAAGTAGGGTTGTTCCAGTGTAAGTTCCTTTGGAATGTGATGACAGACCCCTAGGAAAAAGAAATCATGTTTCTGTCACAGGATACAAGTGGGAACTGACTTGAATAAGGTTTCATGGTATAGTAACAGCAACAGCAGTGCAAATACTTTTTGGCACTACATGGTCTCTTTTTTCCTTCTCTAATATATGGATGTTCTTTTCCCACCCAGGACCCCTGCCACTTATTGCTAAACTTACATCATGCTGT
Organism: Oreocharis arfaki; assembly: GCA_013398015.1. Lineage (NCBI taxonomy): Eukaryota > Metazoa > Chordata > Aves > Passeriformes > Paramythiidae > Oreocharis > Oreocharis arfaki. The sequence continues at coordinate 1,194,391 of VZRR01013906.1, read as the reverse complement.
TAAAATAAATCACTGTGGACTTTCAGCTGTTGCATGCAAATAATTATGATGGTTAAATAATCCTGACCTCTCTTTAAGGAGCTCCAACTTCACAGCCATGCCTTGGAGTAGGGTTGTCTGTGTGCTAGGTCACTAACAACTGTATCTGTTGCTCTTACAGCTGCCTGGCTGGTCTGCAGTATCCAGCCCACACGGGAGCATTAATTACTGCTAAACTTGGCATGCTTCAAAGGATTCATAACTGATCAGTCCCAGGATGTTTGTTTTTTCCTCTCGCCTTGGTGATACTGGTTTGGCCCAGCCTCTAAATACACTCTCTGTTGTGATTTTAATTTTTTTATCCTAAAAGATATATGTTTGTGTCTCTCTTGTTCTCTGTTTATTTTTTTTTCTTTTTTTTCCACTCAAACATGCTCCCTCCCCCAGCCTGTTTCGCTGCTTGAGAAAGCTGCGCCTCAGTGGTGTCAAGGGAAGCTACAAGCTCACCTCGTTGCACAAACTAATCTGCTCCGAAATCAGGTGACTGCTGATCTACCTGGCTCTAACCCTGCATGCGCTATTTTGGGCTCTAGATTGTACCGTGCGAGTAATCTCTAGGCAACGTTCACTCTAGTCCTCTCTGCTGAGTGTGTGCTTGACACTCCTAAGCCACAGTGGGCACTTGGAAGTTGCTGACCAGGGAATGAGTCTGTGCCTGCCCGATTGATTTCTAGTCAGGTGTGTTAATGCTGGACTGTTGTTTTCTCCCCGTGAAATGAAATGTGGGTGAAGAAAGGCTGTGGAATAACTCTGAGACAGAGGGTGATGTAGTACAGCTCCTCCAATTACTGCTTTCATTTACAATTCCTCCAGTTACTGCTTTCATTTTGCTCTAAGAGAAGCAGTCAATTTTTATTGTTGCTGTTTCGAAAACAAAAAAAAAAGGAAATGCCGAAAAATTGGCTTGTGCATTAATGTCATTGAGTAAAGTCAGAAAAAAATAGCATTGCGATTTCTATGGCTGCTGAGTTAGGTTGCAACATTCTCCTGGGATAAAGTCCAAGTTTCCCAAATGGGCACTGTCCTGGCTGTTGTGGTTTAAAAGAGCCATTTTTAGATACAATTTCGATCTGCACAGGAGACGAGATCAGGCAATTTGCACCCTGTGTGACATATTTGAACATTTCCAGGCTGAGGTCATGGTGGTGTCGTCTGGCAGAACTTAGGTGATAGTGTCTTGAGGGACATGAGCAGCTCAGAGGAACTGCAGGGAATAAAAATTTCAATCCTACTTGCACGGAAGTGTGATTTCCTGATGAAATCTCCATCAATGTTTCTCTTGGAACACCTTAAGGGATAAGAGGGAGTTGTCAGAAGACAGTCAGAAGACAGTCAGTGAGAAGGAAATGATCAAGGGATAATAAATCCTTACCCAGACTGAGAGAGCATCAGTCACCTGCTCACAAATTCCTGGTGAGCTCACCTGTTCTCATTCAAATGCTCCTATGTCTTCACATTCCTTGTCCGTGGATGAATTGCAGTTTAGAAACACCGACTCACTCTCACCTTATGAAGCCCCTGGGTTTTTCACAGTCACTTTATGACAGTGGATCAGGGAAAAGACTCCATTACCACATCAGTAAAGCCCGGGGAAAGAACAGCTGTTAGCAGCTCTGCTTAAGATGCAGAGCAAAGGGAGGAAATATGTGTTCATTCTTGATTGAAGGGAGGACACATGGCAGGTTGCTGGGGGCTTTTCCTGTGCCTCTGCTGGCCCAGCTGGGAACTACCTGCACAGCTGTGGTTCTTGACTGGTCTGTTTGACTGGTGGTATTTCTGGAGGACTAGAAAACAGGTATGGGAAGTTTCTCTAGTCCTAAATAAATACATAAATCAATCAGCTCTTGGGCATTTTTCCTCTTCTCAGACTTGGCTGTGGTGACTGGTGTTCATAGCAGCATGCACAGACTGCCCAGAGCAGCAGTACCTGTCACTGCCCCGTCATCTATTGCCTGTGGATCTTGGGCAGACAGGCTACCAAGAGTCACTCCATAATTTCAGTGTACTGGGTGACTTTGCCCTAAAGCATATGCAAGGCGCTGTGTAATCTTTCCGCCCACTGTGGTGCGGGGGCGTTAATCTCCTAATACATGGCATTAATATTTTTGGTGAGCACAGATATTTTCAAAATATCCTTTTATTCCTCAGCTAAGTAATGCTATTGCCTAGCCTAATTTTTTGTTTCTATTTGTGTAAGTATTTGGGGGTTTTTTGTCGCTTTTTTCTTTAATTTTACTTTTGGCTGGAAACTAACAAAAAAACCCCCTCAATAAAGAGCATTAGCTGTATTCTGAACCTGTAGGTTTTCCAGCTTGCCTTCACAATCATTAGCAGGTAGGCAAAAGAAGGCTTCAGTTTCTACATTTGTGTGATTTCAAGACTGAAGGTGTTAATAACAGCCCTAAATCTCATTAACCTCTTGATAAAACCGGGAGGGCTGATGGCGCTGGATTCGTTGAGAAGCTTCAGGATGTTAAGCCTAAAAAAAGTCTCATTTTACCAGCAGCTGTGTTGCTGTCTCTTCTTGCCTGAGAATTTTACAACCTCCATGCAAAAATGGGGTCAGTGAGGTCCGATGTTTCTACTGTAAAGCGAAGTCCCTCCCTCCAGTGTGCGAACTGCCAGCTCTTCAGGCCTTTAGCAGATAATAAAAACAACAGAGTGGTGTTTTTTTTGTGAAGTCTCCTGTGGGAGTTGCTATTGCACACTCTCAGTTAGAAATGTTAGTGACTGCTTTCTGAAATAAAGAGGAAAATGGCTTAGAGCAGCAAATTCTTGCCTCTTGACTTAGCTCCGCTGACATGTTTAATACAGACTAAAAAGCAACATCCTTAGTTCTGCAGTGATAACAGAACAATATCTCTGTAGGAGAAAGCCAGGAGGTTGAGTCCTTCTGAGAGGCAGGTCTGGCTGGGACTGGTGGGGCTTGGGCCTGGAGGGAGTCTCCCTGCTCTCTTCCTTATCCCTGCCTCTTGGATATCTAAGCTATTTACTGAGGGGTGCCTGATTACCACAGTTCACTACATAGTCTTTGAAGCGAAATGGTCTGGACTGCCTGAAAGCACCAGGATAGACATACCCAGACACTCAGGAGGGCTGAGATGTGTGGTAGTAGGAGAAACAGTGTGGAAAGATTGTCCCCCACCACAAGTGAACTGGTTGTGCCTGGCACTCTGAGCCTTGCCTAGGTGGAAGGTCAGGAAGGCGTTTATGTTGTCCAGCTCCTGCTCAAATCTTCCCCCTTTCAGGCAGGGAGAGGAGAGAAAGGTTTTATGAGATCATATTTCATGGACATGGGCATTATGTCCTTCTGCCTCAGTTTCCCCTCAGAGTGGCAAGGATGGCAGCTGAAACAGAAAGTGCACAGATGTGGCAGTGGGCTCTGCCCTAGAACCTATCTCTGCCTTTCCCCACCTCACTCCCTGAGCTGGCTTTTTCTCTAGAAGGGCTTGTGGCCAGGCTGATGTCTGGCTTTGTCTCCAGCTGGAAGCCATCAGGGCTGCCAAGTGCCAGGATTTCGTCTTCCAAGCAAAATAAATCCCAGTGGTGAGAAGATCCCTGGACTGACTAAGGACTGAAGAGTTGATTCAGTGCTGTACCTGGGAATGAGAGCACGAGCTGAGCCACAGGAACTGGAAGCATCCCCAATTCCTACAACTACTCTAGAGTGAACGTTGCCTGTTGCTGATTTTGCCTTTGCCTCGGGATGTCACGATATTCACGCATTGCTTTCTAGGTTCTTTGGCCTTACAAACAGGTAAACGAGAGAGGGAAAGAATGTTAATGATATTCACCATGTCTGAAAAACTAACAGCTTTCATTGCTGCCTCATCTCCCAGCTTTCACATCTTCTGGGTTGATTCTGGTTCCTGTATAGTTTGGAAATTAGAATAAGATAAAACTAAAGGGTGGACTGGTTGGTTTGGGTTTTTTTTTCAATTTTAAAATGGTTGCATTAGAAACCTTCATTCATAGAGGTAGTTTCAGGCAGAATGAGTCTTTGTGATCATTGTCTCTCATTCGACATAAACTGTGTCTCTGTTTAAAAGATTTTTTTTGTTTGTTTTGTGCAAACCCTCTTGAAATGTTGAGTTTTTCAGTGAGTGTAGCAGCGAAACAGGGGTTTCTGGGTGGAAGCATCATGACCCCTTCTCCCCTTGCCTGTTCCTCACAAGGTCTTCTTAATTTGTGAATACTTCCCACTTGTGTCTTTTTGCGGGGGAAACTGTCTCCTCTGGTCTTGAGTACTGAGCCTTAGCTTTGCCTCTGGCAGCAATGAACAACCCTTTGTCAGGTGAAGCTAGCTGGAAAGTAGGAGCTCCTGTGGTTTGCTCTTGAGTCAGGAGAGAAATGGAGAGTGAAAGGATCCTGCACTGTATAATGGAGAGTGATTTCTGTGAGGAACAGGATTCTGAACTGCAAAATATTTTTGAGCCCATCAATCCTGTCATTGTAAATAACTGTTGCTAAGGAGCAGTAAGCTGGATTTCTTTATTTAAGCTGACACAAAGAAGATAAAACTTGATTTCTTAGAAGGTGTAGGAATCTGACTGCAGGCTTGTAGGGAGATTCAGCTTCCATAGCAGAGGCCTGTGGCGTTGTGAAATTCTTGCTGTTGTCGTGTATACAGGCACTTGTGCTGACCTTCCAAGTTGCTCATGGAGGGATTTTTTCATTCTACATCCCACTGCATGGCGGAATGCTGTGCTGTTATTGATTACAGAATAGAAACATCTTAATTAGAAAACTTTGAGTTTTAAGTCAGGGCACTGAAAAGAGAGAGCTCACCTAGGACAGATGTAGGAAAGAGCACAGGCTTGTTGCTGGTGTCAGCTGTCAGCAACAGAAACCAGGATTGTCCTTTTTGTTGCTGAAACCTGACAGTATTCATCCATTGGTGTTGGGATCTGTCAGTGTCTAGGTCCAATGAACAGATCAAATTTAAACTCTCATGTGGGAGAAAGAGATCCTTTTTGGTGTTGGGGCCTACAGCCAGCCAGGGATTGCGATTGTGTGAGACCACTGAAACCAAGACGTGCTGCTGAAGGCCTGCAGCCTGGCCTCCCACTGGCACAACTCATGCTTTGCATACCCTTCCTTGCTTCTCCAGTCTGCTTTGTGGGACAGCTGTATCAGCCAAGGATGCAGACCTCCTCCCTTCCTCAGAAGAGATGGGGCTTTGGCATGGCCTTACCTCAGCAGAGAGAGTCCCCACGAGGGAGGATTCTTCTCTAATGCCATTTGGGATGGATTTCAACTCTTTCTGAGACCTGGCAAGGGACAGAGGCCCCTATTATCTACATCTGTATCCAAGCTGGAGGCTGAACTGCCTGACCAATTCCATTCAGTTTTTGAAGTCAGGGAAATTTAAAGATCTTAAAGCACATTAGTGGTTGTTTGAATTACTTGCTGAGTGTACAAATGGGGAAGTCCATTGAGAGAACCTGAGAGGAACACATTCAAGCTGAAGGGTCACCTATGGTGCAACCCGGGTTCCTGGGAGGCTCATTTGGGATGCTGGTTACCTCATGCCAGAATTTTGCCTGGTCTCCCAGAGAAGTCAAAAGAGTTACAGTTGTTCCAGCCCTGCAGGGTCCTTGTCTGTGCTGGAGCTGACAATCTCCCTTCTCTGTTACTAAGGCTGAAGAAGAGTTAGTAAAGGCTCAGAAGGTGTTTGAGGAGATGAATGTTGATCTGCAGGAGGAACTGCCTTCACTATGGAATAGGTGAGTGCTGGAAGTTTTCCCAAGGGCTGGTTGGAAGGAAGTAAGTATCCAAGCTCTTGTATCACTGTTCTTCTTAGCCTGGACTGGGTGTCTGCTCTTTTTTTTCTGGATTGTCTCTGTCTGTCCTAGGATTCCTCCCAGCCACAGGTTCACTTTGTGCTTTACTTCATGATTTTCCTGAAAAACATGGTTTTCCCACAAAGAGAAACTGTATTTCTCTGCTTTTTCTGCTTAATCCCTTTGCCCTACCAGCTCTGCTCAACTTTCTTGAAAGACTTGAGAGACCATGGGTTTGCCATACCAGTGATTGTGGTGATGAAAAGGGAGGTGAAACTAAGATGAACATTTAGCTTGAGGGATGAACTGCAGCACAGCAGAAGCTGATTTATGGGGAGGACACAGTGGAAAACTGGCAAAACATTCCTAGGAGTGTCTCAGTTTCTTATTTTTAAATGCAGTGTTCATGTCCAGATTGACAATGCTGATCTGTGAGGATTGAGAAAGTGGGCAGCAACAGGGTGAGAAAGCAAAGTGCTGACGTCTGCCTTCACTCCTCTTTCCAGCCAGCTTGAGTCAGGACTCCTTTCTCCCAGCAGCATGCAGGGCTGGCTGGGGAAGGAGCTGAGAGGGATACAGGCATCTGGGTGCTCCCTGTGCAGAGCCATGATGCTGCTGGCCTTGGACAGCCGCTCCCTCCTGCTGTTGCTCCTTCAGCTGGGTGCTGGTGGAACACTCTCTGTTGGCAGCTGGCAGCCTCGTGACAGGCAGCTGCTGGGATTTTAAGGTGCCACAGGTTTTTCACAGGCTCCTGCTATCCAGCTGATCCTTCTGCTTCCCTGTTGCTCTCTGTGCTATCCTTTGCTTTCTTACTCTCTCTGCCCCTGAAGCAAACAGTTCATGCTTTTTTGCTTCTCCTGGTGCTGAGGGGCTTCTGGATGAATTAATATCTGTCCCCCTGCTAATTCCCCCACCTCTCCCAGCAGTGTTTGCATCACAGCCTTCATCCTTTTTTCTTTCCATTTTCCTACTGCTTGTGCTCTTTTTTTTCACATTCTTTTGTATTTTTCTTTCTTTTTTTTCTCCGCACTCTACACCTCCCTCTCCTTTTAGCCAGCATAAATTCAGATCCTGTCCTACTTGGTCTCCTCTTGCCCCTGGACATGTTTTCCCTGTGCCTGGCCTTTCCTTCATCATTTCATTCACGTTTCCCTGCCACCCTCTCTTCTCGCATGTACCATACCTGAGAGAGTTAAGTTTGAATGGGAATGGTGGGTGGGAGGTAGCAGAAAGGGCAGGATTGAAAGGTTTTGAGAGAGCGCTGTGTCCATTAAGTTCTTCTGTCTTGTTTTTCATTTGGCAGTCGTGTTGGTTTCTATGTCAACACATTCCAGAGTATAGCTGGCCTAGAAGAGAACTTCCATAAAGAAATGAGCAAGGTAAGACAACTAACAACTTACCCTACTTACTGCCTCTTCACTGTTAATAAAAGAAAAGCAAAACCTGAACTCCAACAAACAAACAAACAAAACCCAAACAAAACAAACAAAAATGAACAACCAAAAAAATCCTCCCAGAATGAAACAGAACAAAACCGAAACCAACAACAACAACAAAAAAAACCCCAACAAACAAACAAAAAACCCCCAAAACCTCAAGCTAAAAAACAGCTGGAGAAAATGGCCCTATGTTGTAGAGTAATACAAACCCTTAGTTTTTTTCTGAGCCACTTGGGACAAAGGGAGACATAGAAATGTAAAGGGATGGAGCACAGGAAAGGGACCACAGGGCCATGGGCAGCAGTGAGGAGTTCATGTCACTTGACAGCGCTCTTTTGCAGATTCACAGAGGAAAGAGAAGCCACTCTCAGACCTATCTCTTGCTGCCTTTTTTTTTAGTTCGTGGATATTATGGATCTGTAACCTATAACCTGGTCAGGCTAAGCATGGTATCTGTTTTCCTCCTCCTCTGCTGCCTACCCTCGTCATACCGAGGTATGGGGTTAAAAACAGGGACTCTGCAAGTCAGCTGAAGATGGAGACCTGCCTCACTCCAGTCCCTAAAAAAGGCTCTCCCCCACAGTACCTCTCTGCTTTGGTTTCCTTCCTGCCCTGTGACCCAAAAGAAGGCGTTTAAGTACTTAGCATGGGCCTTATGTGGGCTACCAGTGTGCCTTGAGTTGGGAATCCCGACAGTAAGCCGTGTTGGCAAGCCAGATCCTGGTGCTGTGTGGCAGCACCCAGAGGAGACCTCAGGACCAGTCTGTGGGAAAGTCCCCTATTGCCACTGTCCTTTACAAATATGTTCTTGTTCTTTCAGTTAAGAGCTAGAGAAATCTTCACTTCCCTAGGTCTGTATGCTGCTTCCAAGACTTGAAAATGTAAATGTTGCACTAATCTTGAGGAGAGACTGAGAGCCCAGCTGGAAAACCCTTATATTCCCTCTGCTCCCTAATGTCATCCTGACAACAAAACAGCCACTAAGCAACAGGAAACATTATAGTCTTTCAATTCCCAGCAGTCAGGGGCCCTCTGCCTTGGTGTAACACATCAATTTTGAGCCCTGCTGACATTTTATGGGGTCTTTTCCAGTTAACAGCCTCCTCTTCTCAACTGAGGGAAGAACTAAGTGTTAAGAATAGGGAGGATTGTTATAATTATTAGTTTGTTGCTGTTAACTTACATTCAGCAAAACATGGGAAAGATGCTTGTTAGACAGGAACTCTCTTCTTGTATGATTTTTTTCTTGTCTGGATTTTTTCTTTCTTGAGGAATTCTGTATGAGAGCAGGGCTTTTGCTTTTTTCCATAAGAACCATCTGTTTCTTATTACTGCTACAGCATCCAATTAATTGCTGGTGTTTGCCTGCACAATGCCTCCAGCATTGATTGCATGGGATCCCTCCTCCTACCAGTGATAAATCTGGTGTCTTGTTTTGTTTATGGATTGGCTGTTTCAGAGAAGGAGTGTCTGGAGTGACTATTGCAGCCTTCAGTGCCAGGGAGAGTTTAACCCCTAATACTGCATTTCTGCAGAGATACCCAGGTTCTGCCCAAGCCTAGATGGCCCAGGCAGCTGGTGAAGTTAAGGCTTGTTCACCTGAAGTCCAGCTGCCTTTGGCTCCACAGTTGAAATGGCCATATCCCAGGCTTTGGTAAGCAGGCCTGAGGAACGGCTTTAGGCTGCAAATCCAGAGTGAAGCTCCAGCTGTAGCACACAGATCTTAGGTAAACAGTCAGCCTGCTTCTGCAGTGGTACCTGGCAGCACAGTGCTGGGCCTGGGTGACAGAAAAGCAAAGAGGATGATCTGTGAGGAAGACAGAGCATTCCCAGAGATGCCAGCAGCTCTCTGACAGCTGTAGCACTGCATACTCCACAGAGAAGTGGAAACTGATTTAAAGTTGTCTTCTCTTGAAAAAGCTGAGGAAGTGTGTGTGTCCAGCTGCAAGCCTGTGTTTGGTCAGTCTATTCAGGCCAGCCCAGACTCTTCTGGCGTCTGAGCTCTTTTCTCATTCTTTTTCTTTCTTTTGTTTTTGTATTTTGCAGTTGAACCAAAATCTTCATGATGTCCTGCTGGGTCTAGACAAGCAGTACTCAGGCAATGCCTTCCCTGTTAAAGCACAGCCCAGGTCAGTAACTGTGGGTGGTGTCTTTCCCTCAGCAGGGAGGTGGGACAGGGATGTCTCTACCCAGGGGTATTGAAACCTCCAAGTTGTCATTTGGGAGTGATTTGTCCACCTGCCAGTGCCCTCCTGAGACTTCCTAGAGCCATGCCCAACATTGGCCCTGAGGCTGGGTGACACGATGCAATACCGTCTTACGTTTCTAGGATAGCATCTGGAGGCCTAGACTTTGACTAGGTGCTGATATTTAGGCACCTGACCCTCAACTCTGCTTTTTAAAGTCTAATTCCAGCTACTGAGCTGCCCTTCCTTCTGGATCCAGTTGCCCAGCACCTGTTGTGTTCTTTCCCTCAAAAGCTCCCACCATGTACCTGCAGCATGTCAGCTTGAGCACCAAGAGCCCATTTCCCCAGCCCCTTCTTTGGCTCTCCAAACTTGGAATCACCGTTTTGCCAAAGCCTTATGCCCATCGTGTATACCCAGCTGAAGTGTGTTTCTCCTTCCTGTGTGTTGTGGAAGTAGTTGCAGCCTCGCTACTATGAGGCCTCCTGAACTCATAGCACTTTCAGTCCGCGTGTGTGCAAGGAGTGAGTGTCCTCTGGGCCTTCAGTTTTCTTTCCTCAGCTGGGTCCTGTCCTGTATGTTTAAGTGCAAGTCTGCACATTCCCTAGCACTGAGAAGGGAGGGAGAGGTTGGGCTCTGGAGTAGGCTGATTGGGTCCCATCCAAGTGCACGAATGATGAAATAGTGTTGGGCTCTAGCTTCCAACTGCTGCTAGTCCCATGTGCTGGGTGAGCAGGAGCACAGCCCAGGTCCTCAGCTGGTGTATTGATGGAGGGAGGTGGTGAAGTCAGCATGAAGTAAGGGCAAGCTGTGGTCTGAGTGCATTGGTTTGGAAGGGATAGATCAGCTGTTGAGACTTCTGTGCTCCCTTGTCTCTCCTCCCAGTTTAACCTGTTGCAGTCATGCATAGATGGCTCCTGTCTCTTCTTCCAGCAGTTCTTCCAGTGTGGTGTTTGCCAGCTCTAAAGAAAGAGGATGTTTGAATTGAATTTGGCCCCCGAATTTTGGATTGCTGACAGCAGATTTCAGTGCTGCTAGTAGGAATGCTACTTGTGAAAATAATATCTTCTTCCCAAGTTAGCATGTGGTGTCTGTTAATCATCATAACCCAACCGGAGTGAAACCTTCTGAGGAGGCCATAGTGCCCATCTTCTTGCTGCCATGAGCTGTGTTGTCTCTGTTAGCAGCATCCTCCAGGATCCTTGGAGGAGGATGAGGTAATAGGACAGAGGAAGGCTGTAGCTGTTGCTTTGCCCAGCTCCTTCTTCCTCCTTTCTCTATTCCTTGAGGAACTGATTGTAGGCAGTAGTGACAACCTGGCTCAGAGATGTTCATTGCTTTTGTGGCAGAAAGTTTCTGGCCTTAAAGAGCTTTCAATGAACAAATTGCCTGTCTTTACAATTCCTGTCCCCTCTCAAACTGCTAGCTTCCTCTAGGGCCCTAATGGATGTCTCAGCTGCAGTTCTGTGCCCTTTGGCTGGCTATGAGACCACATGGCCCTAAAACCCAAAACTGAGTGCACGCACAGAGGTCCCTGTCTGGGCAGCAGTCTGAGTGCTGCTGCTTCATCACCTACTCGCTGCATCTCAGCTGAGATGCCAGACCTGTCCTAGGGCAACTCTTCTTCCTGAGCACAGCGGAGCGGGGTGTTGTAGGAGGATGTAGAAAAGGCTTGCCAGGATAGTTTTGCAGTGACCAGGAAACACTGTGAGGCAGTTCTGTGTCTGCTGCACATCTGGCCTCTCGCTGTGGCGCTGGGCTGGGGCGAGAGTGCGGAAGGAAATAGCCGTCACTCACCTGATGGCTTATTGTGGTCTGCAGTGGGAGCAGATGCTTCCCTAACCCTTTTTCTACTGGGAAGGGGGTTGGAGATTGATACAATGGCAGGAAATGAAGGAGGAGGTGTGAGAAGAGAGGCAATTATCTGTGCACATCATTATGGTATTCACGTGAGGCCCTACAGAAATACCATTATGGCTGATGTATCTGGTGCTGGCAGTGTAGCACAGTAGCACGGAACAGCTGGTGTATTTCTGGGAACCTCAGACGTATGTTTGGGATTTGTTTCTGAAAGAGTTGGAACAATCAGGGCTCAGATGCCTAGAAGACTGAGGAGATCTGTGGGATTATCTTAGTGTGACTGGACAAACTGGTAAAAGACGTGGTAGGAAAGCTGCTGATTAGATTCCATGTGTCAGACTGCACAGACTGCATAAGGAAAGAAGAATGGGGAGCTTGTTTCTTTTGTAGCAATATGCACGGGGGAGAGCGAGGAGCTGTGAAAGGACATTTACAGTACTCTGGTGGTCTATACAGTTTCCTTTTTCTTCTTCTCCATGTGCACCCTGGCCCCATATTACAAAGTGCAGGGAAAGTTCTAGTTTGCTTCTGTGTATCTGTCTCTCTCTCTCTCTCTCTCTCTTTCTCTCTCTCTCTCTCTCTGTCTATCTGTCTGTCTGTCTGTCTATATCTATCTTTGACATGCATAAAGAACCTTCTTCTACTTTCTCCAAACCAGGTCATAGCTTTCTAGGAATGAAGGGAAGTGTGTGTGTGTGTGTGTGTGTGTGTGTATTCATGTATGTGTGAGAGAGAGAGAGGAGATCCCGTCACCTTAATTACAGCGAGTTCTGTGGCACCAAATAAATGGGTGCTTGGAAGCTTAACTTTTCCTCCCCGGTTTGACTGTGCCATCCTGTAACCGAAATGATTTGCGTGCCGTCCTCAACAGAAAGAAAACTAAACTGTTCGCCAGGCTGAGGAAAAAGATGAGCAGGTACCGGTACGGAGAGCAGCATTTCGATACGTGTTTGATTTAGTTCCTAAAACTGGAGAGGCTGTTGCTGGAGTCTAACAGCCTGGCACGTGTTAACCCTGTGGTGGGAAGGGGCTCCTTTGCATGGTACGATGTGTTCATGGCCTGCTGGGTCCTGCTGAGATCTCTCTGTGTCTGGATAATCCCATTAACTGCTTGTGTGCCTGGTTTGAATCCTTGCTTTTTTCCCTATCTAAGGAGGGAGTGTGAAAACTCAGGCATTGTCTGTCTAGTTGTTTTTGTGTGATGGAAAATGCAGTGCTGGTTTTTCCATGGGAAATATAATCAATTTTGGTGTTTAACAGCTTCTAGTTTTACCTAGTGGGTTTGTCCTTTGGAACAGGTCTGAAATGCTGCATTCTCATCCCCTGCCTGGCCAGGGAAGACCAGTAGGCAGGTCTTTCACACTCAGAAGTCCTATCCTATCTACCTGTTGCAGTTGGGAGAACGATGAGGTGGGAGAATGATACTTCCAGCTTTGCTCCTTACTTGCTCTGTTCATGAGGATCCTCACTATCTTGCTCCATCTATTTAAAATTTTGTGCAGGGCTGGAGGAAGAGGAAGCCTCTTGTATAAAGACTAGTGTCTGCATCTTGCCTTTCAAAACAGTGATGGCCTTGATTAACTGGATTGCTACGATGCCTGGAGTTACTATGGGTCAAGGACTCTGACAAGAACATACTTTGGAGCAAAGTGGGAATTGCTGCATAGTGACATGGAAAATTCCTCCAATTTTTTGTTTTTCTTACTCCTTGTGTTGATACTCTCTCCATGGGATCCTTATAGGAAGAAAAATAGAATTATAATTGTCAAGATGGTGTCCTGCTAGCAATAAAAGTGCTGGTGGATTGGGATCCTTGTTTTTCTGATCTGGTTTCCTGCTGACTAGGGCAAGTCATGCAGCCCTTCTCTTTGTCTCTGCTATGCATACTTTGTAAAGTAGGAGGTTGGAGAGTGAAGAAGGGTAATTTTGCAGGGAAGCTGATGGGCAAACTTAGATATTTGTATCCTCAAATGGAAAGTAGTAAAGCAATATATTGTGTTGTTACTATTCTGGGGTTTACTACTGTAGGGAAAGGAGGCTTCACTGGACTGCTTCTGTGGATATCTGTCTCTTGGTTGGACCAACTGTTGGACCTGGTGTTGTATCTGCACCAGGTCTAATATTTCCAGTCACTGAGAATGGATGGATTATACAACAGAAGGAGAGCTAGTAAATCTCCCCTTGATGAGCTCTACTCATAGTGTGCTCCTGCTCTGCCTAGGTGAAGTCCAGCTGCCGCAGCAGTTAAGATGCCTGACCTGGGCTCTGCTGGGGGTTTCTTCTGTCAGAGCAGCTGCTAGGGTCACAGAGAAATGTGCAATCCCAGCTGCAGGGAAGGAGGATCTGGAACTCAGTCAGTCTTTGATCTGCAGCAAGAATGTACATTTGTGCCACCATATGTTTGAGTGTGTAGGTTCTTTTTTCCTTCTTTCTCCCACCCACTCTTTTAATTTTTTTTTTTTTTTATTTCTAAATAATTCTCCAGCATGCTCTGGTGGTAAAAAATTAATTACTTTTGGCTAACAGGCCCAGCATGAGCCTTAACTGAGATGCCAACCTTTTTTTCTTTTTTAACTTGAGAACTTGGCAGGAGGTAACTGCTCTGTTTTTACCATATTGGAGAGTAGGTTTTATCCTCTGATGTAGGACTGTTACAAGTGCAAGTGAAACTCTCTCTGCAGATGTTACTCTGCCCTTCCAGAACAAATGAGGCAGCACCATGGAGTGTCTGGGAGCTCAGCAGCACTAAAAGAGGCTGGGGAATTTTGACTTTCCCTTCAGCTGCATTAGACCCAGCTCTCTTTCCAGTCCTCTGTTTGCAGAAGAAAGTTGACACCCCTTTGCCTTCCTTGCCTGATATTACTGGATTTGGCATCACTTCCCAATTGCTCATGGGAAGGAAAAAGAGCAATGACCTTGTTGTTTTAGCTTGTTTTTACTGTGATGCTTGTGTTTGGTCAGTAGGTAGAGTCCCCACACTTGCTTTTTCCTGTGTTTCCTGGAGCAAGCAGTTAGCTGGAGACAAGACTTTGCTCTGTGTGGGCAGTGTGTACTCCCTGGGGACACGTGAAGGACAGAGGATCCTGGTGACCATCTCACTTGACGCTGGTTGCACTGACTAAATCTGTGCAAAGCCACAAGTGCAGAAATGAAGGTGCCGCTCAGGGGGCTGAAAAAGGCTCGGCCAAAATTAGCACTGGCATTTTCCTAGGGGGACTGGCCAACACATCAAACAAGCTGTAAATAGTAGTGACTTAATGAAAGCTTTAGTGTGGGGCCCTCACAGCCCAATTTCTGCCCCTCATCCTACAGAGGCCGGCTCACATGGGAGCCTTTTACCAATATATCTCCAAATAAAGTCACTGCCAGACACTGGAAATAAGGCACTGCAAAGCTGTTTCATGGCCTTTAGAAAATAAGTCTGAACTCCTTTTTCACTGGGAGAACTGGCCTTTTCAAGTCCCTAGAACGATAATCTACCCTTGTCTTGGTAGGCCAGCTGATAGCCAGCAGTGCCAGTATTCCCAGCATAGTCTGGGGAGTCCTGGCACTGTAGATGTAGACCACTGTGTCCTCCATCTTCTCCAAAATGCTTTCACCTCCAGGGGAGGTAACATGTACTTTTTCCCCCCAGCGCTATCTAGCATTAGAGGGTGTTTTTTGACATTTCTTGGTGTTTCCTGGTGACTCCTGTTTAGATCAGGACTTTACCTTCACCCTCCAACCACTACTACTTTTAATCTGTAGCACAACTTGGTAAATTTTGCAGAATTATTTACACAACCCATATATTGAAGTGATTTCTGGGAACTTCTGAGGAAGGACACTGTTCAGTCAGACTGAAGAGCTGCAGGGGTTGGCATACGTGTTCTTTAGTCTCTCCTCTTCCTTCTTAATTTCCCTCTTTCTCCCTTGGTGTGTGTGCCCCTGGTTGAGAGCTGCTGGCAGAGAATGTCACTGGGTTTGTTGCATCATGTTGGTGTGCTGTTGTCATCAGTGTCATCAGAAGTGTCCAACCTGCATGAGGACCTGAGAAACAGTGCTTTGTGGGGAAATGTGCGTGTGGGGTGTGGATATGGGGTGAAAGTGGGGGGAACGGGTGAGGGAGAAGTGAATGAAGAGGGACTGGGATGGGGAGCTTGAAAGCTGGAATGCTGAGCAGGGTGAGATGCTTGCTTGTAAGAGGAGGTTTGTTGAAATGCCTTGCTATCCCTTTTTCCTCTTGCTATCCCCCACTTGTAAACAAATGTTTAGGAATGAGGCCATCATGCATGTTGGCCAGTGACCACCACAACTCAGGCATCCAAGTGTGAGTGGATGTACGTCTGAGGCTCTGGGCTCTCTTGGGACAGGACAAAGTAATAAATTACTTGATCTCCCTGCAGAATCAGATCTGCCTTGCTTTAGTCCTGGCTCTATGCCAGGACTTAGTGTCTCAAGATACAGGAAAGGATCTGTTTCTTTCAGCTTTTCTCAAGGCCTTGAATTTCGCAGGACCTGTGATTTTATAAGTGGAGTCAAATATCACTCCCTGTAGATGAGGTTGCACAGCTCTTTTGCAATATGCTGTGATATTAAATTTTCATCTGTGTATGGTTTTGCCAAACTGTAACCACTTCTGCTAAAATTTCCCCCAGCAGCAAATTGTCCCTGTTGAAATTCTCTGTTAATCAACTTATTACTAAATCTCTCATGATTCATATTTTGAAGCAGAGACTTGACACCCAGCCAGGGCACGCCTGTAGGGAAAGGCTTGTGCCTCTTGCCATTCCTTTGAAAAATCTGCCCAAATCTGTCCAAGCTGTGAACCAACAAATGCCATTGGCATATGCTTCTTGCATCTTAATTCCCTGAGGAATCCCTTTTGGCTGTGTCAGAAACAGTCTTGGAATAAAGACCAACTAGGGAGACTTTTCATAATAGAGAAATCTCTATTAGTAGCCAGAACCTCACTGTTCCTTTGCTGTCTGGAGTGATCTGTGAAACCTCTGTCTACTTTGCTTCTCTACTAGCTTAGCCAGTTTGTACCACACCAAGGAATAAGATATTTTGTGATTACAGCTTTAGTTCAGGTGTCGTGAGTCTGTTAGTCATAACCCATGCAGGTGTCCATAGACCACCGCACAGAAAAATTCTAATCTGTGGGATTTAGAACTAAATGAGCAGCACTGAACCCCTTTCCCCATCTGCTTTCCTAGTATTAAAGACTGTAAGTTCACGTCAGGCACTTACATTAAAATCTAGCAAAATTAAGGATGCCTGGTTGCTTTGTTTTGGTTTTTCTGTGTTTGAGGCAAGTATTACCAATTCTGTAGGAATTTAGTGAGTAGCCTGCTGCAAAGTAATGCTGCTGCAGTGTGTTGGACTGCAACTGACTCAGCAAAGATGCTTCTCAGAAGCTCCAAATGTCTTCATTGCGTGTCTGAGCAGTGAAGCAAAGAGATAATGGAGGCCACTGATCTGTGCTGGTTAGCACAACTCCTCCTAGGCCTGGCTCAGACTTCTCTCTCTTTCTCTTTCCCTCTCTCTCCCCGTCTCTCCCCCTTTCTCTCTCCTCTTCCTTCAGTGACAGCACCCCAGCGAAAGCAAATAAAAGCCCCTCGCCTCCACCAGATGGATCTCCCATCACCAGCCCTGAGACCAAGACTGTCAACCATGAGCTGGAACCATCCACTTTGGAAGCACCTGGGGCAAGCATCCCAAAGTCACCGTCTCAGGTAGTGTCCCCATGACATTGACCATGTCTCTGCTGATGGCACAAGCTCTGCGAGTCAGAGACATCCATGAGTTGTTTTTTCAGACCTCATCCTACTACAGAGCACTTAGAATATAACATGATGGTTGTTCTCTTTCACTGGTTGCTTAGAAAGTTCCTGAGAGTGCAAGTTGCTTATTGGCCATCTTTATATCGTAAGAACCGAGTGCCTTTGAATGGCTTCACAGGGGAAAGGCCAGTAATACATTTCACTGTCTGGTAGGATGGCCAAGAAGATCCAGGGAGGATGGAGTTGTAGCTAAGCGAGGAAGTTCATTCTTTACATTTGAATTAACTGTGGAATTCAGTGGTCCGGTTTCTTCTCAAGAGCTTCTGTAGCTGAGGAAGGTTAAAATTAAAAAAGCTTAATATTGTTAAGGAGAGCATTGGTATGTTGGATGATGTTTCACTTTATTATCAAGATAAAATATTATGCTAAAAAAAAAAAGGAGGGGATTATATTTGTATGCTATGAAGAAATTAGGTGGGTTCCAGGAAGAAGATAGTCCATTTAATGGAGTCTGATACCTTCCATATGGCCTTTGTTAGGCCTTTCCTTATGTAGGAAATATCCAGCAGCGTGTTCAAACCAGTAGATGTAGCTACTCAGCATATCATATCATATGTTTTACTTTGGGAAGGTAAAACATTTACTTCCTCTTCCTATCCCTCTGTTGCTGAGTGAGGGAGAAGCTTTGTAAGGAAAAGTAGTAACTAGGCCAAATTTAATGCTGGGGTCCCATCCTTGTATCTCAGTAAGTGGGACAGTAGGGAGTAGTCTTTCAGGAAAAACTAAAGCTAAGAGGGGTTCTGGCCAAACTGGTAAGAAAACCCACTGCCTCTGAAAAGAGATGAGTGCAACCCAGAACTTCCTTGCTGTTCCCATGCATAGCAGTGTGATTCCAGATCCGAGCCCGTGGGGTAGGCTTTCTCCTGTGTCTGGACAGCCTCTCACAATATTTTTCTTTCCATTGCATTTTTGATTTTTGGGGTTATTGAGGGGCAGGAAGGGGATGTGTGGCGAAATTTCTTTTCCAGCTCTGTGGGATGTGTGGATGCCTGGCAGTGTCTTTTCTGGACTTCTCCAGGGTCTCTGAACAGCTCGGCAGTGCAGAGCCTAAGAGTGGCTTCACCACCAACTTGGTTAGGACCTTTGGAGTAGGCTGTGTGTATGGGGGAGAGAAGATAGGATATCCAGAATTGCCTTTCTATTGCAGGTTTCTTTGGGTTTTTCTCTCCTCTCCAGAGATTTCCAGAACTTGACTAAAATTTGGAACAAGAAATCATACAGATTTGTTAAGCTGTTCACAGCAGACTTCACTCGCCCCGCCTGTGGATTCGTCTCGCTGAGTTTGGCTTCTTCCCTTTCCTTTAAATAGCACACATAACCCTTGTTTTTGCCAGCCTGCAAGTGCTTTCTCCTTCACTTGCTGCCTGCCTGCCCGCAGGAATGGGGCTGGAGGCACTCCTTGATGAGCAAGCAGGATATTCCGGCCCAGCCCTGGCTTGGATGGGCCACAGGCAAGACTGAAATGGTATTTGCAGTGAATGCTGCCACCGCCTGGCAGCTCTTTCCCGGTCTGTGTTTAATTTAATAGTGACCCAGGCGTCACTAGTAGTGACCCAGGCAAGAACTCCACTCTGTATTCGCAGCAGCTGCCAAGAGATGGAGCTGGCTCCAGAGAGAGGGAAGACAAAGGCGGGAGTTTCGCACTCAGAGCCGAGCCTGGTGTCGGTATGGATAAAATCTAGGAACCAAGTGTGTGTTGGCTTGCCAGCCGGCTGGGAAACACAAGTGTCTGCTCTCTCAGCAGTGCCGGACTTTAACTCTAAAATCTTCACAGGTGTCATTACTTTTGATCTATGGGTAAGTGATTTTTTCAGTGGGCCTCCAAGGGAGGCTGAAGGGCATCACTCTCTGTGGGAGGATGGAGCATAAAGCAAGAACAATTCTCTGGCCTCTTCGCGTCTGAAATACCAATGCAGAGTGTAAGCAAAGGCCATGGAGAGAAAGACAAAACCAGGAGTGATCAAATAAATGCTAACTAAATTTTGAACTGTTCCCTATAGAAAAAAAAAAAACAAACCAAAACCCAAACTCTTTTACTGTCCTTTAATTCCTAAAAACAGTTTGTTTCTGTCTTTTGGAAGAAGTGAATGCTCTCAGCTCTCCACAGAATAATTTGATTATGACAAGGACTTCAGGGGATCTGTGAAACTTAAAAGGTCAGACTTCTGCTCTCAGTTACATCACTGAAATTTTATAATGAGACTTTAGAAATCAGTGCAACTATGTTGAATTTGAGCAGATAAAGCTCTGTGGAATCCAAGTCAGCAGAAAAATTTTAGAGGATTTGTTTTATTCTAGACAAAAAACTTGTTAGTGCATGATGAATTTATGGGTATAACCCAACATCAATATGCAATCATCTTGTCTTTGAAATGTGGTTTTAGACTGCTGTTGGAAGTAATGCTGGATAGCGTGGAAGTGGCAATTTTCAAGTCACTATTGCATTGGAATGAAGGAGACAGACTATATATGAGGAATAAATAGCAGAAGAGTTGTGATATTTTTGACTTGAGAGTTAGTAATTGGAGCCTTCCATTTCTGCGGAGGGTGGTTCTGTTCTGAGAGCAGCATTTCCCTGAAATTTCTGGTCCCGTCTTGCATCTTGCAAAGGCAGGGGGTTTTTGGGAAGGGATTGTTCTCAGGGAATATGGACACACCACCTTCTGCAAACAGTGAAAAGTTGGAAGTGAACACACTTGCTTCCATTATTTCTTCTAGGTAGCTATTCAGGAGAAAAAAAGAGTGTGTTTTCATCCACAATCACTCTCTCTAAAGTAGCTTAATCCAGCAGAAAACTGGGCATGTCTGTAGAAATCTGATTAAAGGCATTGTAGAACTCAGTTATGTGCTGGAGGAGTGTGAACACAGGCCTAGGAGTAATGGATTTCTGTGTTTCAGATCTGGGCTTGATGCTGATAGATTGGGTGCACATTGTCAGGTCTCTGTGTCTTGCTGCCTTGGGTGCAGTAAGAAAATCAAGTAGCTGTAAAACTTTGTTGTAAATGGAAGGCATTGTCATTGCTGAGCATTGCTGTGGTGCTGGGAACTTGTATGGCTGATTTGTTCCAACACAGCAGCAGCTCCTCAAAGTCTGATTTGATCTAGAAATGATCGTTAAGCCTTGTGCACAGCAAAGTATGAAAAGTATGTGGATGGGTTGATCTAGGGAGGGTCTTCCACAGCTTCCATGGGGTTGTGGATGCAGTGTCAAGCTGAGTTTTTAGCATGATGAGGGGTATTAGAACAGGTTAGAGTTACAGGGTGAAGTGGTTTTATGTATTCACTGAGATCTCCATTTGGGAAACATGTCTTCATTACTGTCCATGCTCACTGGTGAAACTGAGAGCAGAGTTGGGCTCACAGCAGTCATGGCTTCTCAGAGTTTGAGTTGTTCTTGCCTAAAGCCGAGATACCATCAAGAGCCCCTGCAGACCTTTCTTACAGAACACTGATAACCAGTGCACTAGGGAGCCAGTCCTGGGCAGGTCAGTCTGTCCTCATGGTCACCTGCCCATTGTAGGACAAACGGAGTCTGTTCTCTCATTCCCTTAGGTATGGTAAGTACAGCAAAGAGAGGCAGTGTTGGCCTGTTCTGTTGGATCATGTTCTCAGTAATTGATCTGCTCCCTTCCCAGTGGTTATTTTGAAGGTTGCACATGCTTTAATTATGTATGCATGTCCTGTCAATGCATATTAATTGTGTTACGCTTCTCCTCTGCAGAGGGAAACTTGCCCGCGGCTGAAGTGTAACTAATGATGCCAAACCTTCTCTGGAGGCGTGTGGTTATTTATTTTGTTTTGTTTCAATTCAGCCCTTCACCCCTTCCCCTCTCTCTTCAGATGGAGTTGATTGGACCCTGCTCTGTGCCAGTGGTTGTGATTTCCCTCACCTTCAGTTTTTGTGACTAACCTGGTTCCTGTCTTTGGTTTTTTTGGGTGTCGCCGTCTGTGCTGTGGCCATGTGCTCTCTTGCATGCAGTTGAGGAAAGGGCCTCCGGTGCCTCCGCCTCCAAAAGTCACCCCCTCCAAGGAGATCAAGCAGGAGAACATCATCAGTCTGTTTGATGACAATTTTGTCCCCGAGATAAGTGTGACAACCCCTTCGCAGGTTAGCTGCTGTGCCCTGCCTAATTTTTCTCTGCCTCTGAACTCTTCCTTCAGACCTTTCTTCTCTTTGGAGGTGTCAAGCCATGAAACCTGGTCAGGTGAAGGAGGAAAGCAAGCTCAGCATTGGACGTCTGAAGGCAAAGGATTACTTAGGAGCTGACTTAAAGGGAAGAGTACCTAAAAGGCAGTAACACTTTGCCCTTTGAGAGCTTTCATTCATAGAAGAAACAGGAGAAGTGCACTTGGTCAAGGTGCCAGAAAGTAATCACTGCATTTGTTCAGCAGCAGTACACATGGATTATGACTCTCTTCACATCCTATGATGTGCTCTCTCCAAACCCACTGATCCTGAGTGTGGATGAAGCATTTTTTTTTTCTGCATGTGTACATCTTTAACTGCTGACCTTGGCATCTCTGCCAGTTCTGGGAGAAGGGAGTTTTGTGCTCTCTGTGCCTTCACCCGTGGGGTTTGTGGTTTACAGCCCACACCTGTACAGGAAAGGCCAAAAGGAATTGCAAAAGTTCTCTTTGCAAAGAGTAGCTGCTGCAGTTGGATGGGCAGGACTGTGCCTGCAGTTAAGACTGCTGACACAGTCTGTCAGTATCGTCAGGTGGCACCTTCTGAAGCCCTGAAAAAGGGAAAACATTTTCAAATTACAGGATTTCCTCTTCACTTTCCCTTAGATTTACACCACTGCCAGAGAGGTTGTTCAGGTGGCAAGTTCTCTGTAGGGTCTAGGAGAATGGCAGTCCTTATATATATAGGAGCCTGACCAGATTTCTGGCTGTATCATGAAATACCCACATTTACTTTATTGAAATATATATATACACATGAATATATGTATATATATATATTTTCTCTAAATGCTTGTTAAAGCACAAATCATCTCTGTTAGTGCTCATCTGGGACTCACTTCCTAATTTCTCCTTGGCATCACGCTGCTCCATTGCCTCTGGTTTGCCACCTTCCACCCAGCTGCTGAGGAGCAGAGATGAAGTGGGGAGGGAGGGAAGCCCGTGTCAGATTTGGCACTGCAATAGATAAAACTTGCAGAGTGGAGAGATGATTTGACATGAGTATTGGAAGGTGGGGACTGCGGGCAGCTGAGCAACTCTTCATCATTTTCTGTGCTTCCTTCTCCTGTATTGTAATGGACAGCTCTCTCTGCGCCATGGTCTGTATCATGTATTTCCATGTGAATGCCAGCCCTTAGACATATTCTTCTGCACCTGATCAGTGCTCTGACCCAGGATGGGATCTGCTGTGGCTTTCGACCAGATGGGAGTTCTGAGGGAGGACTCTGGTTTCCAGAACAATCTTCACTAAAGGGCCCGACAGCCCCTGGCACTCAGTGTGTTGCCCAGGGCTGTTCCTGTCAGATGTCTTAGTTCCAGTGAGCTCTGTTGCGGGAGATTTGGGTAAAGGCAAGGGGCTTTAGCCCTTCCGTTTAAGTCTTGAATGGCAGGTAAGACTGTTCCATGGCTGCAGCCTTTGATGTCTCACTACCAAACAAAGCTAAAGACTGAGGTTGTAACCTCTCTGATGGGTGGCCTGAATGTGCTGGAAGAGCATATTAGAATTACTAGAATGCTAGTTGGTTTTTGCATGCTGGTCAGGGCTCATTATTGTGAAATTAGAGAGCTTGGTTCCTTGTCCTCATCCTTGTGGATCTCAAAAAGACGTGTTCATAAAGCAGAGAAAAATCTGTAAGAGAATGTAGGTAAGAGAAAATTAGAAGAGGCGAAAATGATAGTAATGTTGGTGGTATTCAGAGGACTTACCTTAAATGGTGTCTCTTGCTACTTTCCAGAAACTTTTCCATTGTGGGATTTTGATGTAACTGTGGAGACCAACCTGCCAAATTCTATGTTGTTGAAAAAGTAGCTTGAAGCAGTAGGGTCAGTGAGCTGGGAGGTCATAGGGAACAGGGGCAAATATTCCTGACTTCCTGGAGACAGCAGCTTCCTCTGAAGCGGAGTAGAAAGGAGTATCTTGTAGTGGCTAGATTAAATGTAAACCACCAAAGTGATAGTCCATTTTTTAACACTAATAACTTAGGTCTTTTGTAGTGACTTCTTATTAAGGGTAATCAGCAAATGTGGGATCTTTAGGTAGAGCATTGATCGCTCAAAGGGAGTTATTCTGCTGACTTTGAAGAACGTAGCAAAGCTTCTCAAATTTATGCTTTTTTGGAAGACTTATGTGTGTAAATTTCTGGGATGCCCAGAAATTGAAACTATTGAAAACAGCATTTTTGAGTTGGGGAGGGATTCAAATCCCTTAGCTGGGGTGAGCTGCTGTATTTTGTGTTTCTGACTCAGAAGGCAGGAGGAAATTAGAAGCTTTGGGAGTTAGCTCTGAGGTCTCTCAGACTTCCCTTCTAGCAGTTTGAGTGCTTTTCTGCCTGGCTTTGTGTTCTTGAGATGGGTTGTACGGATGGCAGCTCTTTTATATGTAGCTGAGGAAGTTAGTCTTGGTCTGTCACTACAAAGGCAGCTGGATGAGCTGCGGGGAATCGATAGATGTACATAAGAGGAGCAGCCCTTCTGGCTCGTCGGTGGCAGCGATCCTTTTTACCACAGCAGATCAGGTGCTCACACCATGTCAGCTCATTTGGCCAGGTGGGAAGGTGAATGAGTGCTGTGGAGAAGGCTTGGATTTGGTTTACAGGGCCCCCTTGTGAACTGCCTGTGACTGTGGGCACCAGGCAGTCAGGAGGCACATCCAGTGTTTGCGCTGCCACCATTTCTTCTGCGCTTGCAGCCTCAGCTCCGGGGTATCGCACATCCTCCCTCCACCGTGCACGCGCGCGTGTGTCTAATGCTCCTACTGCTTTTCTCCCTCACTGCTGCCAAGTTTGATGCCCCTGGGCCCTTCCAGGAGGGAGCCAGCCTGTTGGATCTGGATTTTGATCCCATTAAACCAGATGCCACTGTGGGGAAGACCCCCACACCTGCCTCCCAGGTTGGTTCATGTCGCCGTTCCTTTTCCCTTCATACCTGACTTGTTGCCATGTGTGGTGTTATTTGCACCCACCTGAATGATAACGTGGACCTGAGCTGTGGGGGTCTGGGCCTTGGGTGTGGGTTCCCAGACCTGGGACTTGCAGGTGGGGACCTTGGTCTTCTGTGCTGGATGTGCAAGTCTAGGAGGAATCAGGTGGCTGCTGGCCTGGCCACAGTCAGGCACAAGGTGTCTGTGGGGTGCTTGGGCTTTGCTCTGATGATCCACTTAATGTACGTCCCTCCCTAGAGCAGCATCCTCTGTATGCTATATGTATTTAAGCTGTTACTCTGTGGGTGGGAATTCAGCCTGAGCTCTGTGCTCCTGCTATAAATTGCTCTGAAATGGATTTTTAACTAACAGACACTTTGATAATCTGCAGTTACTTAAGGCGAATAAAGCTGTAAATGGATATTCAAGTGATGTGAAGCCCTTCTTTTTCTGTGTATGACACAGCCTGCGTTCATAGTTGAGAAGCAGCTTCCTGCCTGTCACAGTGTGCTATCAAAAAGGAAGATGCCTGATTCTGTTCTGGCCTGTACCTGGTCATGTCCTCTGTCAGAGGCAGGTGGACTGTTCCTCATTTTATGTCTCAGTGACTGGAGAATTTAAAGTGCATCCTGAATATGGGTGTTGTCCTCACTGAGACTTTCCATTTTATACGTATGAACTGGGGTTTTTTTTGCCTGTGGATGCCATTAAAATTTGTAATAAACAGAATTGGGTTGTTTATAGTGCATCTCCAGTGTCATCATGTTAAGCAGGTCTGTATGGCACAGACTTTTGTAGGAATAAGACTTCTCTTCTCAAAGAGATCAAACATTAGGCATTTGATTTTCCTAAATTAAAATACAGTATCTGCAAGATACTAGTTATTATCATAATTTGATACACACCAATATGGCAAAGCTGTCCCTTTTTGGAACTTTTTGGGGGTACATGGGCGTTTTGTGTGTACTTGCCTTCCAGGACAAGCTGCATACCAGGATAAGCTTTTCAAAAATATATATATATATATTTACTAGTTGTTTTTTTTTTTTACCCTGAATCACCAGTTAGAACTCAGATAATTGGTTATACTGACATAGGATACAAGTATAAATTTGACTTAAAATGGAATTGTTATCCTTCCAGCAAGCAACAAATATTACACTAAGTGGGTTTTTCAAAAGTACTCAGCAGTAGCATATTTAGTGTTCTAATCTAATTATTATTAGCTTCAGAAGTCATTAAAAGAGAGTCTAAAATCGATAATTTCTACTGGTAACCAAAATACAAAACACAGTGAAAACCACGTAGTTATCAAACAGTCAGATTTATTTCCTATAGGATGGGCAGTATGGCAGAGTGGTTAAGGTATTTTACTACTGCTCCCAAGACACCACAGAATCGTAAAACGTTAAGGGGTTGGAAGGGACCTTAAAGATCTTCTATTCCCATCTGCCCATGCCATGGGCAGGGACACTTCCTACTAGACCAGGTTGCTCAAGGCCTTAGCTAATCTGGCCTTGAAAGCTGCCAGGATTGGGGCAGATGTTGATGTCTTACTCTGAAATCATGTTAACTCTACTGGTGTGGGTATATGGGAACATATTTAACCTAATGCACCACAAACACATGAGTTTGGTTTGTTTTTTTCTCTTTTTTTCCCCTCTCTTTTCTGACAATTTTAACTGCCACTGATACCTGAATTTGGCTTGACTGCATCCCTTCATATCAGAGGTAGAAAAAATGCTTACTCAAATGCCTTGATACTTAAATTTGAATATGCAGCGAGGAGGGGTGTATAAATTCAGGTACTAACAGACATTTTCAAAACATGCAGAGATAAGTGCTGTTGAATGTGTATGTCTGCTTCAGTCTGATCAGTGTCTGTAATGTTTGTACTCGTTGAAATAATCATGTATAAATATGTTTTATTTTTGTTGCTCTTTGACATGCTTAGTCTTTACCTTGGGATTTATGGGAGGTAAGAAGTTCATATGGCTTTTGTCTCTCATTGTGTACTGTTCACATGCCAGTGCCATCTCTGTTCACGTACCTGTCTCCTTTCCCTCACTGCTTTTCCTTCCTGCACACCCCAGACCAAAGTTGCTCTGTGTGCTGCTGAACCCACTTACACACCTTGTGTGACACCCCACGTGTTTGCAAGTCAGGTCTGGCACACTAACACTTACAATTCTACCAGTGCACAAACCCATTGCCTTTCCTTACTAACCCACTCATCTTTCTCTTGGCATAATGCTGTGACCTTCATCTCATACTTAACACCACTGTGGTGTCATCCTCACGCTCCACAACACAGTATTTCCTAAGCTCTGTACATCCTGTTGGTCTCGTGTGCAATGCATAAATATCTCAGCTGCCCCTCATCATTACTGCCTGTACCACTGGATGTATATACACATCTGGAATTATCTGTGGTGTTTGCTGTTCATCAACCATCGTTGTCAGAAAGGCTGATGTGAATTAGCTCACCCTGTGTCTACACTGGAAGTTAAGTTCAGGCTTGAGACTTGCCTGGCGTCTGCCTCAGCCTCAGTTTTGGAACTTGCTGATAGGGAGACATGCCCAGCATTTGAACCAAAACCTGACCCTCATTTATGCCTTCCCTATGTATCTGGCCTGGGCAGGTCTCAGGTTGCTGTAGATTAGCCCCTTGAGCGATATTTCAGGCACAACTACTTTTGAGTCCCTCTGGACCGACAGCCAGCAGTGTGGACAGAAAATGTTTGATCTGGGTACTCAGGCCTGCTGCTGGCGCTGGCTGTATCCACTCTGTAAGCTCATGGCCTTGGCTCTTGCTGGGGAATTGAGTCCGGCCAACCTTCCCGTTCCCAAGGGCCAGATCACCTCCTAGAGTAAGCACCTGGGAGGACATGACTTAGCCCTGGCCTAAGGACTCACTGTGGCCGCTATTCTCCTTCACATGAGCTTGGGTGATGGCGAGGAAGGTTTCCCCTGTGTGTTTTATCAGCCATCAGTGTTTAACATCTGTCATTTCCCGGTATGTGCATTGTCAATCTGTCTTTGTAGGGAAGAAGAGACTGGTTTAGCTAGAAATAATCTCACTCCTTTCAGGTGAATGGGCAGGGGTGAGGTATGATTGTGTCTGATTGAGCTGTGCTTGCAGTCTTGGCTGTAAAAAGTTTTTTGGGCCACTTCTCTCTTCCTGCAATCTGGTTTTAGCCAAAGGAGAATTTGGACAACCAGGAAATGCTACTAGTCAAGATGTTCTCACCGTACGAATTCTCACCTTGGCGTACCATACACAGTCAAGGAGCAGATCTCCCTAAAGCTGGGGAATCCTCCTCTTCAAGTCTTCTGAAGTGTTTTAGCTGTAAATATTGTTCTTAGCTGTTGATGAGAGGAGACTTTTTGTATGGTTCTTTAGTCCCATAGGCCATGAGGTTAACAACTGCATAGAAACTTGAGTGCAGCAGAGCTTGCTTAGTTCTGCAGGACTGGGAAATGTGCGTTTGGTGTGCATGATGCTGCTGTTGGAATAAGCAAAGCTTTCAAACCTGGTAACAGCGGTGAGCAATTCTTCTGCTCCCTGTAGTGTTTTTCCACAACTGTAAATGTTTTTATAGGCCTTGGGATACCCTACAGGTATATAAAATAGAAATATTAGCATCTGGCATAAAAATGCCCTTTGTTGAAATCCAGGGGATTAATTTAGATTCAGTTTCTCTGATTATTTAATACTATTTTTGCAAATCAGCTGCTTTAAAAAAACTCCAGACCCCCACCTTGAGCTCCTTTTCACTTGTACATATAAAACCCATGCTTGGTTGGATAGAGCTGACCTGGCTTCTCTCCTAGTTCCAGTTTCACTGAAGCCAAATGAAAACTTGGGAGTGAATCCAATTAAACAGGAGAATGCTTTGTAGCATTTCATATGCATATATTTACCTTAGCTCTACCAAAGCTGCTGAGGGAATCCTCTGTAGCATGGGAGCAGCTCTGCTATTATGATGTCTTCTAGAAGTATAGGCCCGTGGGCATGGTGATGGGGAGGCATG
Organism: Oreocharis arfaki; assembly: GCA_013398015.1. Taxonomy (NCBI): domain Eukaryota; kingdom Metazoa; phylum Chordata; class Aves; order Passeriformes; family Paramythiidae; genus Oreocharis; species Oreocharis arfaki. The sequence continues at coordinate 1,166,120 of VZRR01013906.1, read as the reverse complement.
AGGAAGGATGTGATAGGGCAGGAAAGCATGTGTTAGATGACACCTCTGGAGCAGCTGAAGGTAAAGTAATGGATCTTTATTAAGTCAAGGATTTAATTCTTTGTTGTTGCTGCTGTTATTAGAATGCTGCTTAGAGCACTGTGCTGGTGCCTGGCTAGTAGCCAGATGGGTGTACATTTAAGGTTTACCGTGGTCATTGGTTTGCTCTGCATTTTTGTAAAGGTTGGGACTATGAGAATAGCAACATTAAAGAATCTGGACAATGCCTTGTTTTGAATATGATTGTATTCAGGGGTACATGTGTTTTGGTTTAACTCCAATTGGCAGCTAAGCACCACACAACCACTCACTCATTTTACCCTTCCAGAAAGCTGGAAGGGTAAAAGTAAGAAAACTTGTGGATTGAGATGACACCAGCTTAATTCAAACAAAATAATGATAGTAATAAATTGTAATGAAAAGGAAAATAGCAGAGATAGATAAAACACCCAAAAAACCCGAAGTGAGGCAAATGTAAAGTAATTGCTCAACACCACTGACTGATTCCCAGCCCATTCCTGAGCAGTGGTGCCTGATCAGCTTTTCCTCTAGTTTATACACTGAGCATGATGAAATTTGGGATACCCCTGTGGTCAGTTGTGGTCAGCTGTCCTCCTGGCTGTGTCCCCTCCGAGCTCCTTGTGTCGTCCAGCCTCTTTGCTGGCAGGGCAGCATGAGAAGCTGGAAAGTCCTTGACTTGGTGTAAGCACTGCTCAACAACAACTACATCATCAGTGTTGGCAGCATTATTCTCATCCTAAATCCAACACACAGCCCTGTACCAGCTGTTAGGAAGAAAAGCAGCTATGCAGGCTGAAGCAGGACAACACATGTTTATCAACACGTGTTTATATGAGGCATTTAGGCGTGCTAAAGCTGGGTATTCCCATGTATTAAAAATGGCAGATCTTGGGAGTCTTCCCAGATGCTGCCTGGCCAGTCTCCCAAGGGGCTGATTTGCAGCCTTGATGCTACCAGTTCCAATGTACTTCTTGCATTGTTGCAGTTTCTGGGAGGGGCAAGTGAATGTCTTTAATTTTGTGTTAAAAAGAGCTAACCTGACTTCAGACAAGGGAGAATAAAAGCTTGAACCACTGGAAGCCTGTCAGTAGGTGTTTGGTTGATCTTTTGTTGTGCACAGAAATCCCCGTCTCTAGGCTTTTTTACAACAGTCTTTGCTAGGCAGTGATTTGTGAGTGATACTGAATGTCCTTGGTGGTGGCAGCTTTTGTGCAGTAGAAACTCTCCACCAGCACAAATGTGTTACACACCCCCTCTGAAATATTCATAGAAAATTCTTAGTAATAGAATATTCAAAACAGAATGCAAATTCACAACTCTTTGGGCCTGTCCAAAATCAAAGGGAGTGAAAGTTAGCACAGTTTCCTGTTCTGATTCAGCGCTAATGTCATGTTGATGCTGTGTCTGGACTAAATTCCATACCTGGACACATTATTACCATGCTTTTTGTTTCTGGGAGTAGGCAAGTACTTAAATGCTCTGTGACTGTTGATCCTTGGAAATAGGCTGTGGAGAGATCCTTGTCCTTTGGCGTGCAAGAGAACTTGTATTATCTTGCAAGTGGGCAACCTAGATCTAATAATGGATACTGTGTGTGTGTAAAGTAGGTCTGCAGTTTAGATCGTGGATAGAAAGAGGCACACAGAACTTTTGGTGTTTCGTTGATTTCCTCTGAGTTATTGCCTACTGCATGGCTGGAGTTGAGGGATTCTGGCTTTATTGTGATTTCCATGAGTTCCAGAGAAAGAGGGAGACAGAAAGGTAGCCAGACCATGCAGTGTCTCACCGGTTTGTCAGCAGATGTCACAGGCAGTGGCACAGAGCACTTGGGCAGTCTGGGCTGTGCTTTGCTGCACACATATGTAACTGGAATGAGAACAACTTCCCACTGGGATGACTTTTGTATTGCAGCCTGCAGAAGCAGCCCATGCAGGAGCTGAAGCAGCTGGATCAGAAGCAGCAGCTGGAGCTGAAGCATCTAAAACTGAAGACTCAGGATCGGTAAACACCTCAAGGGACAGCAGTCCCTTTTCTCCAGCACATCCCTTTGTTATACAGCAGATGTGGGAGGCTGGCCTAGGGAAAGGGCTGTGTAGCTGCTTGGAGAAACATCCTTGCCACCAGAGAAGTTACAATGCTCTTATTCAGGGACCAGACTTAGTTGTTGCATTTTATCTGTGTAATGCTTAGGGAGAAGCTCTGCTGGAACATTCAGTAAAAGAATTGTCCCTTCACCCATGTTATGAAGCCAGCCCACAGCCCATGCTGTCCTAAGCTGTGTTGTCAGCTGGATTCCCCCTTGCTTGCCATTTTTTTACCTACCGTGTCCTCTGGGCTCTGGCTGTGTCTCCTGAATATTCAGACTTCCTCTTTTTGGTGACACTGCTGCCCCTTTAGGGTATTGGGGTAGGGCCCATCTCATGGCAGCTTGGTTCCTACAGGCTGTCACGTTTGAGTTGTCTGTTCCGCGGGGGCTCTGTAAGAATGCATTGTGGCCGCAGCAGCTGGGAAATGCTGGGCAATATGGTCCCAGAAAACCTATAACTCATCCCTGCCTTTCTGCAGCCTTAGGCAGAGGAAGACAGCAGTCACCAATTCTGCCTTCTCACTGCTGCCTCTGCTGTCCCTTGGGGTTTTTTTTGTTGCTGACTGGTGTGCTGGGTAAACCCACTGAGGCCATGGGATGGTTGGGCCCAGATCCTCCAGGGTGGACTTGGAACTTCAGTTTTGGATTCTCTTTTCTAATTGGCTTTTTTCCCCTTCCTTGGCTGCCACTGCCCACCAGAGCTCTCTGCCTGCTGTTGTTGTGGAAACCTTCCCTGCAACTGTCAATGGCACTGTGGAAGGAGGTGCTTCATCTGAGAGAGCTGACATGCCCCCAGGATTTCTGTTCAAGGTGAGTGTGTGGTTGGTGGGCATTGAGTTCCGGGTGAGGTTTTTTTTTTCCTCTGTAAGGCATTAACTGCTTTCACTCAGCATGGCCATAGGCTAGGCCACACTGAAAGGCAGAAAGGAAGTTGAAGGAGAGATAAAGTTTCCTCTCCAGCAGTGCATCTGCGTGCAGCTCTGGATGTTTCAAAGCGTTGTGTAAGCATCAGCATCTAAAGGTCTTGCTCAGCTGTGCAGCAAAACCTGTCTCTCTGCTGCAGTGGTTTCTATCTTGGTGGTGTGGTAGTGTCAGTCACAGACTCTGGATAGTGGATAAAAAGTTGTGCTCCTAACAGGAAAAGTTAAACTTTGGTGGAAGTGGCAAATTGAGAAGAATTGGAAACACCAGCAGGAACAGAGAACTCTTGTGTATGGGGAAGTTAGAAAGCCAGGATTAACACAGAAAAACAGGACTAGACAGGGGAGTTGGGTAATCTGAATATGCCAAAGATCACTCCCAGCAAAGGTATAGAGGAAGGAGTGATTTTGGGTGAGGATAAGCCACACATTTAATGTAAATAATGGAGTGTGGTAGCAAGACACAACAGATCTATCATGCCCTGAAAGTGAGAATTTGCAGTGTCTTAGTATAAGAACAGTTTTCTCTGCTTTAGTCATGCCCTTCTTTTTTCTGTGAGTTCTACTGAAAGCAGAAGAATGGCAAAGCCCTGAAGAATGACAGGAAGCTCATAACATTTGGTCTGGTTTCAGGTGGCATTATGGGCTGTAGTTCTCAAAGTGCTCCTCTGCTGTCCCTGCAGGTCCAGGCCATGCACGATTACACGGCCACCGACACTGACGAGCTGCAGCTGAAGGCTGGGGATGTGGTGCTTGTGATTCCATTTGAGAACCCCGAGGAGCAGGTGAGTGGGGGAGGCAGGGTGTGACCCTGGGCCAGGTGGAGCCAAGGGGGTTTCCAGAGCTGCTTCTTTCTTCACTAACAGTTGGCTGGCTGGATGCTGAGCCATTAGTTTGTGGCTGGGAGCTGGCAAGAGAGCTGGTTGTCCTTGAGCTTGAGATTGGCTTCCTGCAACAGAGGGGAGGACTCTGCTTGTTATTGGAAAGTGAAGACATTATCCTGCGTAAAGCATGGGGAGTAGCCATGGGTTCTTGTCCCTATCAGAATATTTGAGCCAATACAGTGGCTCTCTCTGATCAAGGAGCCCAACAGAGCCCATACTTCACCTCCTCACTGCTCCTAAACTTGATGCACACTCCCTGTGACCACTACAGCACAGACTGTGGCATTGAGAGAAGTGACTCACACCTTAGGATGTTTTGTTCTCTTTTGAGAAACCTTGGAGCTGTGAGAAAGCAGCTGGTGGTTGATGATGTCGTGCACTTCAGCACAGCAGTGGCTGTTTCTAAATGACCCTGTTTGGTCAGGAGATGGCAGCAGAATCAAAGGCTGGAGCAGGTCTCAGCTCCGGAGAACAATTCTTGCTGCCCATCTTCAGCCTTAATTACTTGGTCATGTTTTTATTTTATTTGAGCTATGTCTTGAAGCCTTGAGTAAGTCCTCCTCACTTTCTGCATTTGAGGGCACCCAGCTGACAATCTGCAGCAATTTTACTGCTTTGACTGAGAGAGGTGGTAAGTTTATAAAATTCGTGCTCACATCTCCAGGTTTCTGTTTGGAAAAGAAAAAAAAATTCTTCAAATCAGTTCAGCAGTCATCAGCTCTTTGGGTTTGGCAAAGTTCAGATAAAATCTGGGTTCCACAAGGGATAAAGGGAAGGTGAGGTAGTTCACTGCCTCAGAAGATGTGGATCCTCTTTGAGGCCCAGCTGTTGGCTTTGTGAATTATAGAGGCAGATCATGCTGATGCTTGTGAAATGGAGCTATAAAATGCCAACAGTTCCTACACAGCTAAAGGAGGGGAAAATTTTTTGGGGAGCAGACAGTGATTCCTTCTGGAGAAGGAATCTGGCCCTCCACAAGCGTTTGTGAGCATTTCTTTCTCAGAAAGCTTTCTGGGCGGGAAATGAGTGGCAGCTCCCCCAGTTTCTGTGGTAGGAGATGGCATTTGTGGAGCAGAGTTTTACAACGCCCTATGTTTGCACTTTAGCTGGATTTGGGTGCAACAGCCATGAACTCAAGACTCTCCAAGCTGCAGAGGGTGAGCTCTGAGTGTTGCTAACATGACTCTGTAGCTGCACTGAAGCCCTCTAACCCTTCTGCAGTGTATCCTGTGCTACAGCTCATTTCCCTAACCTCGACCATACCCAGCCAGGAATTGCTGGCTGTTAACATGTGCATGAACTGTGCACGTGAGTGGAGGGAGTGTAGGATAAGAGACTGATTCATGTCCCCACCTTGTAGCTTAGGTGTCAATTTTTGGGTACATCATCCAGGCCTGGATTCATCTCTCTTGATAGAAGTTTAGGCATTTGGTCAAAGAAAGGGTTGGGAGCAGCAATACTTCTAAGCTGGCACTTCAAATGACATGGTTTAAAATGGTCAAGGCCCAGTCTGGGTCCTTGTGTCTAATCCTTACAGCCGAGGAGACTCTTCAAAGCAGGATGTGGTGGGAGTGATGCATGCATGCTGTATGACACAGCACTATGTGTAAATGGATGAGCTTTTGTGCCTGACGTGCTGTGAGCTGGAAGCTGCCTTCTTGACACTTGGGCCCAGTGTCTTCTGCCTCTTTGTTTGTCTTCCTGATTTATGGCATGTCAATCCTTCCACAGCCCCTGCAGCTGGGTGCTGCAGATGGGCTCCCATCTCGTGTCATTCCCATGATGTCTCCTGGGTGTTCCAATCTAAGGCAGCAGTCAGGGCTAAGTGAGCCTGCAGGCTCTGGGAGCTGTGCAGCTCTCATGCTTTATGCTGCACTCTTAACCTGTAGGCTGTCCCACTGCAGATGAGTGGGGTATGTGCATGCTGAACAGGAGCTTCCATGGTGGCAGCTCCAAGGCATGCGGAGAATAGAATGGTTGCACACCTGAGCTGCAAGCTCGGTGCAGACTCCTCCCACTTTGAATATCTTGAATACCTTGACTATCTCCCTCATGTGCCTAGGATGGAGCAGAAATCTCAATGCTGGACAGCCTGCAGGCTGAGGGTGGGAAGTGTGGTTCTGCTCATGAGCAGGTCCTACCAAGCAGAGCTCCTTTTGCCTCAGTGGAAATTCATATGTGTTTATAGAGGTATAGGTTGGAGACTAGGGAAGACGTTATTGAGAGACCCTGAATCTTAAATCACATGTTGTCAAAATTTGGGAGTTTGGCTAACCTCACCTTGGATCAAACCAAACAGACTGTTGGGTTTTGGGAGGATAGGTTAAGCTACTCGGCTCCCAATTCCCATAGATCAGGATTTCAGCATAGCAAACAAGACTGATTTGCCTGTACCACCTCTGAAATGCCAATCATCTGGGTGCTGTGACTGGAGCAGGGATGAGCATCTTCTGGGGCTGATTCATCCTTTCCAAAGACTTGTACTTGAGATGAATGGAGTGAATTACATGCTGTATGTGCCCATCTCTTTATGGCTATGGAGAATACTAGACCCCTCATGTTTGGATTGTGACAGATGAGATAGGTGATTCCAGTCCTGTAGCTCTGGAGTCTTTTTTAGCAGAATTTCTCCTGCTTCAGTGGGTATAAATTATGATGTATTTCTGTTACACTTGCTAACTTTTTACTGTGTCTGCACAGTCTGGGTCAGATGGGAGCTTTAGTACCAACTCTGGTGGGATGTAGTCTTTTCTCTGTTTAAAAGGAAACAAAAGCATTTCTTCCTTCTCCCCCATACTCCTGGATTGTCTCCAAGCCAAATAAGAGCATGGCTTTGGTAATGCCTTGACACCTCCTTGGCCTGCATTGTGTTAGAAAAATCCCTGCTCACATCTGTCCCTTAGCACCTGATCTCTTGTCTTTTCCTCCAGGATGAAGGATGGCTGATGGGTGTGAAGGAGTCTGACTGGATCCAGCATAAGGAACTTGACCAATGCCGAGGTGTTTTCCCTGAGAATTTCACAGAACGGGTGCAGTGAGAGTCCAAGCCCACCAGCTGCATTTCTGCTGGAAGAAAGCAAGTTTTCTGGTAGATAATTGAAAAAGAACAACAAAAGGAAAAGAAGAGAGAATTTTAAAGGAATAGAAGCCTGGAAAAAAGTCAACTTACAGAGTGTGTTCTTCTCAAAGGGCAAGGTTTCAGAAGTTAATTGAAATTCAAAGTGTTATTGAAATATATACATATTAATAATAATAAGGCAATTCAGATACCCTCTTCCTCTTTGGTTTAAACAGCATTTGGATTCAAAGGACTGATGCAGAAGCAACTCAGTGAAGTTCTCCAAGTACTGCATTGACTGAATTGTCAGATGTCAGTCTGATTCCTGGAAAGGCAGTATTTGTCGAACGGCTTGAGAGTAGAAGCTGCATTTGCTCTTGGGTGGGTTGATCTGTTTTGTCTTGAAGGTGGCTTGCATGGCAACCATAAAAATTCAGCCTTCCCTACATCTTCAACCTACAGTAGGCCAAACTTTCTGTTATGCTGTTGAAAAAAGAATTTAGTGTATAGTGTTCACCAATACAATGTATGTGTGTGTGTGTGTGTATTTTATTTTCTTCCTTTAAAACAATGTTACATAAACTGTGATTTTTTACTTGTAAAGATAGAAGAAACAACATGGAAAGGGCATGAAGAAGGTGAAATGTGTGAAGGTATGCTCAGTCCAAAGTTCTTTCAAGTGCAGACACCTACGTTCTCACAGTAGTGTTGGCCTGTGAAATCCTAAGGGGAATGGACATATTCAAGAGAAGAAACAAGACAAAACAAACAGATGCCATTTGGATGTCTCTGAAATTTAAGAGAAGGAATCCTCTACCACACACATCCCCATCCCCTATTCCCTCCCAAAAAAAACCAAACCCAAACCTATTGGTGGTTTCAGAAAAGCTTAGATTCATGTAGATGGAAAATAGCTCTAAAATCTACTGGTTAGAAAATTTGCTTTTAAAGACAGAGATAAGGGAAGAATTTTTTTTTTTCTGTAAGAATATCAAAGCGAAAACACTGAGAAAAAACAAATTGCTTTCTGTGCTTTTCATTGGCATTGTTTTTTGTGGAATTGTATTTCTTATTTTCCTTTGAAGAGTTCTGTAAGTGAAATATCGTTAGATCAGCTTTCTCCAGTGCTGTGCTGATGATCCAGTTAACCTCTATGAAAACTGGACTCTTGAAATGCTCGTTCAAAATGGCTGTGTGACTTCATGCTATTGTAATGCATTAGAAAGGAAGGCAAAAATATCGGAGTGTCAATGTCAAGAAGACGCTCTGCAGTCTAATACTGATGCTGAGTCCTTTCCTTTACCTTTCCTTTGCTTCTGTTTGTTTTTGAATTTTGGTTGGTTTTTTTTTTTTTAGTTTAGGCAAGCAGATGACAAGGCTGTTTCTAAGTGCTTATTACACTTGTTAATATAAGCCGGTCTGACTCTCCAAGACTCTGAAGTCCCACAAAGGTACTTTATAAACTTTACTTGAATACTGATGCAGCTGGCAAGCAAGTCAGGCTATTTTAATTTTTTACAGCTTCCCTTCCTCCCCTATGATCATTTTGCCCTGAAGGGATTTTTAACAGTGAGGTTACCCCGTGCTCAGGATCACTCTGAAATAATCTTCCAAACTGGTAGGAGTTGGCTTTTGTCAAAGCTGCACAAAATGCTGACAACTGAAAATCTCACATTTTCCAATCTGTTTGGATAATCTGTAGAACAACAGAAGAACATTGTAGGGCAAAAACTGTGTTTTAAAAAAACCCCTTAGTTTGGAGGAACAGATCTGATTTTGATTAGAAAATATATTCTTATAAATGCAAGCGTTGTTGGAGCTCCTCCTGCTTTCAGCTTGGGAGATGATCCGTGCTAGTTATTTACAGCAACGTAACAGACTTTAAATCTGTCCTGTGTACCCAAATCCCTTCTCCTTTTTAAAAGAAAAGACATGCAGGAATTTATTTTTTAATCACTGTTAGAAACACCGGTAGTATTTAGAAGTAACTGCTCACAATACAGAGGGACTGGACTCCACAAGTTATAGTAGAGTGAGCTGTTGCTTTAGAATACTGCCCTGTTTAACTTTTTTTTTCCTTTTTCATCAGGGTTGTCTTTATTATTACTCTTTTTTTCCCCCAAATATCTATTTTTATGCATTTGTGACTCCCATTACTCCTTTAAAGATTATTCATATAAAAATATACATTTAAATATACATAGAAATATATATATATTAAAAAGCGGGTTGATCCAATTAACATAATGCTGTCAGCTTAAAATGTTTATTTTTATGCAAAACCTGTGGATAATAGCTTTGTTTTTTTAAAAAAAGGACAAGATTCTAAGTACCAGAGCTGTGATTTTTGTCTTGTAGTAACTGTTCTAGGCCATTTAGAAAGCTGTGCTGATACCTAATTTATTGTGGGGTTTTTTTTGCTGTTGTTGTCCTCTGCTGTGTTTGAACCAGATGACTGTCCCAACAAAGATCCTTGTAAGGCCTTTTCATTTTATTGAGCTTGCAGAGCAACTATCCAGTACTGTATTGTCCCCGCAGAAGTGGTAGCACTCTGCAAAAAGGGGATGTTGTTTTCAGGTCACGTGAGTGATGCTCCAGTGTTGCTGGTGGGGAGAGTGTTGTGTCTCTCTCCATTTACTTCCCCCAACCCCAAAACCCCCAAGCCCCCTTGCTTAGAGCAGGTTAGGGTGGGTTACCTGGATCTTGCATTGCTCACAGATAAGTGGTGTCAGCACATCTCAGTCAGGTTCTGAAAATGCAGGATCAGACCCACAGTTTATGAATTGCCTTATATGAAAGTAGGATGGCATAGCAGGAAACTTGTAGATGGCAGTGTTTTTTAGAGCCAGGAGATCTGTCTCCTGGGTCATGTTCAGCCCCTTGTAAACAGCCATGGCTCCTCCCATTTTCAGTGTTTTTACATCTCCTAAATACCTTGATTCTGGTTGGTATTACCTGGTGAAATGAACTTCCCATCTTCTTTGGTTTAGTCTGATTCAGATAGAAAGAGGGACAGTAGACTCCCAAGTAGGCTGTGCCCACAGTGGTTTTTCAGTTTGCAGGCTGAACTGAAAAATCTGAGAAAAAACATAAGGGTGACCTGAGACAATTTTTTTTCCATTTTCTTAGTGGAATGAAAAAGGGAAAAATTGAAACAAACAAATCCTTTCATACCAAAATGAAACATTCATTTCTAGGGTTGCATTTTAACTTTTTAACAAACGTTATGTCTTGGGCTGTAACAAGTTGCTTTGAAGCATAAATGTGAAACCTTCTGTTTTGAAAATGCTGAAAGAAAATGTTTTAATGTCAATAGTCCTTTTGCTTTTGCCTTTTTTCTTAATTTGATGACTGGTTTCAGTTAACCCTAAACTGTATTTTTTTGCAAATACATTATCCACTAAAGGGAACCCAAAGAAGCCCAGTTCTGCTCCACTGACAGATAGATACACTGGACACATTTCAGGGATTACTTGGTATCTGGCCCATCAAAGCTGCTGTTTTCCCCATTAAATAATCTTCCACTTGATTGTTCTACTGGGTGAACAATAAAAGCATCTCATCCCGTGCCATTGACTGGTTTTGTAGCCGGGCTAGGAAAGACATTTTTGCTCTGTTGGCATCAGTTTGGTTACAGATTTATGATTCTACTCCAATTTGAGCCTAATCCTAGTATGGAGTGTGAATTAGTATTTACCCAGCTGATAAGAAGGAAATAAGGCATTGCTTTACCCCCCCTTTTCTATCTTAGCAGTGTCAGTAATATATCTATTAGATAGAATTAAGGAAAGGTCCCAGGGTAAAGACGAGTGTGGTGTTCCAGGCGAGGCTCCCACATACTCTGTGCTATTTTCCATGGGCATTCCTCAGCTGTGTGCTTTCATCACCTTTGTTTTTCTTGGCTGTTGATGTGATGCAGTAAAAGGGGTTGTGCAAGTTCATTTCCAGCTGCTCAGAGCTGGTCCTGCTTTGTTTGAATTGTGCCACAATTCTTGAAGCTTCGTTCACAGTTGCAGAACCCTTTCTAGACCCACTGTCCTAAGACCATGGCCGAGGCAGACAGCCCCAGGTCAAAGAGGGCCTGGAGCAGGAGTGAGGGCTCCATATTCTGCCTGGAATTGGGATGTCAGCTCAATTAAGTTTTGCAGTGGCCTCTTGGAGAGAAGAGCACCAAGGCTAAGGAGGTGGGGGAGGATGGAGGGATGATCCATTATCTTTTTCATTTTGGGTTGATGCACTGACTCCCTTACCTCTTAGTTCCAGGCAGAAACTATTTAGGGCTGAGAACAAAATATGATTGGCCAAGAGGTGCATGGTCAGTCTGATAACAGGTGCCTCTTGCCTGCCAAGGGCACTGCGTTCAGAGCTTCCTCTTTTCTGCTCTGAGCCAGACAGATGCAACGCTCTGCCACAGGTATTTTGGGTGCTGTGCAGTCAATGCCGCAAAACAGTGATTGTCCTTGTCTGGAGGATGCAGAGGTGACTCTCAGCCCTTTCTGAGAAGACCTATGGATTTCCATCAAACAAGGCCTGTGTGCATCTCATGGTCGCCTCTGAATTCAGTAGCCTGTCTGTCTTTCAGCATCTGGTCCCACTGTCCAGCTCCTCTCACTTCCCAGCCTTTCCCGTGCTCTTTGAGTATGATGGAGCATAGACCACGTCCCACCAGCCAAAAGCGCAAAGCTGGAAGATGCACAAAGATGTCCATCAGCAGTCCTACGCAATGCAGCTTCATAGTGCTGATAGCAGGAAAACAAACAACAGCTTCTCTTCTCTGGGCTGCCGAAGGGAAGCTATTCCTTACCACACAGGTACCCTCACACCTGGTACTGGTGCAGACACCTCTCTGCTTGCATGCCCTGGTTTACACCTCTTTGCATAAATCCTGATGGAAAGGGGTCCTGGGTGGTGCTGGATTGTGTCACCAGCCCTCACAAAGCATCCGGTCTGGTTGACACATGGGGGCTGAGAGGAGGCTCTTTTGGAAATTTTGCTTATGAAACTAAATGGGGAAACTACAGCTATGAAGACTGGTCTGTATGAGCTTGTACTTTGATGTGTCCTATGGCTACAATTCCTTCACCTCTTTTTGCAGCTTATTCTGCTAACTGTGACCCTAGTCTGCATTTCATGTAGAAGGTCCCTACTTGAAACTTGCCAGATGCAGTCCTGGGCTTATTGCTTCTCTTTAGCTGAATTAAGTGGGAACGACTTTGGCAATGTATTAGCAATCTCTTTTCCTTGTGTTAATTCAGTCTCTGAGTTTAATCACAATGACCTGAGAGATGTTTGGGGGTCGAGTGGTTTTTAAATTAATTTTTGTTTTGTTTAAACAAAGCTGAACAACTCCCATTGTATTTAGAGCTGTGATGCCCAGTTCCACAAGTACTAGATGAATTTGTCCCATCTTGTTTCTTGCTGATGTTCAGAAATATAATTTGTGTCATCCTAAGTCCTGTGTCAGTTTCTCTCTGTTTTTTTCCCTACCTTTATATTAAGAAGCTGAAACAATTCAGGACATTTTTCTCCCCACAGGGATGAGTAGCTTCGTAGAGGTTTGGTGTCCAGGCACCTTACAAATGTGTGGGATGGAGATGGTGATGCTGGTCCTTACAACAGCAGAGTAAGGTCTTGTGGCAGCCATCTCTGTTCCAGTTGATTGTGACACCAAATACATGTAGTGTAGGGAAGGATTTGAGACCTTTCCTTTTCATTAGCTACTGACCCCAAAGTGATGTGACCTTCGTCCTCTAAGGCAAGTCTGTTGGTGGGAGTATGACACTGCAAGGTCACTCTGCCCCACCTGGCCAGACTTCTCTCAGCTCCCTCTGGCCTGCTGCCACACCTGCATGAGCTCAGTTCCCAGGCTGGCTTTGGGGTCTGCTCTTTAAATGTGACATTTCCTTTGTAGATAGAAAGGGGTTGTTTGTGCCCATCAACCACAGGGACTGGGGTCTTGTGAGGGACAGGATTATAGGGATTCACTGTTCATAGCTGACTGTTTTGTGGCCACTTCCTTGGATGTCTGATTCCAGACAGGCTTGGCACATCTGCACATAGGACTTGGTGAGTAAATAGCAAGCGCTGGCCGAAGGCCAGACTGGGATCTGATATAAATTGGTGCCAGTTAGCACTTTGATGGATGGACTGCCAGAGTCCACTGCTTTAGAATGCAGCTCCACAAGCCCTGGAGCCAGCTTGGGGATCTGGCCAGGCTGTGCTTGCAGCATTCCTTTGCTTCCAGACAGCCTGGAGGGTTTAGTGCCTTTTAGCCTCTCACCTCTATGGCACTAGGATGGACCTGAGTCACATCTCACGGCAGAGGGAGAGCAAGAAGCAGGCTGTGCCCCCTGAGCTATCACTGCAGTGGGTGACTCGGGCTCTGACTTGGCGTGGTGGCTCCTGTGAGGCTGATCTGGGCCAGCTCTGCTGCAGATGGAAGCTCATAGGTCAGGAGCAAGACCCAGAGGCACCTTGTGCATTCCTTCTGCTTGTCCTTCCTCACGCAGTTTCATTCCCATCACCTAGAAATACAAAGGAAACAGGAGGGGAGAAGACAGACGAGTGGGAGCAGTGGATAATTAATTGTCAGAGTCTCTGCTCAGCTGCATAATTCATTCCCAGTGATGTTTTGTTGCTCCAAACGAGCAGCAGTTGGTCTCACTGGCTGTGTGCAGGTTGTGGCCACATAATCCCTGGCAGCACATCTGGAGCAGGATCAGGATCATAGGTCCCATGTCCAACCTTAGAGCCCTCATCACACTGAGGGAAGATTGGGCTTCTGTCCGGGAATGCAGCTGGAGAAGGAAGCATGTGTGGATGGAAACATGTGTGGATGGAAACACGTGTGGCACCAGGTGAGGCTGGAGTGCCTGGGGATGGTCAAGGCGAAAGCCCCGGCATCCTGTGCTGCAAGGCGCTGGCAGTGCGTCGTGTCAGTCACTCCATGACATGCCCACATGAAGGGGTGAGCTGGTACCAGGGCTGTCCTTCAATAGGAGCCCATGCCACCTGAGAAGACCCCGTGACAGGAACCTTGAGCCCCAGGAGCTAGGGGTCAGTCTGCAATGCTGAGGAGAAGATGGGAGTTTGGGGCAGCACTCAGCAATTTCTCCTGTGTGCTGGGTGAAGCTGGTGCCCTTTGCAGAGCAGAATTGCTGCTTCAGCAGGTGGAGGAGCCTCTGCTGCATGGCCCAATCCACAGAGCCATTAATAACAGTGTGGGAACAAGAATTCAGCAAGTGCCCATGATTAATTAGCTCATCATGGGCAGTTAATGGCCGGGCTGCTTTCCTTGGCCCCGTGGTGCAGGTAATGGAATAGGCATCGCTTCTCGCTGGACAAAGTGTAGCCCCCTGCCAGGAGCGATGGGCAGGCTCTGTGAGCTGTTCTGATGTGCTGCCGAGAGGTATTGGGTGAGGCTGTTTTTTCGGATGCTGGGAGAACAGATCTGTAAGGGAACTTGTTAGTTATCAAAGTCAGCTAGGCAACTCTGGCACAGCCCCAATCTAATTAATCAGCTTTCCTTTTCTTAGCACTGGCGTTATCTCACGTCTTGCTCGTGCTCCGTCTTACTGAGGCTGACTTCTTCACACGTACTCTGCTTGTCTCAGCACTTCCTCATGAATTAATAGATAGAAATTCAGGTGCCACCTATGCTGCATCAGGCACCGGAGATGACAGAGCCGTGCAGTAACGAGGACATGAAAGCAAGGCTGCTTTTTGAAATCCAAGTGATGAGGAAGCAATCCACTCCACATGTGACCCTGCCAGGGGGAGGGCTGAGCTCCACCAAGTGCAAGTGATCGCCTCTGTCCCAGCAGCTTGGCAATAAGATAGGAGAAAGAAAAGCTCTAGCGGGAGTGCAAGATACTAAGATTAAATCACACGTTTGCATCATTTGAGCAGCATGACACAGCCCAAAGTGTGAAATGAATGTGATGGGACTGAGTCTGCTGCTGTGCCAGTAAGGAGTGCAAGCCTTCTTCTGTGTCCCAAAGGGGATCATGTGCCCCTTTAGGGCATGTTCTGTGATGGTCACAATGTTGACTATTATGGCAGAAGTGAAGTGTGTTCAGAAACCCCTGTGCTGCAGACTGTAATTTCTTCTATCTCCAATTCAGAGACCTGTGAGAGCCTCCTGGAGTGACCTCCCCTCTCTAATGTCCAGGATTGCCTCTGTGCATCTCTATTATAAGCTTCCAGGAGAGACCTGGCTATTGATTTTGCACAAAGTGCTGTATTTGCTGTGGAAGGCGATGCTGCCTTAGGAGTGAGCTGGCCACATGGAGGCACTCGTGGCATCCGTGAGCTCTTTGTCTCAGTGCGAAACCTCCCGAAGGTCTGAAAAACATCTTCTGTATGCCAGACTTCTGGCTGGCTCCTCTGGGGAAATCTGAGGAAAGCTCAGACTGAGAGCATCTGTGCTGGGAGCAGCCAGGGTGTTTTGGTGGCTGGGCCGTGGCTTTGCACTTGATGATCACATTAACCAGAGATGTTTCCAGCCTTCTAAGAACTTTCCCCATGACACACAGCAGAAGCTGGCTTTGCTCCTCTCTGATGAGCAGCCACCTTCCTAAATCCTCAGCAGGTTTCACCTAGAGCCATCTTGTGAAGTGCCATGTCCATCTTCTGCCTCCTAAGCCCTCTTTCCTGCAGGAAGGCTGTGCCTCTTGCCTCCCAGAGGCAGTGATGTACCCGATCAGGAGGACAGGTGTTTGATTTGCTTTGCTCTGCCCTATCTGGCAGCTCCCAGCATTGCTCATTGTGTCTCAGGCTTTCTGCTATGTCTCTGACAAATTGTTGCTCTTTCCCATACGATACAGATGTTTTTGCAGGACTGTAAATTACTCCCAGCCAGTAACTCTTTCATGAAGCACTTTTTCTCCACGCAGTAAAGAAAAATGCAACTGAAGAGGTAATTAAATGTTTACTGTTAAGTACTTTATATATTATATACTATAGATCATTCCATGCATTAAACAATCCATTTAACTCCTTTTAACAGCATTATTGTCTATTATTAAGTTAATCAGCATTCACATCCTGTAACTCTGCATTTCAGTCTAATTAGCCTTTCTTTCTTACTTCATATTTCTATTTAATTAAGCTCAGCGTCAGAGCTGAATTCCCTGTACTCAGCACTAGCAGAGAATTTGATCCTTTCAATGCTTGGAGGGCCAAGGGGCACCAAGTTTTAAGCAGTCTCCTTGGATATCTGCTAAAGTTTTCCTCCCAGAGTCAGTCTCTGCTTAACTCCTGAGAAATTTGTGTCCACGTAAAAAGCTGTAGGTTTGTGACCTTTTCAGTTCTCTCAGATTATCAAAGAGATCCCGTAGGCGTGGTGGCTGCAGCTGGTGTAAGCGTCTGCAATGACTGCATGGAGCATGCAGGCACCGCACATGGCACGGTAATGGATAGGGATTTCCTTTCCTTCCTGACTGGAAAGGCAGGGAGTCTGTGTTGTGAGGAGCTCGCACTTCACTCTGGATGTTGGGGTAGGGATCAGCAGCTGGGAGTAGCTTGTTTCTTACCTGACTGGGGTAAAAAAAGTATGTGCTGGTTCTCTTCCGCTTGCTTCCGGCTCTGGGCTGGTGGGGCAGGACACAGGACCTGCCCGTGAGGGGTTCCTCACTGCACCAGCTTTAGATGTAACTCCATGGGCTGCATTCGACAAACCTTTGCAGAGTTGCTCAGACCTTGATCTGCAGAGGGGTGCACTTGTAAGTGGTGTGTTAGTGGGCTGGTGGCCCTCACCCGTGAAATGGGTGGGTGTGAGGAGGCCGTGATGCTGCACGAGGCTGCCTGAGGCTGGTGTGGGTCGGAGCGCTGCTGGGACGTGAGCTCACATCGTGCCTGCTGATAACACTCTCCTTTGGCATAAACATGTGCTCTGTTCTCTCAATCCCCGAGCCCTGGAGTCTGCTACAGGAGGCTGTCAGTTATAATCTCTCCCCCTCAGACTTTTTGGGGATACCCAAGGCACACAGTGTGACAGCATCACTGGAAAGCAGATTAAAGAGCAGACAGGGAACACCTTGCTTGTCACCACTTAGCATCCAAGCTGCAATGGCTTTGAGGAATTGTCTGGGCCCTTCCAGAGTCCCTGAGCAGCTCTTTTTGCTAGTACCAGTCCAGAACAATCAGCAAATTGAGTTCTTTTTATTAACTTTAAAAGAAGACATTAGCCTCAGCCAGGAGAATAAAACCAATTTATGAGGCAATTAGCTCTGCAAAAACATTTCAGTCTCCCCAGAGCAGCCATCTGAGGAGCATCTTATTCCAGCTGCACAGCTTCTTCCAGCCTTGGGTTTACAGCACACTCCATTTATCATAAATAATAATAATAATGGATAAACAAATGGCTTCCTGATGAGTATGTGAGACAGCCAGGAAGGTCTTCTCTGCCTGAAATTAGGCTGTGTTTTTGATTTCCTCCTTCCAGGTGTCATTCTCGTGGCCTGTTGGCTTGATTGTGATTCTTTCTGATGCCCAAGCTCTTTATAAGCAGTATTATCTTAGGTGGGCTTCTTGTGGGATCTGCAGCAGGGTTAGGTACAATTCAAAGAACCTGGACTAAATGAAGAGGCCATAGCAGCAGACTCAGAGACCTCTGTGTGTATTTTCCAAGTCCCTCTGCAGGAATTGCAGCTTTCTCAAGAGCTGCCTATTAATGCTTGAAATTTGGGCAAAAGCCAAAAGTGAGGTCTTCCTCTGACATTATTGTTCTGATATGATAAATTCTGAGTGATGAAGGTGGTGCAGGAATGATTGTGGATTGGAACTAAAACAAAGATTTGATTTTCTGTTTCTGAGCTAGCCTGAGACTTCCAAATTTGCCTTAAAAGCAAATTGAGATTAAAAGTTAAAACTCGTTTTCAATGAGCTGATGTACAATACCACTCTGTCAAACACAGAACTCCTATTTTCTGTATTTTCCTGTTACAACTTTTCCATTTTTGTTATAAAAAATTGTTTCCTGATTTTAATTATGCAATACTATTGTGAAAATTAAAAGCAGAAAACCAAAACACTAGAACATAACATTTCTACTACAAATATTCTACAAAACTTTGCAATTTAGTTGATTAAACATTTTTTTTTGACATAAGATGGTGCAGCTGGAGTGCTGGCTGGCTTTGTTTGGCTTATATATGGAGCACTCCTAAGCAGAGCCCTTGGCTTGCACCATTTTTATCTCCACCAGCAGGAGGGAATCCTGTAGATCTTAGTGTGTGTTAAGAAACTCAGAGGGAAAGAAAGTGCAGCTGCTGTGATCTTATTAAAACATCCAGAAAAAGAAAGGGCTAAACCCCAAGCTTTTCAGTATGAACCGAGATGCCCAAAAGAAAATTTCCTTTGGAGAATTTTCAGGTACTAAAGTTGGGTTGTCTGTACCTCTGTTTCTCTCTGGGCTCTGTTTCTGAATCTCCAGAAGTATGTACCCAGAACTGAAATGCAACAGGTGTAGTTATTAGGCTAAAGAGCGTGAAAGGGCAGTGGAAACTGATGAAAGCCAATGTCCAGGATCACACTCAGCAGCAGCCCTGGTGGTTGCTGTAACTCCCAGATGCAGCTGTGGATCCAGCACAGGCTATAGCATGAATACCTTTGGATTAAAGACCTTCCAGGGCCCCTCTCTCCGATGTGGTGGCTGCAAGCCCTGGAGAGGTGAGCTGCTTGGAAGCAGGCAGTGTGAGGGAGCCAGCATGCTCAAGCCTTCTGCAGCAACTTCCCATGCAGTTTCCAGTTGTGCATTTGCCTCATGCTCCACACTGAAGATGGGATTTACAGCCGCTCATTTACAGTCCTGCTATCAGCAGCTTGACCAGCCCAAGTCTATCAGGGATTTAAAGGAATTTTTTTCTTTATTTTTTAAAATCCTCTCCTGCTCCACTTCTTTCTCCATCACTGAGTTAAAGGTCTGTTCACAGCTCCTTTGGAATAATTCTGCCTTTAAATTTTGATGAGTCAGTGAGTCCACGCAAGGCTTTTTAAAAGCTTTTAATTCTGAGCTTTGGGGGTTTTACACAGCCAGTTTAATCCGTAATGACTTTTTTTCATTTCCACTTGAACTTTCTGCTGTTCTGGTGCTCTTTAACTCCTGCAAGGCCTCACTTATGTTCTCTTAAAACACTTGTACTGGGAGATGAGTGGTTCTTCCAATACCCATTTTTTATTAATGTGTAGGTTTATAAGTGATGCTGCCACTGAAGGGATTAAATGTAGCTTGAAGAAGACCTAACCTCCTAAGGCTTTCTGTTGTGGCTGCACCCTTCTGTGGGGAGTCAGTAGCAACTGAGCTGCAGCCTCTGTGTGTGTGTGTGTAACACACAGTGCACGTACAGCGCTGAAGTCGTTCCTGCCTCTGCCCTCCCTGTGCACAGTACTGTTCATCCAAGCAGTTTTCACATCTTAGGGACATGGATGCTTCAACAAACCATGTCAGTCTTCCAGGAAGGACTGGACCCAACCCAGTTTTCAGAACTGAGGGGTTGGTTTTGTGCTAAGGGCTGGTGCCAACCACCACACTTGCCTAGCAGAAAGATCTTGAGCTGCAGAAAACAAAATCAGGCTCTCCACAGTGAAGGTGAAGGGACACATTGGCACAACAGTAGCAAAGAGACCAGTGTTTCAGCAGCCCTTCTCTTCAGGACAGGTAGCCAGACCAAGCCTTTGTGACACATGGAGTGTCTCACAGCAGCAGCACTCCTAAAGCACCTCTGCCTCACCAGTCTTCGGGTGTGAGGCAGTCACTAGTCAGTTTCTTGAGTGGAAAAAAATAGAAAAATAAGAAAAGGTAATGAGTGGGAAAAGGGTGTATTGTGTTGTACTTTGAAACCATCTTCTGTTACCTGTGTTGTTACATGTCTCAGCTTTGATAGCTGCTTAGCTATCTTCTGGCCAAATGTGATGACGTACTAAAGCTGTCCCCCTTTGATACACACTCACACAAACGTAGGCACGGCTGTAGTGGAAGCAGCTGTCAGCTGGGAAATTGCACAGAGGCTGCTGGGTTTTCATGTAAATTATGCAACTATTCAGACATCGTAGTGGGAAGCTACAGTGTGATGTTTGGGCTGGATTTCTAAGGTGTTTGTATGCTGGAGGATTCAGATAAATGCTTGTGGGGACTGACTGAGAAGCCTCCATGCCTAAATCCTACTGAAATCATGGGTGTTTTGCTGCCAGAGACGCCAAGATGCTTCTGAGAAGTCCCATTTTCAAGAAGAAATGTTGGTCATGTGTCACAGAGAGCTGGCAGCTACAAAAATACCCAATGCCAAGGTAGAGTAAACAAGATAAATGTATAATTTGGTATCCTTGCCATGGACAAAGGATTGCCTCTGGAATATTAAAGATCATCTCTAAATAAGGGTAGGCGGGTCAGGAAAGGAAGTTCAGCTGTAATAGGCTTCAAGAGAGCTGGCTTCAGTCCTTGCCCTGCCCCAGACTTGCTGCATAAACACAGGAGGTCATAGAGTTCCAGGCTCTTAAGAACACAGCAGCTGAGGCTGGTTTAGAGGTCTCTCACCCCATGTCATGTTTAGTCCCTGAACAGGTTCTGATGGCCACTGTGTCCAGTTTCTGTCAGAAATCACTAACATATTTGGCTTCTTGTGGGATGAGATAGACTTCTTCTCATCTCCAGAAGTAATATTATTCATGTTTTCTCAGCAGGAAACCTGTCACAGAAGTCCAGTATCATGGTAGGCTGGCATGATGTGTCTTCTGGGGGTTGATTTTCCTTTTGGGGCAGCCTGGGAGGAACATGTCTCTCTTATAAAAGCCATTGCAGAAGGGACAAAGTGTCTTTCAGTGTTACTAGAGACAGCACTGGATGACTTTGCTTCTTCAAATTTAAGATTACAGGGCAGCAGGCCACCCTTTAGTTGTCAGATATGAGAACAAGCAATGCCCTCCTCTTACGGCTTCTTTCAGACTTAATTCTTCCTTATGACATTCGGATCTTGCTTTCCTGATACAGTCAGGGTCCTGGCTGGCTCAGGAGCTGGGCTTTGACAAGGGTGAGTCCTTGCTCTCAAACTGTTCATTTACAGCTCTTGTAGGACTTGCTGCTGTGGCATTTGGGGCTTTTGCTATGACCCTGCCACCACGCAGCAGTTGCTTTTCTTCAGCAGAAGCAGCTTACAAAGACCTGCAGTGTTGCAGCCTGGCTCTGAGTTTAGGGGGAAAAGTTCAGAGCGGGAGGGAGGCTATGAAGCCCCAGCACAACTCTTGCATCCTGTCTCATGCTGTGGCTGGAAAGTGTCTTGCAGGTGTCACTGGTCCATGGGATGGAATGGAAGAAAGCAAAGAGGCCCCATCTCAGCTGGGGAAAAGAGTTTTGTAATTAGGATAAAGCCCTACAGCTGCAATTTCTTTTCTGCTTTCTTACTATGGGGAGCAAGCTGTATCACCCACTTTTCAGAGGATAAAACTTCTGTTGTCTGAGGATGGATCACATCCAGTACTGTGGTCTGGCCATCACATGGAGAAGGGCAGAGCATAATGGCAGCTGGGCAGGTTTTTCAGCAGCAAAGAGAAGATAAGGCCAACTTTTCTAATGAGGAGCTGGGGGGGCGTGTGTTATAGTCATTGACATGGACTTCAGGAGAACCAGCAACTCCTCGTGTTTTAAAGTCCAGTCAGTAGCACTTAATAGCCCTGGCTCTCTGCAGAACTCCCTCAGCCTGTTTGCAGTCACTCCCAGCAGTGAGACTGGTAGATTTATATGATTTTACAGGGGTACAGAAGACTTGCTTTGCAGCGCAGTGCCGTTTCCCCTTAATGGACTCTGTGACAAAGCAAATTTTGGTGATGTAAAAGTGCCTAGGCTGCTGGACCAAAGTACTCCATTTGCAACACCCTGTGGTGAGTGAAAGCCACAGGACTGGTTACAGCCATGCTGAAAGGTTGTGAAAGCACTGATCACACCAGGCACTTATAAAAGTGAGATTTATAGCACTGACTTGTCCATGATAAAGAATAGCATACTTTTTGCTCCTAAATTCAGCCTAATATTAAAGAGTCAGTGTGCTGAGCGTTGCACAGAGCGTTGCAGACAGGCTATCTCCATGAGCACTTCAGGGGACTGGTGTGTGTTACTGACACTCTCGTGCAAGGGCACATTTCTTCCTTCAAGATGGCTCAGCTCCTGTGAGGAAGCAAAAGTATCCCTGTGAGGTGGCCGGGTCCCCTGGGAGCAGCACAACCCCTCAGCCACTGGAAAATTGCAGGAGGCAGGTTGTGAGCAGGGAAGGATGCTTGAAGGGTGGCCCTGGCAGAAGAGGAATAGTACACTGTGAAGAGAGAGAGGAGATCTTACACTCAGGGTTGAAACCCTGCCACAGTTTGCAGATAAACACCCAGGGCCTTTATACCCTAATGCCAAGCAAAGTCTCTGTCCCTCAAACACATCATGTTGCTTTTTTTTTTTTTTTTGAACTGCAAAACTTCTCCCAGTGAGGAAGGCTGGGAGACTCAGCAGTGGCTCTGCTGCAGGGAATCTGGTGTGACGGGTTGGTGTCACAGCTGGCACCTGACAGGCTTTTACCTTGACAGCACAGCCATGAGTGCCATGCCTGGTTAACACATTACTTGGATTTTAGGAATGAGATACATCTATTCCACTTTGGTAACTTGTCTGGCTGAAGCCAGCAGCTTTGAGAGCTTTCTTCATGGCTGTGGGAGGTGCTGCCTAAACCAGGCAACACCAAGATCCTGTTGCCCTTCGCAGCTGAACCTCTTGGTCTGCCTTGCCGTTGTGCAGCTCTGCAGGAGCGGCTCAGGGTGGCAGTGCTGCCCCATGGTTTGCGCTATTCCCTGCGCTCATTCCATTTTCTTGCTGACACACGGGGAGCTGGATCCCCAGAGGGAGCATCACGGGTTTCATACGAAAAAAGTCTACAGATGCAAACTGCAGAAGTCTGTGTCCTGCACCCAGCCATTCTGGGTTTAATTAAGGGCGCTCTGGAAAAGTCTGTTTGGTAACATCTCTCTTTCTCCAGTCACACTGTGTTCGAATTCAGGTGGCTTCATGGCAACACTGATTCTGGGGTCACATCTAGTGATATTAAATCACTGCAATGTAGGAAGAGAAGGTTATTTCTATTTTCTCTATTATTTGCATTTCAAGTGACCATGTGTGCCAAACACACGTTTCTGCTACAAGTGGTAGAAAGGAAAGTGTGTAACCTCTGCAGGCAGTATCAGAAAGGAGCACTATGAAACGCCACGCCATTGATCCTTAGCACTGTCTAGTCCCAAAGGAAAGTGTCACCTTTGAGTGACAGCACTTCATCCCAACATCATCTGGCTGAGAGGGAGCAGTGGCACATGAATCTGGAACAGACATGGCCTCGTGGTGTGCTGGTTGCTGTTTCATTTGTGCTCTCAGCACTGACCTGTCTCCTGGGGATGATTGACAGAGCTTCATGGGTTTGAGAAACTTCAAGCAGCTGATATATGGATGTCAAATCTGCCTACTAAATATCTTTCATTTATTTTCCTATGCAATTTTTTATCTGTGAAATCTATTTATCCCGTGTAACCTACCTGCCTACTTACCTACCTAATTAGACACAGTTGTACAAATAAATATAAAGGCAATGGAACATTAAATTTTTTCCTAGGCATGTCCCCTTTATCCACAAAAATCATTGTTCAGCTTGATGTTAAGAATTTTCCTTGTTTTTCCTGGATATCCAGGGTAGTTGACACAAGGTACCTAAGCTCTACTGTTACCTTTTCCCTGACAACATATCTGCTGTGTGGATGTTCTGTGCTTTTTATGTGAAACCTGTGGCCCATGTGCTTAAAAGCATGAATATCTGTCCAGGGGCTCCCAGACAGAAATAAGGCAGCCCTCATGATGTATAAAGAGATATAGAAATACATTTATGTGTCTATATATGAATCATAAATCCACCCACCGCTGTTCACAGTGGCTTTCTGTCAGCTTTACAGTGCAGAATTTCAGGAGCCCTGGCAAGGAGGTGTTCTGTCACAGGCACTCTGCTGGGTGGCACGGTGTACAGACGAGTACATGTATATATCCTCATGCTTCTTCTTGGTAATTCATCACTCAGGGTTATCCCAGCCTCAGAGGTAACATCCCATCCTGGTGAAGAGGCAGATTTAAGGCCTGAAATATCCTTGGAAATTTGTTGATTTGGGAAGCAAAGCATCTCCACTTGTTCTAGACAGCATCAGGGCTTCCCCTGAGCTTTGGTATTGCCCAGAGCAGCTAGCTGGATTTTGAATCATGACTTCCTCTCCTCCAGCTGGAGATTTCCCTCACCAGCTTCCTTCTCCTTGCTGTGCTTTGGATCTGCTCCTTGTACAGTGAAGAAATAACTGAGCCATCTGTGAGTTGGTCGTGCTGATAGAGCAGAGTGCCAGCAGTGCTCGGGCAGAGCAGGTCACCGTGGTGGATGACCATCTCCACTTGTTTCCAGATCTGGTTTATGTATCCCCATGGCTATGTGGAATCAAACTCGGGGTCACCTAAGGAGAAACAGGTCCATCAGAAAGAAGATTTGCTTTCTGTTCCTGCGTTCACTTCCCCTAAGCACAAACCAGCAGGGGTATTTGCCGAGGATATAGAGACTCTTTGGCTGGAACTAGGAAAAGGCAAAGCACAAAGAATAAAGAGAAATAGCAATATGTAAAATGGAGCCAAATACAGTTTTTCAGGATTTTCAAACCCCACAAAATCCAGGCAGGGCATTTTATCCCTGAGAACAGGGACAGCAGTTACTTTTTTGGAGGACGAGATATTCTGTGGACTGTCTGCAGCACAGGTCTCTGCTGCTGCGTCTCTCCTGCTGCTTCTAGAATGGGAGCACAAAGGCTCCTGCTTAGCAGATATGGCTGAGCATTTCTCCAAACCATCAGATGTCAAATCAACATTTTCAATCTCTTCTCTCTGCCTGAGTTACTTTCCCTTCATGTTCCTTTCACTGTTTTTCTCTATCTAAATCCTCCCCCTGCTTCTCCCTGATCAAACCCTTTCTCTCATGGCAAACATCATTACTTCAGCAGGTGAGATGAAATACGCCTCAGTCTACCTCAATCCCAGTGCAGACAGAAACCCAAGAGAGAAGGGCAAAGAACAGCAAATAAGGAGGTTTGCAGAATGCCAACACAGCAATGACAGTGAGAAATACAAGACAAAGCAGTTAACCACACAAGGAAATAAACGCTCCTGTGGGAAAAATCATACACTAATGCCTATTAGCTTAATAGCCATGTGGTTTAGGCAGAGGGCTGAGAGACAGGGGATCTGGGCTCTGTGTGCTGCTGTGCTGCAGCCTGGCTGTTGCTTGGGAGGCTGGATCCTCGCTCTGCCCTCAGTCATCTTCGCTTTCAGCTTTGCCCCTTTCCAGAGTAAAATGGAATCCAGTTTCTCGAGGGGCTGTCAGGGACCAGCTGAGGCCAGGAGCACCTGGAGGAACCCCTGCTGATGGGTGAAGGATTTCACCTGATGTATGCACACACTTGTGCAAGGGACAGGTCTATCCTGTGGGATTCCTCCTCTCCCATCTCGCTCTCTGTCCAGAAGCTGGAGGTGAGTGAAGGTCTCCAGCACCTGTCTTCAGAAAGAAACTCCACACGATGTGCCCAGTCCAAACCCCAAGTGCTCTGGTGGATTTTTATTGGTTGTTGGGACTTTGGGGACTGAACCTCAGAGCAAAAAAGTCAAAGCAAAGAAAAGAGATTAAATGGAAGCAAATGGCAGAGCCAGTCCAACAGAGAGAAGGAGATAATCAGCAGTACCAGTTTACCAGAAAGGTTTATGAGGGAAGGAGAGCAAAGATTCCCTTGGAGAAAAGATAAAGAGGCAGATTATGATATACTTTACTTCATAGTGCTTCCTGAAATGGAGCTGAGGGCATTGTTTTCTGCTTTAATATATTGTGTTAAACATTAAAGGAATGAAGGCAGGGAGCCTGAGTAGCAATGAGTTAATCTGAAAAGCAGACATTTTTAGGCTGGGGAGCAGAGAAACTTTATTGGTTATTATTAGACTTTTCAGCTCACAATGGACAAGTCAATATTTTTTCTTTTGACTGCTGCTGTTTCCTCCTTTGATTGTTAAATCCCCTCTCTGCCTAGAAATACCGTGCTTTGAACTGAGTCTGCTCGTATTTAGCAAATGGCCTGAGAACACTGAGCATTGAGTCTGTGGGGCACATAACTCAGTCTGAGCCCTGCAGAGGCTAGATTTGGGGAGGTATTGGGAGATAAAACCTCTGCTCTAGCTCTTAGCACCAGGATTTGGGGCAGGAATGTATCAGCTCCCAGCATCCTTTTGTTGTGGGAAGGATAAGATCTTAGGGAGGATAAATAAGGGGATGAAATTCCGTGTTATGGGTTATGGATGTTCTGGACAAGGAATTTTAAGGAAGAGTGGTTGAACGGAGGTCCTACTACTAGTAGCTCAAGGTATGAGTTTTCTCGCTCTTTAGCCTTCTAAGACTGCCAGGAGTTAACACAAAAATAATTGTTGGATAGATGGTGATGCTTAAGCACTCCAGGGGGAAGGAAGGTCTCTAATGATGAGGATGTTGCCAAACACTGCAAAAGGCTTCATCAAGCCAAATATTACAATTAACTGTTGTTAACTACTGCTCTTTACATTGCTTAAGAAGGAAGGACAAGGTTCGCTATACCTGGAAACTTCTGCATGCATGGGGATGAATTTCGAATAGATATTTAAAAAAAGAGTGAAGTATTATATGTTTCCTCTTATGACTATGCCATGTCAGATTTATTGCCTTGCAGTGGCTGGCGAGGAACCTATTAGGAAATAATGCTGCTACCTCTGAACTGGGATATTAATTTTTAATCGATTACTTCTTTGTGATGATGATGGAAGTGGAATATCAAAGATGGGTGAACAGTTTAGCACATGCTCTTGCTGTTCTGGAAGCACACGCTAAGCCTCAAGCTGTTTTAAATGCTTTACTTTTCCAGCTGGCCAAAATAAGATGTGCCAGCCTTCTCCTGCATCCTGCTAGCTTGTGAGCATCTCCCAGTCTCTAAAGCATTCTTTATCACTGTGCCACTGCAAGTGACAGATGGGGAAGCAAGGGCAGGAGGAAGGGTTAAACCTTTTGATTCCAGTGCGAATGAATCACTGAAAGATGGTTTATGACATTGATGAAAATTGATAGAAATCCCCCCGCAGAGGAAGGAAGCAGAATTTGCATCACTCCACCATCTGAAGGGGACAACCAAAGCATGGCACAGGACACCCAGGCTTGTCTTGGAAGGGAACTGTGCTGTGCAAGTACCACCAGAGAGGCATGAGCAGGAGTCCTTGGCTCCTGCCACGAGTGCTGCACTGGCAGCCCAGTGCCACTCACTTGTGGGTGTCACCAAGATCCAGCTCTGCCGTTTGAGTGTCTTTGGGCTTTCCTGTGAGGTTTCCAAGGCTTTAACCAGCTCCAAACAAATGCTCCCCAAAGACTCTGGTAGGAAAAGCAGCTGCTCTTTTTCCCCCAGGCTGTCTTCTCTACCTGCAAAACCTGTTATTCACTGTAAAGCGAAGCATCTGCTGCCTACACATGGTAAGACTGAAAAGCCAGTGTCTGAGGATAAAAAAGGAAGGGAAAAAATTGCTCCAGTTGCAGCTGCCAGTGAGGAGCAGCATGAAATCAGGGAGGCTGAGAACCAGCCAGAGGAACATCAACCTTCAGGGCCTCTCTGGGTGAGGTCCCTGGCAAACCGTGCTTGCCACGAACGGTCAAGTGCCTTGCTTTTTAATATCCTACCTGAGAAAATGGGCCCTCAAGCTGAAATAATTTGGCCACTAATGTGAATCAGGAACGCCATTTTCCCGAAGCAAGATGTGTTTCTCCTTAATAACACCATGAAACAATTATGAAGCAACAAACTTTGGCTTTCAAAGAGGAGGTACAATCAGAGCTTCTGGTGGTGGGAGGATGTCCGTGTGCATGCACATATGCATAGATGTTAGTTACAAACAAATTAGGGCTTGTTTTCCAAAGGGACTTAGTTCTTGATTTTGCTATGTTTGGCTTTGTGAACTTAACAAATCTTTCTAAGGTAGCAAATTCCCCCCAAAGCTTTCAGTCCCCATTAATCTGAGTCTGTTATCTCAGCTGCACAACAGTTCGCTTCAGCATGGGCTGAGGAACATGGTTTTCAGCCTTCTCTGAAAAACACTGGAGGAAAGAGTCCATTGCAGCTGACAGATAGGGATTGATATTTTGTGCATGTGTGTGTGCACCCATGCACACTTCAGCCTCAGAAAAGGCATATCTGCCGCCTGCTTGGAAGCTTGCTTTGAAGTCTCAATAGCAAAGCAAGCAACAATGGGAAATGTAAAACAAATTTCGCCGTTTTTCTCTTTTGGCCTTTCTGATTCATAAAGAAATTCTCCAGTGAATCCTCTTGCATTTGTAGAAGCTTAGTTGGCAAGGAAAGGACAAGTTAGAAGTAACGCAGAGAGTTTCTGTCTGAAGCTTGTTTCTATTCCTGATGATTCTTTGCAATATCCTGGATTGTATGAACACAGTGTGTTTCACACAGCCTCACGCTGCAACCTTTCTCCCTCAAAGCAAGTGTTGGAGCTCAAAGAAATCACAAATCCAGCCCTGCTCTCTTGTTGCAGATGTGCCTTTAAGGGTCACAGGTGGAGGATGAAGTTAGAGGTAAATATGCTTTCAGTCCCTGCTTCCACTGGGCTCACAGCGAGCACCAGCCCAGGCTGTGGCTCCTTGCCTGTTACACGAAGCAAGTCCTAGTGCATCTTGAACTCTGTGCAGTCACAGACTCCAGCTTTAAAAAGCTCCCAGTGCGGCTTGTGACTTAGCACAGGCAAAAGGTCACAGCTGGGGGATCCAGGGGGACAGTCCTCTGGGAAAGGTCCACCAGATTTGGTTCCACCTGAAAAGGGACTCTCTGGGAAGAGGAAGCAACTTATTGCTTTCTGTTTTCAAGAAACACTGAGGTGGAAAAGGCTTCCTAGTTCTCATTACCCTTACCTCTTCGTCTGAGTGCTAAGTGCTTGTTGAGGGACTTAAACCACAATGTGGAGCTGGATTTGACTGCTCTGACTTAGCTGAGTGAGAATTTGTTTCCTAGAAACTGTCAGAGGGCATCATGCATTACTGTCATGTTTGGGTTTGGATCGATGAGCGTCATCTCTGCCCTCAGGGACAAAGCTGTCACTGGTCGGTCTGGACTGGAAGAGAACAGAAATCTGTGATTTCAGAGAAAGAAATGTCTCTGGAAACTAAGTGTGCTAGGCTCTTCAAAAAGTAGCCTTTTTTTTTTTTACTGATTCATCTTTCTTTAAGTGATAAAAACCAATTCAAGAACAAGAAAGAGGGGAAAATAGAACTGGGACTTATAAGCAAAAGGATTCTATTGTATAGCAGGGCTGAACCCATCCTCAGGTTTACATTTCCCTGCTCATCTTGGGGCAAAATTCAATCCTGAGGTTAGCCTTCTCCTCTGCACTGAACACAGCGATTATGTTCATCCTATTCAGATTTCAGACTCAATTTTCCTTTTTCAAAGGCCTGTGCTGTTATTTTTCATCCATCCATTCTTACAGTCAGACAACGTGTATTTGGGAGGCTGACTTGATTTGCTCTTTCCCTTGGGGAATAATAGATGTCATGCTGTTTAGAAAAATGAAAAGAAAAAAACTCTTTCCATGCACCAAAGGGTGTAGGGAGAAAACCCTATTAAAAACCTGCATTCTAAATACTGTAATCTAAAGCCGACAAAGAGGGTCACAGACTTATTTTCTTCTGCAGGCTCAACCTTCCGTTAGCCAATTTCAAAAATTTCTTGTAGCTCCTGTCTCTCCAGGGAGTTTGACCAGCATTGTCTCAAGCTGTGCTTTCCTCACTATTAATAGGTAACAATTGTGTAAGCTCTGACTCTCTTTGTTAATACTCTAACAAAACAGATTTTCCAAACAAACATAACTCTTTTGTCCCTTTCAGTCCTGTCTGATACCTCATTGTAGGTGTCCGTGAAAGGCAAAGAGACATCTGCAGAATCTTAAGAGGAGCTCTGGTAATTTTACACAGTCCCCCACTGCCTGCCTCCATAATCTGACAATAAAATTGGATTTTTGGTATCTCTTTAACACTCCAAAAAGTAAACCCCTTTCATAACATGTGTCATTTTCCAAGGTAATTTGAAGAGAATACCTTTTGCTTTCCAATTGCCCTTTGGCAGCTTTGAAACCAGTGTTGTTTTGTGAAAGCCCTTGGCATTTAAAACTGCTTTGTAAGGAGGAGGAGGAGGAAAAATAATAATAATAAAAAAGCTCTCAACCCTGGCTACTTCATGTTCCTTCTGATCTGTCCAGAGCTTTTCAAGTGAATGGGAACATGCCGACAAATGCATTCTGAAGAAAATCTCATTTTGACCCTAAATGGTTCTTCACAATTTCCAATTCATGCTGTTGCCATTTTTGCAGGAATTGATGGCTGTCATTGTTATCAGAGCTGACAGGCCCTGGGTAGGTTGCACAATCAGCACAACCTGCTCGAGCCTTTCATTATTCCCGAGTGGCAGGTTCTCATGATATCTCTCTTTTATAGGCATTGCTCATTTCTATTTTGCATTTGACAGGGCTCCCCCACTTGCTTGCTGCTGGGGTGCCCGGATAAAATGGCTCCTCTGAAGTTAAAGGAACAAAGCCCAGCCCCACATGTGCCCAAAGTGGTTGGCAGCTCCTGTCCTTCCAGCACATTCCAGATCAGAGGCTGCTCTGTTTGTGGGAATTAGCAGTTGGGTAATTGCCCAGCACGAGGGTCCATTCTGCTCAGCTCTGGTGTTCCAGCAGTGCTTTGCAGACACGCAAGTGTCCTCTAAAAGCAAATCCAAATCAGAGGTTTGGGGAGCTTTTGTGTTCACAAAAATAAAGAGGACAGTGTTTTTGTTGAGCTGTTTTATTTTTTTTTTCCCTAAAAGCCTCTCTCTCTTTATCCAAGCTGGAAAAACCTGAAAGGGTACAGAAACATCCCCCAAATGACCAAACTGGCCATCAGGCTGTGAAATAGGACAATTGGAAGAAGGGCGACCAGCTCCCCAGGAATGTGAAAGAGCTGAATGGAAGAAAAAGCTCCTGGCAGCCAAGAGCTGTCTCCCTGCATGAACACAATTCAGGCAACCTGAAAGGGTGACATCCCCCTCCTTTCCATATTTTCCCATCGATAAAACTCCAGCTAGAGGTTCTGCTCAAGACTGTAGAGGGTCTATGATCGACCCACGAGTTCCTTGTGTGATAGAGACTGTACTTAAGGGCAAAAAAAAAGGCCTTTTGACTGCACCTTGATGAACCTAATTTTTCAGGATTTTGCTCTGTAAGATTTGCTTAATGTCAAATAGGTGATTCCTGGTGGATCTGATAGAGATTGTCCATTATTATCCCGAAGTTTTGTGTTCCTCCTTACCAGATTCCCACAGGATTATTTTCTTGCTTTTGCCTTTAACCCCAGCTGTGCTAACAGCCTGATTTTTTCTTTTTTTTGGATTATTTACCCTGGAATTTAACTTTGAAGTTGTCCTTTAAGAACGTAACTCTCTGTGAGGAGACCACTGTGGTTGCCAGCTGTGTCTGTCCTGCTCAGAAGGTGACCTGCGGTAGGTTTCTCCCCACTGCTGGACTTGGGGTCAGCTCTCCGAAGCTAGGAGCCACCACCTGGTGTACGGGACCAGCTGTGTAAATGTAGTCCTGCAGCTGTTATGTGTTTGCACTCACACAATTTAGAGGGAACGTGAGGAGGAGGGATGTCTGCTTGTGCACCAAACCTGGCTTCTCTAGTTTTACTTGAGTTTAGCCCAGTCTCTGGTAAGCGTTGTAAGTTGAAATCCTGAGGAAATCACATTTCCCCACAGGAGAGTGCCCAGCGAGAGATGTGGGTGGTTGCAGCAGTCAGTGAACACCATAGGGATGCAGGGAAAGTGGGGCACAGACCCACAAAACAAAAGAATCATCTCCCCCATCTTCTGGCTTTGCATCATGAAAGCAGCCAAAACCCAAGGCTTTTATGATGTGAGCCGTCTTTCCTGTTTCTGGTGCTTGGAAACATTGTCATAAAAGAAGATCTATTGCTAGATAGATCTAAAAAGAAGGAAAAATCAGCCATGCAGGTAAATTAAAAAAATATTATGAACATATAAATTAATGAACATATATTGACAAATACGTAACTCTACAGCCCCTAATAGCATAACCACCATAAATATTTGAGATAAGATTGGCAGGCTGGGATAATATCTTTTCTTATTAGATCAAGAGCCATACCTAGAAAAAAATTAAAAACTGGAGGAACTGGTGGGCACAACAGCCTTTCTTTGGGCCTAAGACATAAGCAGCCAGCTTCCAGGTAAATAAATGTTAGGGACAATTGTCATGTTCTGATTTAATTACAGGAATGAGTGAAACAATTAGAGAGAAAAGGGTTGCTAAAATCTCAGAAGCAGGTGGGAACATTCAGGTTTGATTTCCCAAGTCAAGCATTCATGAGGGCAGTGAGTCAGGTATCCAAACCTTTCCTTCCCCTTGCTGTTCCTGGTCTCACCCTTGCTGCACAGATAGCACTGCCTGTGCAAAGGTGCTGGAACAGGGTCAGAGAACTGAGTGAATTAAAAAACAACTAATGAAAAAAGATCTAAGCTTTTTTTCCCCTTTAGGTCACAGGACAGCTGTAGAGGTAGAAGGAGAGGACAGTCTTTGCTAAAAATTTCAACCCATGCCCCCACTGCTTCCAGAACTACTGCCATGAACAGCTGATGTCTATTTGGCTCAGCTGGACCTGGCATCACTAGAAATTAGCAGGTAGTGAGAAAGGCTTGTCTGGCCACTGTCAATGCACACAGGACACACAGTGTTGTGGCACGCTGTCCAAAGGCTGTTTGTCACGTGAGCTGGAACTTAAGATGTTCCCTAGAAAGAGCCTGAAGACAGGAGGATTTTAATAGTGGATGGTAGAGAAACAGCTATATTTGGTATGTGTGTAGGGTTTAGGCTAGACTTATTATTTGCTTTGTTAGAACTGAAGAATAATGCCCCTCCCATGTAATTGTGAGAGACTCAATTTTCACAAATGGCTTTGATATCACTGGAGGCCAGATGTGCTATGATGATATCAGGCTCTTACCATATTGCAGCAGCTTTGATAAACCAGATCTTGCTCATCTGCTAAAACTCAGAAGAAAACATATTCCCGATGAAGCAAGACATTGGATAAGTTTCTTTCTTAAGCAAAGATGAAAGATCCAGCATGGGAGGGGTTCAGGCTATTTCTCACCTGACAGGAAGGCATGTGGATACCAGCAGCAAACACAGACTCAGAGCTTATAAACAAGCCAGGTGAGCAGACAGGTCTACACCTGTATCCCCTGCCTGTTTCTCATCTATGGAAATTCTTGCTTGTAAATTTCCAAAGGACTTGCTGGAGTCTCATATCCTGACAGAAAACAGGTAGAGGATGCTGATTGCAGACTCCAGCTACCCAGGGCACTCTACTCACATTCACGTTACCTACAGTTCCTGCTGGGAGGTAGCATCAGTGATGAATTTCACACTGTTCACCATCACAGAACAAAGTGACAGGTCCTTATTTGATGCATAAATTATCCTCTTTCGTGACGTTGGATGCTTAAACACACCATTCAAAGCTGCATTCTTCTTTGTTATAAGAGGTTTCACTGTTTTTAATGTGACAGAGAAGCTTGTTCGGAGGATAAATCCCTTGTTTAGAGGATAAATCCCCTGCAGTGCACAGTTACCTGGAAGTGAGAGAAAATAGTTTTTCATGGTCAGTCATCCAAAAACCCCCAAAAGCTATGGATACACATCCAATGTGGTTTCAGTCCATGCACCATGAGTAAAACACAGTGGCCAGAAATCTATTGCTTTCATGGACATCTCACAGCAGCCACAGCTATTGTTCACCCTATAAGTTTTGGGGAAAGGACAGCCTCTGTGCTTTGTGCATTTGACCTGCCCTGAAGTAAAGCCCTGACCCAATTTTTATCTTTATTTGTTGTGCTGCTGAGATGAAGAAAGACTTTCATGTCAGAGATTAGTTCTTCTTGTCTCGCTGAAGCCTTCTGCTCTGTGGGAAACATCATTTAGATGAGTGACCAAAAGGTGATTCAGTGGCAGGAGTTTATCAGCTGTTACGGGTAAGGACTTGAACAAGCTGGCGCTGTGTATCCCTCCTCCTGCACTGCTGGTCTTTGCCTCATTCCTGGGGATTTGCTGTCCTTACCACTCATCTTTCCTGCTTCCTCTCACTGTTAATGTGACGGATGGGCCATATATGGAGCCTGTTATCTCTTCCTGTGGTTTAAGCAGCACAAGATCCAGGCTGAAATCACCAGTATGTGATTTTTCAAAGGAGTGTAATTTATATTGGGTTAGAGGCAAAGTGTACCATGCCCTGCTGTCTGACCTCTTCCTGATCCTGATCCAAAATGATTCCTGGTTTGCCATCAAATACCAGAGTTTTAATGGCACTTGTTGAAAAGAGAAATTTTATTGGATGAAGTAGTTAGAGCTACAAAGTAGTTACAGCAACAAAGTGTCATTCTCAGTGCATGTTGTCCCTATGAGTCTGTTTGGGTTTTTTTTTCCAAAGCAAACTGAAATACCTTTAGGTAATTTCCAGCATGATTCTGTGATGTCCATTTTAGCTCTCTGGGATTTTATCTTTTTCATCTTCCTACACTGAAAGCTCCTACTGCTGGTCATGGCAACACAAGAAATCCTTCCTTTCATGCTCAGATCCAAATTTGGACAAGGTACCTTTGAAGTATTTTGGCCTCGAACAGAGCTCTTAAAACCATATACCCTTGAGCTTGCAGCCAGTCATGCTGACAGAAGGGCTGTACCTGACTTTGTGTGAAGTCCAAGAGGTGGAATGGTAACTCACATGAGTCTATCCCATACCCTGCCTGATTTGATATTTTGGGGAATGTCTGAATGAGAAGTGGCTTCTAAGCTTTCTTCAGATACTTTCAGACAAACCCAGGAGGTGTTTCTGGAAGATGCTAAATAGCACACTTTAGCAGTACTACTGTGTCAGTAGATTACAAATATTAGCCCTTTGTAGCTACTGTCTTCAAAGCGACAATAAATGAGCCAGACTGGCACATCTATAAGTAATTTGCATTTTGTGTTATTTTTGTACAATTATGTGTTTGAAGAGAGACTGATTTTTTTTTCCTTTTATTTTTTTACCCTCACCTTCCAAAACTCCCTTAATTACTTTCAGTTCAGGTTGACTTACCATTTTATTCTAGGTAATGAAAGTCAGATGGGAAATTGTGAAACTTAGTCTAAAGTCAATCAGTCTGTTAAGCTGAATACAAAATGCACTTGTGGTTCGTTCACTCCTGGTATGGAAAAAAAGATGCTGAAAATTCCCACTGAACACCTACAGAAGAAATGAAAAAAACCCCAAACCATTAAAGCAAATATCAACACTGCAGAGAGGAGAGAGAACAAACACAGTGTACACTCTGTCTCTGAAGTGCTGCAGCATTACAAAAGCACGCTAAATAGTTCACATGAATTTCAGTTTTTATCTTTTCTTTTTTTTCTTGCCTCCTCCCCCAGAAGCTCCATCAGCCCAGATTGTGTGTGTGCCACAAAGAAATGGTACTTGCATTACAATTTGCATATTCATGTGTGTGAGACTAAAGTGAAGACCACACGAGTAAACCTTTCTAGAGCTGTGGAGCACCCTTGGAAGGGTTTTGTGGGGGGAACTCAGCTCTATCTCCTCTAGTGCAGAGTCAGAGCTGGGAGAGGTTGTGATGTTCTGGGTTGTTGAAAATAACCTGTGTGCTCTTGTGCTTTCAAGCTCTCTTCCCTTCCCGGCAGGCTGTAATTGATTGATAGAGGTCTCAGGCAGAGGCTGGCAGCTGCAGCTGGACCTCAGCAGCTTGTTGGGCTATTCTCACCACCAGCATTGCTTTTGGTAGACAGCTTTCTAGGATACTCCTGTCTCCCAGCTCCCTGAAGAAGCAGTGTGGGTTAGTGGGACTGCAGACTCTGCCACTTGTTCAACACTGATCAGGTCAAAAGCTGTGTCCATGTTCTTCCTAGAGGTGGGACTCAGAAGAGACCAATTCTAATGCCATTGTGCCTTCCCTTCTGTGCTTCACTTTCCTTGGCTCTAAGATGAGACAAAGATTTCCAAACTTGTGCAAGCAGGTAGTTCTGGACCAGCTGCATGCAGAGTGCCACAATGAGGTTAATTGGTCACTGGCTTCCCTAACCTTCTCAACTCCTTAGCTGGAAAGATATGTCTAAGCAGAGGAATCCTCATTTTCAATTCACAGCCTGCACATTAAAGCTCCAGCAAAATTTCCAAGGTAGGATGATGTATATAAAGTATTGTAACTGCTTACTTCTCTCTGGCTTGCAGGTGCTGGGTTCGTTTTTGGCTCATTGCCATTAATTGGAATGAATTTTAATGACTTCATGTGGCTTAGAATTGAGGCAGTTATAACTAATTCCATGTGTACATGCCAGATACATGTGTATGAGAAATCTCGTGATCAAATAATTATTTCCTTGAAGGAATAAAAGCTGACGGTGCCAGCAGCTACCCAGCATCAGCCTGGACTATGCAGCCTGAATTTATCTGAGGCTTTAAAACCATCTCAAATTACTCCTAATCCCTGGGACCACCGGCAAGGTCCCTCACCATAATGCATTTCAATTTGCCCTCTCTGCAAGGATGTCAGTGCCAGCAGCCACCTTTCCAAAGGGTTTTTGGGATCACTTAACAAACAGTGCAATGTGACCAAATACAGCTATAGAACCATTTAGGCTGGAAGTCCAATCATCAGCCTAGCACTGCCAACCATGTCCCTGAGTGCCACATGTAGGCAAAGAAATTGGAAATCACTCCAGGAAAGGGATGACAGCTTAGCTTTCCATGGCTATCATTTAGTGGCATCTGTGAGAGGCAGAGCATGGAGGAAAATCACACATCTCAGCATCTCTCACAAGTGAGGCTCCGTTTACAGTCTTGATGGAGTATTCTTTGCTCATATGAAAAGACAGGCATGGGAAGGTGCCCCTCCATTAATGTTTCAGGCTTCTTCTGCCCTTTCCTTGTGCTTGATTTTTCCTTTTCAGATGCAGGGCTTTGTGCTAATGAAGATTAAAATGTCTGTCCAACTTTCCTTGGTGCAGGCATAGAACAAGTCAGCCGGTGTCAGTATGGCTCTGGCTTTCCTCAGCCCCTTATGCTGACAGCTCATGGTTTCACAGGGAAGAAGATGGGTGGCTGCTTGAAATGGCCCATTTGTCTCAGTAGGCAGAAGGTGTGAGAGGCTCCTGGATGTGGGCTACAGCCCACACGTATTCTTCTTAGAACAGCTCAAAGTTAAACATCCTCTTTAATGAGGATGAGACACTTACATTTGCATAAGTGTCAACCTTAATGGACTTTAAAATGTATAAAACAGCACAGGGATCACTCCTGTACAATTGGAGAGGCTGGTGACATGGGCTGAGAGGAGTGGTGCATGTCTCCCTGGCATGAAGGGTAGTGCTTGTGATCCTCCTCAGCACCTGCACAGGAACTGTAACAAACTGTGCTCCATAAGAGACCACAGAACAGCCCTAAGTTACACAGCCCAACATAAGAAACAGCCTCCAGCATGCATATTAAAAGAAATACCATGAAATATGGGGCTTAGACAATTTTCCAAATTAAAGTGGCTCAGTACGTTACTGGGAGGCAGTTGGGCACTGCTGACTGCCCCTCTGTTCACATGGTTTTACTCTGAGACCGGAGCAGCATGGTGTGAGCTTTATTTTTCCTGGGGATAAGCCATGCCGCATTATCTGGGATGTTAACAAGGCTAAGGAGGAGTACAATCATTGTAGCCCAGCTGCTGTGTAATAATGTACTGATCAACAGCATCATGTTCTGCTCCAGCCTGATTTTGAGCCTGAGCTTTTAGTGTGAGTCGGTCTGGGAGTCTCTTGGGTGGGTTCACAGCTCCCTCTATTTTACTTAAGCTTGGGGAAGGGTTTCTAAGACGTATCTCTTTTCTTGCTGCCCTGACTCTGTGCTGTCTTTTTCCAAACCAGAGGATGTGACAGCCTGGAGGGAGCCACGCTGACTTTGACATGATGAACCAAGACAGGTCTCTGCAGGAACGATGTAGCTGAACCTGATGTTGGTCCTATGGCAATCCAGTACAGGAGTTTCTCTGAGAAGATGAGAAAGTCAGTATCCACTGATGGCCAAGAGGAAAGGGTCTTAATGAGATATTTACCCAGTTTGTCTTAGGAAAATGTTCCCACAGAGTTGCCACAATCCCTGACTGGATGCTGACAGAAACCTGCCGTTTTCTCCTTACGGCTACAGCTGCTCTGACCTACCACAACCCTTCTCTGGGGATCTCAGTGGGACCTGCTAATTCTGGCTCACCACTGAGCTAAAGCAGAAATGCAGTTGCTAAAAGGCTCCAGTAAATCAGAGGGTGGCCATAGGGCTTGGATGCAATCCAGCTGTCAGTGTAGACACAGCAAATAATATATTGACCGAACTTGTCTATGTCCCCTTGCAGAGATCAGATCCTGGTTCCTGCTTCACAGCTACTAAGGCTGCTCTGTCAGAAGTGACTGATGCCTTTAGATCCCAGAGTCACAGTTCAGCTCATGTGCATGACCAAGCCAATGGACTACAGCATGGTTTTGCAGAAAACAATTTCATTGTAGCATTGCAGTATAGATTTGGTTTCAGACTCTTACATGGGAATGCTAGTGCCTCAGAAAGGTTATTTTGTAGCTGCCTTTATTTCTGTCAAAGGAGTTTAATTTTTTTTCATTGGATCTGCTCTGTAACAGCTATGATTATAAATCATATTTGATATAATTTTCCAATGCCTTAAAATTCTGCTCATCTGGCCCTTGGTTTAGCAAGCTTTGATCCCACAACACCCCTTATCCCTTTTCTTGATGTCAGCAGTAGCCCCATTAGAGCTGGAGCCCAAAAGGTTAATTGACTAAACCATAATTATTGAGAGTTTCTTCTCCCTGGTGTGAGCTGGGGACATCCCACTTCAGTGATAAGTGAGTCCTCAGAAAAGAAAACTGGATAGCGGGAAGACAGCTTGTTCATCAACCTGGTAGCCCTGTGTGAGATGATAGATTCCTTGTTCTCTAAGTGTTTTCAGGTTCAGCTGCCTGAATAGCTGCCACAGTCTAACCCAGACCTGCCCAAAGTCCAGGTGGCCTGCACACAACTTGGTCTTGCAGACAACCTGATTTCTTCTGCAAACCTGTGAGAAACTTTGTGTTGATACCTAGTGGGTCCCTGGGCCAGGACCTGGTAGGGTTGTCCAGTTTAGGAGTGCAGGTGGTCACTATAGTCCCCTAACCCCGGGTGTTTCCCTGGAGCAGTTCTGCAGGAGCACGTGCAGTCATGGTGTGGCTTAGGATGTATGGATCAGGAGCCCAGGCACCATGATTTACCAGAGAGGTTTCCAAAGAGTCGACAACAACTGGTCCTGGTGCGTGGTACACTTGACTTTGTCATCTTGAAATGAAAGTGTTCTTGCAACCTCTCTTCTTCAGTGACAAGGAGCAACATGGTGTGATGCTACCCTGGGATTTGTCCCCAGCTACTGCAGAGAGAAACAGAGGTAAACACCTTAAGCTCTGCAGCCTTTCCATGTGGAAGGGGAAGGCTACAGAGGGAGGCTTGGAGGCCGCTGGTGGTAGGACAGATGCTGTCTTCCTGCTGTGAAACCTTGGTCAGAAGTGGAAACACACGTGCCTGATAAAAGAGAGTCTGTAGGGTGGAAAAAAAAGGAGGAAAAGGACTCTCTCTCTGTTTCTCTCTCTCTCTCTCTTTTTTTTTTTTTGTCCTGAGAAAAACAGCTGTCTCAGCCCAGTAAGGCACATTTGAAATGGTTTTGAAAGGCACTGTGGGGAGCTGGACTTCTTCTCTTTAACAATTTTCTGCAGCTAAATAAGAAAAAGTAACAAAACCTGAACCAACACCGAGGAAGTCCAGAGGCTTCTCACAAAGTTTGCTGGTGAAAGACAAGCTTTCCTTGTGACTGAGAGGGTAACTGCTGGCCAGAACAATCATTCAAGCATCTGAGCAAAGATCTAAGAATGTGTGCATGTGTGAATCCTTTGGACAGCTTTGAGTGAGGAAAAAAGCCTCGCTGAGAATGGCAGGAGGCAATGTAGGAGTCAGTGTTATTAAATGCTCCCCCTTCTTCCTTTGAAAAATCACACCAGGCTATGTTCTTCCCTCAGAGATTAGAATGAAAATAATGGGTTTTCTGGTGAAGCCCACATGTGGTGAGGGAGGCATTTTCTATACATACATGCATATTTTTATACATAAGTACACAGAGACTACATACATAAATATAGTCATATATGCATTCATGTATGTATAAAAAATTTTAAACCATCTCTTTAGCAGTTTCTCTTTGATCATATATTTCCCTCTGCTTCTTTGTGCTTTTTAAAATGCTTTTGTTGCCCACTAATGCATTTTCCATCTTTTCCCCAAATTGGAGCCTGTGTGGCCAGGTCCTGTCTTTCTGCAATCAGCCCACTCAGAGCCAGAGGTAAAGAAATACAAGGCCTTGTGTATGTGAAAGATTTTCTCATTTTCCTGGATAACTGAAAATAAATAGTGATTAGATTAAAACAAACAGCTATGCACTCCTATACCCAGCTACTGAGACTGGATCTGAGAAATGGAGGAGATTGCTGGTGTGGGGCTGTGGTAATCATAGCTTGGCATGATGGAGCACCCTTCAGGCAGAGGAAATAGACCCCCAGCTTGCTATGTGTTTTATTGTTCCGATCCTGTGGCGCTGTGTTGATTTACCACAGCAGAAGGAGCTGTGTTTTCAGATGTGTGTTAGCAAAATCAATTCCCCCACTCCAGAGTGTGGGCTGGTGGAGCTGAGCACAGCAGGGGCTCCGTGCCCCTGGCGGCAGGCGGATGCTCAGGACAGCATGAGAGAGACGGAGGAGGCAAACACATGGGGGTGGTGGGACTCAGGATGCAACCAGGCAAGTTGGAAACCTTTGCATTGATTCTGGTGATGGCCATTCCCCTGTCTCGTTGCCCACCTGATGGAGATCAAAAGCTGCCTTCTACATGGCCATTTCTGTCCCTCAGAACAGCCTGCCCTGACAGGCTTTTTGTGGGGAGCACGTTATGACCTTGTGGACATGACCTTTGGAGCTTAATGTTGTAACGGGGGCTCCTTGCTGATAAAACCATTCAGAGACGTTCAAGATGAAGGGTCCCCAGCTACTGTCAGAGCTGAAGACCCTTCATCTTGAATGTCTTTGAATGTCTTTTGTGAGGTAACTGCAGGAAAGGCATCAGAAACCATGATCAGAGGAAGCTAGGAATGAGTAATCTGAATAAATAATAAATTCTGTGAGCAATGGAGTGACTGAAATGTTCTCGATCATCTCTTTGCCCCTTTCTGCAACCTGGGCAGACTTTCAAGTATCTCCTTCCACACAATGGTGCTATGGGGCAAGGCAAAATTCAGCATATTACTTGAAGCATTAACAAGTGTGGAGAGAGAGCTTTTCTGAGATGAGACCAGTGGAGTTTGCAAGTTAGCTGAAAACACAATGAAAATGCACCACTTAGGGAATGTATAAATAATTCCATACATTATTCTATAGCACATCAAAACACAGAGCCAGCCTCACACGCTTCAGCAGTTTTTGCTTCTGAGTGTTTTAAATGAGCTTGAAACCCTCTCAGATGCTTTTCTTCATAGGTGACTGGCTATCCAATGTACCAAAAGCAAAAATGTAATTAAACTTTAAACTCTTAAAATGCCAAGTACCACTGGGATAACACAGGGGTAAAACACAGTAATTGTTTATATTTACTCTACGTCTAGTTACCATTTCTTTTCAGGTGTCTGCCAGAACTGCTAGCTTGGGAAAGGCAAAAAATGTAAGAATCAGTTTGTCTTTGTAAAGTCAGAACTTCAAAGTCTCCATTGACTTTCAATGTGGTGTGATCTCATTACCTGCCTGCTGAGAACAGTGCTCCACTTGACGCTGGTAATGCAGGGGGGCTTCTTTCCCACATATTTCAAAGACCTCCCCTTCCTCTAAAGTCCTGGTAGCACTGCATCCCATCTCAGAAGATCTGAGCATGCTGTGTGCCAGGCCTTGTGGCTGCACTTTTAAAAGAGAAGAATGAGTCTCTGCCCTCTTTCTCTCAAGTCCTTTCCCAATTTCCCAGGGCCATGGCCACTTCAGAGGCATTGGAAACTCCCATGTCCTGGCATAAGACTAACATCTCTGTGCTATGTTGTCTGCTTAGTAGGAAGTAAGGAATAAAGTCCTTACAGGAATAAGGGCAAAGGAAAGGGTGTCTAGATTACCACAACAAGGAATTTTTTTGCCAGGTCACATGACAAATCATGCTAAAATTATTACAGTCAAGTAAGAGGCCCTGTGTCTCAAGTGTGATGATATAGATGCACATACAAGACCTAAATAATCCCGATAAAATTCAAGGGACTTGTTTGAATTTATGAACTGACTTTGACAATATTCCCAAATCTCTGCTCTGTTTGAGAATAAATGTTTGTTACAGTTCTGATTTTAATATGTTAACTGTAAAAAAAGATGAGGGAGAGAAAAGCAAGTATGAACTAAAGCCTACCTTTCTTGAGCATTGTCTTAGGAGAAGGTGTGAACTTTTTTGTTCTTTGAAGGGTTTACTGTGTGTGTAACTGGCAGAGGACATGTAGGGACTTCGAGGAGGGAATTTTTCTCTTCACATTTCTTTCCTACAGCAAAATGTACTTTACCAATAAGCCTTGGTTTCCAAGCAGAGGTGCAATGCACAGGATGCCTTTGCAACTTGGCCCCAGACTGCTTTTGAGCAGATGTGGGTGAGTCCAATTTTCGTGCTAATGGGTGTGTTGAGCTTATAAAAATTTCAATAGAAAACTGTGATAAACCATCTTAGTAGCAATTGTGAATCTGTGTTTTGCCAGGCTGCTCCAGATTACTGATGGTTCAGGTGGTCCCATGAGCTCCCAAAAGATCTGCCTTTGCAAAGCAAGTTCTGCTAATGCTCAGATATTTCACATCGAGTACATTTCAGACTGCTACAGGATTGTATCTTTCTTCGTTTTGAGGCAGTGAAAAGGTTGTGTAACAATCCACTCTAAAGATCAGACTTGCAGTGTATTTCTGCAAACAAGATCTCTGGAGTGATCGAAACATTGGAAAAGGCTTTTGGAAAGTTTCTGAACTTCTACAGAGGTTTGATTAGTTCTCAAGGTGGAAGATTCCCTTCTGCGTGTATACACTCCCTCCCTTTGACATTTACTCTAGATCAACTCAAAGAGCTGATTGCCTGGGTAAGGCAATTAAAGCAAAAATAATCCTCTTACTCCCACCCCCTCTTTTTAAAATGTCTTGTGATAAAGCCTTTCAGTAAAGACCAGCGGAATCAGCACTATAATGTTCATAAGAGGTTAATTCTAAAGAGTTTTGTGTGGGTTTTTTGTTTGTCTGTTTGTGGTTTTTGTTTGGTTTTGTCGCTGGTGTTTTGTTTTGTTTGTTTTCTTTCTTCATTTTCCAGTACTGGAGCTCATTTAGCCACCCACACTGCAGACATCTACATCAGCCTGCCTGTTCAGCCTCCCTTAGTGGTGAGAGGCTGAGGGGTACTTCCAAGGGGGTTGTTCATGCTTTAGGGAGAGCTGCTGCTGGGAGGGATTAAACCAGCTCTGTTCCCTCAGGAGCTCCTCCATGAAATATAAATGATAAGACCACAAGGCTTTTAGCTGTGTGGTCTGGGGAGCTCAGTTTAAATTTGGTAGCAGTTTGCCTCTAGACACAATCTGCACATGCTACAGAGGCTGGAGAATGTGTATCAGTAGTGCCTTTGCTTGATCACAACAAACTTGTGGCAATTACTGTTTCCAGGTGTAATCTCATGCTACCAGTGTGGAATGGGAAGCCAATTCTTTTAGAAACCTTAGCTAAATGCTGTGGCCCAGTCTTTCATTTCCAGCTTGCCTAGAGATGAAAGACCCATGTGCAAGAACAGGCTTATCCATTCCATGAGCACTGTGCAGCAGGGCAGCCAAACAGTCATTGAAAACCAACCTGCAGAAGGTGGTCACACAGGCCAGAGAGAACTCTTTCCTTTGAACACCAAGGAGTCTGCAGGAGTCTGCAGGCTTCCCATCCAGCGCTGTTTGCTATTAACAGCCAAAAAGCAAGA
Source organism: Oreocharis arfaki (assembly GCA_013398015.1). Lineage (NCBI taxonomy): Eukaryota > Metazoa > Chordata > Aves > Passeriformes > Paramythiidae > Oreocharis > Oreocharis arfaki. The sequence goes on along the minus strand of VZRR01013906.1, from coordinate 1,121,823 downwards.
CAGAAGAATCTCTGCCCTCTCTCTAGGCTGGGAGGTGTTAATGGATGGGCGCGAGGAGCTTGGCTTGGGGTGAGGTGAAAGGTGAGCAGTGCGAACACATCCACCAGGCCTGTTCCTGCCAGCTGCTCTGAGCCCAGCAAAGTGATAAAAGCACAGAGAAGGCAAACCAGGCAGATCTGAGGAGTTGTGGGCTTACCCAGCTCTATGCATTCCCTGTCGCAGGGAGCTGCCAGGGCTGTGGGGTTTGAATTTCTTGAAAGAACAAGGTACCTCCGAGTCAGAGGACTTGGACAGTCAGAGGGTCCTCCCTAGGAGCAATGTTCCTGTCACAGTTCTGTCCCAGAAAAAGTAAGCTGGGAAAATGTCTAGCATCTTAATGCCTGTTTTGACTTTTTCTCTAAAGTTATGGCTGAAGCAAAACCAGAACTTCCTGTCAAAAGCCAGAACCAAAAATGAGCTAAGTTGTGAATGCCTCAGCACACTCCCATGGCTTTCCCAAAGGATCACATCTCCTGGGATCTAATGAGTTTCTTTTTCTTTGCACACATTTCTTTGCTTCTTTCAGCTTCTCTCTGTCTTTCTGCTGAAAATTACTTCTCCTGTCTCTTTTCAAGTTTCTCAGCCCTTCTTCTCTTGCCTCGTATAGGCTTTCTCAGGCTTTTTCTACTGACTCTCCACCACAACCATTCTTGTCCCTGTTCTTTGAATACCTGCCTTCTCCTCCTCTCATCCCCGCAGCTTCTCCTGTCTAGCTTCAATCTGTTGGAAATCGTTTTTCACCTTGTCCATGTCCTGGTCAACCTTAATCCCACCAATATAGTTTTCTTCACCTCACAGATGATGACTCCTCCTTATTTCTCTTTAATTTTATGATTTGTCTCCCGTGCTTCTTTTGGATCCTGTCATATCCTGAGTTCATCTTGCCTATATCACTTCATTGCAGGGAGACTCTTTATTGATCAGCTTAGTCTTATCTTCTCAACTTCTCTGTAACAGGGGCTAAATATATTCTATGTGTAATATGGGTTGAGTTTTGCATTACAATGCTGTTAAAATGCTGCAGCCACGTCAGGCTCCATAAAGGTATACAGCATTATACTGTATTATGGCTTTACAATATAATCATGTTACCCAGCAGAAAGGCTGCAAAAAGCTAAGATTACACTTCTTCCTACTAGGTGGTGAATTGTGATTAGAGAACCCCACGGAAAAATTGGGTTGCTCCATTTAGTCCTGCTCTCAATTCATCAGCCTGAGAGTTAATCGTTTGCCTGCAGCCGCGGCAGACTGAAATAGCACCATTTGTTCTGGCAAGTGGGCAGAGAGGACAAGGCTAACCTGCTGAGCTTCTCTCTGCCAACTGGCTGCTGTTTGGAGATGTGGCCTGAAGTGAAGATCTGCTTGCCTGTGCTTTGAATCTAATTGTGTTTGTTGACCTTCCGACTTTTTCTGTTGTGCATCAGATCTAAACCTGGAAGCAAAGTGCTATTTTAGTAGTCAGGCAAAAGGGGCTGCTTAGGTCCTACCTGTGTCTTTGTGTGCCAGGAGTAATGATGAGTGCTATATTTTCATAAGATCACAGAATTAGTTCAAGAGGGGCATGAAAAGCTTTTAGGAATATATCTTGGTAGCATGGTATTTGGCTCTTAATTAGTTTTTGATGAGGTTTCTATAATGCAAGGCAGCACAGATCGATGTTTCAGGATTGTTATCATTATAGTTTATTTCATGAGGTGAAAAGGAGAGTATCCCACTTTCTCTGTTTCTCCAGTACCTTACATTCATTGCTGTGTAGTCTTTTATTGAAAAGGGCTAGAAGGGCTACTTACCTGGCTTCTAAGAATCATCCTGGGTACATCAGCAACCCATAAAGTGACAAACGTTAAAAGATGATGTCTGGATACCCAACTTCCCAGTAGCTTTTGTGCTTTTTATCACACTCCAAAGTCTTCTCTGTATCTCTGTGGTTTGCTTACTATTAGGTTTGAGTAAAGTAACAAGAGAACAGGGCTATGCCATGCTGCTAAAAATTCAGTGTAACCCTTTCAATTTAATACGGAACTTTTATGGGGGTGAATGAAAAAAGGTTCAGACACTTGACCTGCACCACATTTATGCCTTCTCTTTCTATAGCCTGGAAATATTGTCTTTGTTCTGCTTTTCATCACAGATGAATTGGATCCGCTTCAAGCTGTCTGTTGTTCTATATTTTCAAACCATTGCTAGTAAAAGACTATCTTATAATACGACCTGTTTCAGTGAACTGTGTTTCAGAGACAGTTAAAGAACTCATGACTGTCAGTTGAAGAGATACTAATGTACAAATGTGAATAAATACATGAATACATATATGTAAGTAGGTTTACAAAGGCACATATGTACAAAATTGGAATTCCCATTTTCAATTCTTAATGGTACTGCTCTAATGAACATTGCTTCTGCCACATAGTTAAAAGCACAGTGATTATTTCTGCAGTTTTTCCCCTCTCCCTGCTTTTGTTTTTCATTCTTGTTCCCTAATTGGTCTTAGTAATTCAAGTCTGTTTCTTGTCAACAGTCAGTTTCATTTTTTGTTAGCACAGCCCCTCTAATTTTTCCAACAGTGCAGCAGGAGATAACAAAAGAGTAGCTATTCTCAGCTAGGATTTGATTTCTTGCAATGTTGTGGTCAGAAGGGTAATTAAACAACACTAGCTTGTTCAGAAAACTAAACACAAAGTACTTGGACAACGGGTCCATGCAGTGCCTGAACACAGCATTAAGGTATTTATCTTCAGGAAAATGTCTTCCACGAGGTGAGAGTGCAATACCTGTTTTTGCTGATGATGTATGGATGCACCAAATGACTTCCTAAAGACACAGGAGGAAGAGTCACAAGCTAAACCTAGGTCTCTTAGCTGCTGAACTTTTATCAGTAAGATAGAATCCCTTTCAATAGCTCATATATTCTATATTAAAATTTAACAGGTCCTCTAATTTCTGTTTGTGTGTCCATCTGATGCCGCTGGTTGTGATTTCAGGGTAACATGGCTTGATAACAGTAAAGAAGAGGAATCCCAGCTTCTAAAGTTTCTACGGGTTTTGTTGTTTGGCATTACAGAAATAGGAATCAGCTACTTTTAGCCATGTGCTTTTCCACCAAAATGCAAATTGTATCTTTCATGCCCAAGGCTTTAGGCTTACATATTGTGTTAATTTGTTCAAACGGAATATGTTTAGAGGATGGTAGTAGGATGAGAAATCTTGTGGAGACAGTTGGGGCCTAGTTGTTTAGACAGTCAAGTTTTTTGTAAGATATGAAGAGATCAAGTAGCTATAAAAAGTTTGGGAAAACATTTTAAAAAACATTGTGACCTTAATGATACTAAAAATTATATGTTGTTAATGTAGATTAATTTTTAATGAGTGCATGAAGAACCTTCATATATATCTAAAAATATATTGAACTAGTGCTTTATGGGAACTACTTAGACTAAGTTCTAAAAGGGCATGTGTGAGAAGTGGTTCTTTGGGTTTTTCTTTAGTATTAGACTTCTTTATAACAATAGCTTCTCTGCTAGCCTAAGAAATCTGTGAATATGAAAAGACTAACAAGCTGCTTGCAAGCATTTTGTTTTATCAGATTATTTTGTTTAAAATATTATTTATTTTTAAAATAAAGACCATTAAGACGGCTCCGATCAGTTTGGGGCTGGGGCTTTCTACAATGAACTGGCAGAATCAAACCTAAAAGTTTGACTTGTTACCAAAGTAACAAGTGTAAATTAAGTTCTGCCTAATGTCAGGCAATATGATTGCTACTATTTTGTTTTACTCTCTCCTCATTCTTTCCCTCATTCAAGCCCAGTCATGGAGAATATTGGATGCTTCTTCCTCACAAGTCCCATCCAGAGTCAGGTAATAAGATAATCTGTTTTATGTGAAAAAGGCACAAAGATATGAAACATTTTGCCAGAGATCTAAAACCTGAGAGGCAGAGTGAACAGCTCTGCCTACAAATCTCAGTCCCCAAGCAGGATACAGAACATGGATGTTTGGATAGTGTTTTTGTACTGCTTCAAATTTGGAGCTATTCCATTCACTGAACACTGTAAGCTTTCAGGGGTGCTGGTTTCAGGTCCCAAAGACCACGTGCCCTTTGTTAGTCTAAGCTGCAATTCATCGCTGTCTTACTAGAAAGCAAACAAACCCAAACTCTGTGGTGAACTGACAGTCTGGAGCATTTCCCTTTTCACTTGATTCCACTTCCATCTTATAAATTGCTGGCATTCACAGATGATGCTGAGCTTTCCAATACTGGTTTCCTGAAGGACATGTCTGCTTTCTCCCGCTGGCTTTGTAAGAAAGTGGCAGTGCATGAACAAGGTGAGCTTGGTCTCAAGCCAAGAAAATCAGGTGCAGGCGAAAGCAGTGCCAGACCTACCTTGGCTCAACAAGTTGTCACTGCCCAGCTGATGTGCAGCACAGGGCTGCGTGTCCTGAGCTCAGTACGATTCCAAGCCATCCTGCTGGCTGGTTATTATCACATTTAGCTGAGCCTGTGGAGAAGCTTACAAATGGCTCTGTGACCATGGATGGTGACGGGAGGAAAGACAGTAATGCACAGAGGGGCTGTAACACAATCTCAGGTAATCCACTCATGAGGCAAGGCTCCCTTTGCAAACCAGTGTGCGTTTCTACCATTTTAAAATCAAACAGAACAAGTTGGTGCAACCACTTGGGTATGGTTTTGCCCTGTAATACCATCGTATCTCTGTTTCCTTCCTACAATATTAACTACTGCAGATCAGCAGCCATTTCTACAAATGTTGTAGGTCTGCAGCAATCTGGTGTCATGCTACAATGAGACTTGTGTCTGAAATAGACCTTAATTTCATGTTAAAGGGGCACTGTGACTGCCTGCTCTTCTGTCCTGTTGTGTCTCTGGTAAGGACATTATACTGTCTTGGAAGCTGTAGCCCAGATGCAGTCATTAGTTCAGGCAGCAACTTCTGTGGGTGAGAACTGGTGGACAGCAAAAGAAGGCAGTTTCAGTGAAGAGAACATCAGGAAAACAACAGACGGCGGTCTGTGGTGGTGGTTGTGTATGTAGTGCTTTTGTATTCATGACAACCTACTCATTTGCAAAGAGCACAGAAACTCAATCAAAATCTATACCAAACAAAGAAATGATAAATTAATCAATAAATCCATGGGCAAATCAAATGGCACCCTCCTCAATTACTCTAATAGAAAAGGAACAATTGCTGGTTCTGGCTCCTGATTTGGAATGACAGTATTTGCAAACAACCTCTGATTCAGACTTTAGTTAATTAAGTCAAGTGAGCTGTATGGAACAGGATTCCACTTTCGGTTTTTTTTCAGTTAATGAGATAAATGGATTCAATTTTCCAATTTCATACACCTTTCCCAAAGACTGAATAAGAGTACATGAGTTTATACACAGCTGTACATTGTAAAGGCAGGACTACAGGTCACAGAAGAGCTCTGTTCCACTGCAGAAATGGAAGTTTTTGCGCTATATGATCCCTGTCATACATCAAAGTTCAGCTTCAAAACCAGTAATCTCTATTTGTCTTGTTCTAGAAATTGTTGCCTCCACCTACTAGAAATAATTCCTAGTTTCCAGATTAACTGTGTCTAAACTACCTTGTACTTAGTTTGTTCAGAAGTATTTAGTTCTTTCTAAAAGCTGAGTGTCTGTGTTTGGTTTATCTTCACTTGTGTCTGACGCATAGCTGGGGATGCATTGGTGGGCATTTGTATCACAGAGAATCCACCTTGTCTGTCAAAGAGCAGGCTTTGGTCCCCTTCTGGTCTAAATCTTTCTCAATTTACATGTGATACTCAGAAACAATACTACTCTGATCATCTGCCAGTGTATATTCCCTTGTTCACTCTCCAACTTTTAGTACAAAAGCAATGAGAAAATTCTTATTCCAGCAGATTGGAGTTGGGAAGGAAGGGGTTGTAAAAGGAAAGTATATAGATTTAGTCTTGGGACATTACAATGATTTTGAGAAGGATTTTTGGGTTTAGGTACATGGGTGATCATACAAATTTCTTTGGCCTTCATCCTCTCTGAGGAGGCAGAGCAATGGATTTGGTTCCTCCAAACAAAGTCCCTAAGGGCTGCAGGACTGCCTGCAGGCCTGGGTTTGTGTTTTCCATGGGGATAGGTCGCTGCAAAGGTGCTCTTTGGGTACTGCAACAGACTCTGTGCCTTTAGATCCTTTGAGCTCTGGGGATCCTTTCAAACAGGCAATGGGTGCTTTTACCGAGTCATCACCGGGGGTACTGCACCAGACTAATTGAAGGTTTTACCTATTGTCTCCTCTGGTTCAGGAAGAATCTAAGACTGGGAACCAGAAGCAATATTTGCCTTTCATCTTGTCCACAAACTTTTCTTCCACAAGTTTTTCTGGGAGTTTTAATTTTTTTTCTCTTCTGTGACAGTGAAACTTGAGTCAAGATAACGAGATTCATGCATTCAAATCAGTGCTTGAGTGTTAATTAGGTCACTCTTACTAGAATGATTTATTGACCCATATTCAGTATTAGCAGCCCTAAGTTTTCCTACATAGAGAATCAGTGAAAATCACCTTCATCATTCTTTCAGACATTGATAATCTTTTTTTTTCCTCTATTTTAGGTTTGCAGAACAGATTAATAAATAATGTAATCTGAGGGTCTGATTGAGTAGTTTTTCAAGATGTTGAGAGGCCTCAAAAGAGAAAATAAGCCTTGATTTTTAGGTTTTTAAAGCAGATTAAGAAAGATCAGCTTTTGGAGCCTGATTAACTATTTTGAGCTGAACTGGAGGGCTTTCATTGGTTCCAGTAGTCACTGGGTGATATTAAATATATTGTACACGGAGAAGATGGCCCAGCTACTTATGTAGGAAAAGAGCTTACAAAAGCCTCGACAGCCAGAATCAAATATCTTTGATGTTTCACAGTATGATGGATAGCTTGTAGAAAGAGAGTTTGGACTGAGAACTTTTATTCCAGTTTTTCTTTTCTGGGTTTCAGGGGTTTTTTTTCAGAAGTCTTGACACAAGGGATGGGTAAACCAAGTATTAGTAGCTTTCAGATTTGTGTGTGTTTGAACATCTAACGTGCCTAGTGAGATTCTGATGTTGGTCTCTGGAGTAGCCTGCAGGCCAGATACTTTCTTGTACAGACCGGGGTGATTTTTTTGATTTTTTTCCTAAATCTAATGAAATACAGCACCATGCCTTTTTCAATATGGAGGCATGAAAGTGTCATGATGCAGTCTTAGCGAAAACAAAAGGAAGTCATCTTCAGCAAATATATCCTTAGGCTGTGGAGTTCCTTGCTGCAGTTACTGTAGATGCTAGAAGTTTCTATGCATGTAAAACATAAGTGGACAAATTAATTGGGAAAAAAAATCCTTTGATGGGTATCCCCTTGGGCTTGGAAAAACCTTTAAAAGGATTTCCTGGAGGCTGGAAAAATACTTGAAGTATCACTGAATGCTTGCCATGTTCTAATATGTTTCCTAAAATAGCTGGCATTGAAGGAAAATCTTGGATCAGCTAATCCACATCCCTTACACGACCATGCTTCCTGTGACTGCTTAGGCATATGTGTTCATCTTCTACCTGCATTAATTTTTTTAGAGAGTTGAATTGCCACCAAACTTGGCAGCGGGTAAAATCTCAAATATAGACAGTTTCTACGTATCTTGTAAAAAGAAGAGACCTGAAAGAGGTTAAGGAGAATTTTTCCATGTTGTCAGTGCATGATCACAGCTTTTGCTAGACAGTGGAGTCCACATAAGAGTACATCGCTATTACTGTCCAGACTTGGGAAAAAGCTTCAGAGCTCACAATCTATTAGACATCAGCAAACCCAGCCAAAGCCAACCAAACAACTAATTTAATTACCTTTCATCTCAGTGTTTTCTCTGCAGAATCAAACCTGCAGAGACATCCCTGAAAGAAAATTGCCATCTTTTTCTTTGGACCTGATTCTACGTGCCGAAAATGGACTCTTGGGAGAAGCGAGGTCCTCTCTCCTCCTCATGAATTCAAGGATCACTAAGCACTCTCAGCAACGATCCAAGATTGGTCTCTGCAGAGTCTCCATGCCATAATTTTTGTAATAGTTCAATTATTTGTTTAGGTCTATAGGAAAGGCTTGCAGAGAACAATCAAGCCTGAAGTCCTTGCACTGGTATACCTGAATCAATAGAAAAATTTAAAGGCTTGTCCCAGCCTGTGGGTAGCAACAACAAATACATGCGAGGCCAGGCTCTGCATCCTTTGCTGCTTCTAATTTAGCAGGTTCTCTGCCTGGAGTCCAGCTGAGTGCAGTGGAATCAGTCACTGCTTAGGCAGGAAAGAGAGAGGCAGCCCTGTAATGGACTGGCTATAAGAAGGCAAACTGGCTGCAGTCCTGGGACCCAAACTCAGGCTTGGTGGTGCTCCGGGTCCTCAACAAACAAAGCTGAGAGGATGTTCCTGTGCTAACAGCCGCTCCTGGAACTGGTGCTGCTACACTGCCCCTGCTATCTGTGAGCACAGCTTAAAGGCCACACAGGGGAACAGGAACTTGTCAATGTGTATAGATTTTTTGTTGGTTTGTTGTTTTGTTTTGTTTTTTTTTTTAAATAAAATCCACCACCGCCAGCCCTCCTTTATATACCTTCACACTGTAGTCTCACAGTTTCTGTTGTACTGAGATGAGAAGGGCATCTAAAAGCAATAAAAGCTTTTTTTTTCGTCCCCTAGTGAGCTTTTTTCTCCAGCATGTTGATGCTCCTGATAACTGATCATGCCTTCTTATTTATTCATGAGAGTGATTCTGGCCTACAGATGCACAGAGCTGATAGTGAGCAGCTCACTCTGGAGACACGACTGGACAAGAACAACTCAGTGTTACACAAGGCTGGGAACATTTGCAGTGCAAACACTTCTCTGGGGAGGTTGGAAATGGTGAGAAATGTTATCTGCTCAGGATCTCCGTATAAGTGCATATGGATTGGCATTTAGTGAAATGGGAACGGGGAAGAGAGCACTTGGCTCTTTCAACACCAGTACAGATTAGCACCAACTGGTTATCATAAAGTAACACTGAATTTGAGCTTCATGAACTACATGTAACTAGTTATTACGTGCAAGCGTTAATGAACACAAAGAAAATGCTAATGACTGATAATGACTCATGGAGGAAAGCAGTGCCCCAGGGAAAGTTTTGTATGAGCTTGCTTGACCTCCTGTGCTGTGGAAGGATACTGGGCTGGACACTTTTTTAAACCCAAATTAACAGTTCTTAAGTTCTCACATAACATAATGGATAATAACTTAGACTAGAAAAACAAAATCTATTTTCCTTTCATACATTTGTGTAATAAAGAAGTGAGAGAATGATATGGATTGGGAAATGTGCATCAAAAAAACGGCCAAAATGTGGAAGGGTTTTGGCTCTCTTCTTGAGTTGGAGTCATTTGATTTTGTTGATGCATTTCTAGCATTTTGGCCTTTAAAAAAGTTACTAATAAAAATCAAATCCCCAAAAGAGAGCAGCAATTTCTCAGAGGTGGAAAATAACATCAAAGTAGAAATGATTTTTAGAGCTGGCATTTCTGGGATGTTTAATGATAAGTCAAACTTGCCAGAACAGAGAAAAGCTGAGCTAATGCACAACAGTCAGAGATTTTTCCCTTGACTACCACAGCTAATACTATCAACAAACCTGCATATTCCCTGCAAAGAGCAGATGGGAAAGCATCAGTTAATGACCATATATACAAGCTTGGGAATCTCTCTTTTGCAAAAATGCAGATAATTCAGGTGAAAATTTTTGTTCATATATATACTCATGAGTAACTATTAAGTGAAGGTCAAATTCATTGGACAGAACCCTTGCAAAGCCTCTTCTATTTACTGCACAGGTTTACTTTGTTGCTGTAGCAAGAAGCCTTTCCTTCTTTCCAATTTGGAGCTACTCAAACAGCTGAGGCATGATGGATGCAAAAATCTGGTGGTGCAATGAGTCAGCAGGAGGAGGAAATCTGAATCAAGAGATGTAGGGTTATCAGGGACAGGTCTGGCTTGCAGACGGATAGCAGGGGATGACTTGCAATTGGACCTGCTACTGCTTATATACTGTAGACCAACTGGGAGCCCTACTGGGCACTTTTGTTCATTGCCAGATTTTGGAGAAAGATGGCTGAAATCCTGCTGATCCCTCTTTTGCTGCATCAGCAGAAGTGAGCAGCCAGAAGAGTTTAGCCCCCCCAAAAGAATTTAAGTGAGAAGCAGAATGAGAAAAAGCACAGAAAGAAAGGAAGCATGAACTGGAGGAGATGCAGAAGGACTTCTCTGAACGTATTATTTTAATGTAGGGTCTGAACTGGTCTTCATATCTGGCAGAGGTGACTGTCCTGGCTCACAGCACCTCTATGCAGGGAAAAGACCAGAGCAAAAAGAATATTACGTAGATATTTAGTTTTAGTCCTAGGATTAGCAGAGACCTACCTCCTAGACCCCTCTCAGGAAGGCTGTTCCCAGTCCTCACACAGACATACTGCTTGCTAAAAAAAATTCGGATCTTTTAAAAGAGAAACCTACACAGTAAAATGAGAATGCAGAGAGCCCAGTTGTACATGTTGACTTTAAACAGAGATTTGAGGGAGGCAGAGATTATTTTTAGTCTTGTCGTTAACAGTAGTTTTAACATTTCCTGTCGGTATTGGGGTATGGCATTTATTAAATTAGCAACTGCTTCTGGTTGGTGTGGAGGACATACTGCTGGGCTGAGAAGCTCATTAGCAATATTTGTTGAATTCATATTTATTCCCAGAATCAATACTTGTAACGTACTAATTAAATCATCTGTTTAGGACAGCCCCATGCTGTACCACAAGGAGCCCGTTCCCATCACGACACATGCAACACAGCATTTAGTTCCCATTATTATTAATGAGCTCTGCAGGCTTAATTCCTGATGTGAGTCTCTGAGCAGGCATGCACAGCCTCATCCGTCTGCTGAACGTTTTAAGCAGTGCTTTTTCTAGCACTCAGGATGCATTAACCCTACTGGTGCCTTGTTTTGGGGTTCTGAACAGGCTCTGACATCAGCTCCAAAACCACTGAAGCACCCTTCGTTATCTTGGTGAACTTTGAAGGAGGGCACAATTGCCTTTACAAAGAGCCGAAAGGGACAAGCTGGATATGGTGGACCTGTGGATCTGCACAGAAGAGCAAGGGCATTCAGACTTCCTCACACTCCCAGAGGCCAAGTCACCTTAGGAGGAAGGTAGTGCTTCTGACTATTGGTTGTCTTGGCCTTATGTTAAAATAATAATATTTTTAATGATTTCCTGTTGTCGGTATTCTTTATTGTACCATGAAACATTTTATGGCTTTAATTTCTTTAATTGTGCTAGGATACAACTTTCTGCCATGGAATTTTGCTGCTGAGCTCAGTCTTTCCTCAAGGGAAGATGTGCACTGGTGTCTGTAAGTCCCAGCTTGCAGCTGCAGTTCCCTTTCAAGGAAGATTTCAGCAACGCTTCTGCCAAACCCTGACCAGCAATCACAAGGAACAGGTTTGACTTTCAGAGGTTATTAATTCATCAGCTCCAATATCCCCCTTGCTGAAATCCAGTGACCAGAGCCAAGTCTCTGCTGTAATTGGCAGAGGTTGGGTGTGTGTGGGAATTGCTGTCAACCTGGTGCTTTCTTCTCCCACTGTAATTCCTTGCTCCGTTTTTGCCTTTGCCAAAGTGGTAGGGGGAGTATCTCTCCTTTATGGAATTCTAGACTTCACAGCAGTACTGGTTTGAAAACAAACCAATGGGAGATCACAAATCAGAATTATAAATCAATAGGAAAATTAAAATAAATGCAATAGTACAAGAACACTGGCAGAGTCAGGATACAACCTGACACCCTGTTAGTCAGGGTGATGGTAGCAGTCCAGATGAAGCGGTCCTGTTGGAGCAGTGATCCTATAGAGAAGAGTCTGGCCACCACCTGAAGGCCCAGTAGTAGCTCCTGTCCTCTGGGAATCCAGTAGGTAAAAGCTGCCTGTGCTATTCCAAGCCCCAGGTTCTGTCCAGGTGGGAATGCTTGGCTCCTCCCCCCTGGGCGGAGCACCTCCCAATGGGCTGATGAGTCATGGGGTGTGTCCTTGATTGCCCATTAACAGAGACAGCGCCCGGAGGGAGTTATCAGGGATGAGTCATGGTGGGAGATAACGAGCACTGCCTCATCAGGGATGAGTCATGGTGGGAGATAATGAGCACTGCCTTATCAGGGATGAGTCATGGTGGGAGATAACGAGCACTGCCCCACCTGCTTTAACAGCGTGTGAAGATGGTAATAGAATACATAGTGTTGGTTGCATCTTACATTATAACCTAGGTCAACAGCTGAAAATTATTGCAGCAGGGGTGAGTGGCCTCTTGCTCCAGGATTTGTGGCATCTTCAAGCTTTCACTCATTATTGCAGCAATATAAGCTCCTCTGCCATGGTTAGATGCTATTTGACAGTGGGACAATTTATGCTATAAAAGAGAATACACGTGGTTCTTGTTGTGCTCATTAATTCCTCTTCTCCATCACTTTTTGTTTTTCTCATATGCTCAGACAGGCTCTTTGGGGCTTCCCTCACCCTGGGACTCTGGAAATGGCTGAGGCTCTGTGTGTCTGGCAGATGCATTCCTTTGAGCTCAGGAGAAATCATGTACTGATGGAGGTGCTTGGGCCAGGCAGTAAGTCTGAGCTGCACAGATGTGGAAGATGATGCCCAAAAAGTCAAGGGATGGCACTTTGATGGTCACAATAGGTCTGAGAAATACTGACTGGGATGATGGTGGTGCTGCACTGCACATGTGGGAGACGGGGACATGGTGGGACTGGGTGGAGGAGATGAGTGACTCGAAGGGTGTGTGAAATGGTGAGTTTCCGCTTAGACTGAGCATACTGCAGGCAAGATTTCTCCAGTGTTATCACGGGCATGCAGTTTCTGTTCTCCAGCTGGCCCACTTTAAATCAAAAGTAACTTTAGGGAGTATTGTATGGGCTGTGCTGATGTACCAATTGCAAAATCCATGACTTTTGAGTGATAGGTTAGCAAATTCAGAGTTAGAAAATGGTTAGAAAGATGGCTAGAAAATTCAGAGTTAAGACTTTTCATTCTGTCTTTGTGCAGATTGCAAGAAAATTGAGAAAACCAGAAACTCAGCCAGAAGGGATATAAATACTCGGGGTTTTGTTTGTTTCAGCTTGTGCAGTACCTTTGTTCAGAGGTGTGTGTGTGCCCCCAAATCCATTCTGTGTTAAACCCCAAATCGACTGTTCTCTGGGGAATTAGATCACTGCCTTTGATTAACCGGTGTGACTGTCATGAGGCCAGCAAAGGAGCAATGGGCACCTGGCCATATTCTCTCCTGGGGTTGCTGGGATTTCTATGAAGCTCATCCTGAAGGTCTCATTTCACTGTGATGGTGGCACATGAGGGTATGAGTGTATTTTTGGCCTGTTTCACCTTGCTTTCACTGGTTGCTTTCTCAAATTCCATCCTATTCTTCCTCTTTATCTCCTTTCACATAATTCTTAATATTAAAAAAACACCCAAAAGCCCAAACCAGCCCTGTCTGATGTAATTTGAGGCAAGACCAGCACATTTTATTAAGCACTGCAAAACACTTAGTGGCATGAGGGTTTTCATGTGTAATCAGATGCAGCAATTGGCTTGATTGCAATTGCTTCTGGGTCTGTTGCACAGAAGCACCTGATTAGATTTCAGCAGCGCTGCCAATTCTGGAGGAGCTTTCAGCCTCGCGACGTGAAGGGGCCTGGGGGAAATCATGTACCTCGTCCTTAGTGCCACCACCTGGAGAAGGGAGAAACCATTGTTGAGTGGGAAAACCAGATGGATTTCCAGCTCCTCTGCCTGCCCAGTTTAACACTGGGAAGTGCCTCCTTGACTGCAGAGCACTATGGACTGTTGTGTAGTGTCTCCACTCTGTTGTTACACCCACACCTTGGAGAGTTGGGTGAGCACTGCCAGACCGGGAGGGACCCTTTTCCTGGCTCTCTCCCTTTGTGTGGATGGGTGGCAGGCAGCAGTGCCCACCTGAATGGAGAAACAAGCAGAGGTGGCAGCATGGTGGCCTCAGAGAGCAGTCGAGGCTGGAGATACCTGTGCAGCCTCATGGCTCGGGCTGTGCTGTCTGTTCTGTTTACAGTAATAAAATGCAGAGGATGTTGCACATCTCCTCTGGCTCCTCAAAGTGAGTCTCTTCTTGATCTCAGTAGATCTGGAGCTCTTCAGCTCAGATGAGAGGTGAGCCCTTGAGAGGGTGTCGTGTTGTTCCCAGATGTGGTGGATCGGGTGTTACTGCATTGTGCAAGTGCCCAGGACTGGGGCTGTGGCAGGAGTGTGCCCCACTCCCAGGCCATTCTGGGCACCTCTGGGACAGAGGTCCAGTGGTGGATGCAGTTATTTCATCAGGAGATTGGGAGAAGTTTTTGAAAAGGTTTTTTTTGGCTGCGATGAAAATCAAGTTTTTGTTGAATGCTTTTGCTCTGGAAAATCCCAATTCTGAACTATCAGATTGATGAATAGTGACATCTTTGATCTAAACAAATGCTGATGTTCTTGGCATTTTTGAAATGTCAGTGCAAAGCTAAAATCCTCTTATTTGACTCTTCTTGACTAAAAAAAATAGATCATCAAGTTGAAACAAAGTTTTCCTGTGAAAAATATCACCTGTAATTAAAAGAAAAAAGCAGATTCTTTTCTTTCATCAAGGAAGTACTTTATGAAAATAATTCAACCCACTGTAGGATGGTAAGTTCAGTATTCTTCACATCACACACCACCCCACATGTCATTTGAGGGAGCACAACTTCAGCATCAGACTTTTTATTGCCCTGGTGGAGATATTTTAAAAAACCCAGATTTATACAGGTGAAATGCTCTGAAAATCACCCACCTTCTGGCTGTTTCCAGTTTGATGTTTGGAATGCCCTCTGGCTCTGGAAGGTCTTGATGATTTCTAGCCACTGAGTCCCACTCCGGGAACTCATACCTGCCCCGGCCAGTGAAACTGATGAGAATTTTGCCTGAAGAAAGTTTGCAGCATTGGACTCAATTTGTTTTCCATCATGTATAACAAAGTGCTTATTTACTTTTTTTCACTTTGCCCAGCCTGGACAATTAAACCCCTGAGTCATTTTGCTTTTATTTCAAATCAGTTTTATTCCCTGGTTCACTGACTTGCCCAGAGTTTTATAACACTTAGATACCAGAATTGAAAAATGGCATTAAAACCCCTGAAGATGCTGAAATTCATATGCTTGAATTTACAGTGCTGCAGGGGCTGTCCATTAATTTGATGAATTCCTTGATTTCTCTGTATATGTGTGTGTGTTCTTATTAGTATTTTTAGCAGCAATGGGATATATTAACAGTCATTCACCTCTGGAGAATAGAGTTGTGTGAAGCAGCAGAGGCAGCTGAGCAACGTGGACAGCCCTGAACCTGGGACAGCAGATGAGCCTTGGCTGAGATGTGTTGGCAGAGAAGTTTGTGGGGAAATAATTGCCCATAGTTAGCACTGAGGGTCTGCCTAAGGCAGGTGAGATATACATCCCATTCACACCAACAGAAATAAGTGAGAGAGAATTAAAAGCTTTTTTTGGGCTGGGAGCACTTTTCCTTATACTGCACTTACCATCTGGTGATCACAAGCATGGCAAAGATTTGTACTTTCCCCACCAAACCGGCTCCATCTAAGGATTCTGCCTCTTTCTCTCCATGGCTGGGACCACTTTCAGCACAAAGGTCTGTTACATTCAACCAGTTGGATTTTAAAACTTTCAGCCTGAGAAGAATTTGCCAGAAACACGCACATAGATGGACGTCAGAACACAGGGATGGATTAGGTGGTTACAGCCTTATGAAGCAAAAGCATTTCCAAACAGTTGCAATTTGTTGACTTCTAAGCATTTCCCATGGAAACTGATGAGACACTTTGAAATTCTGCATGTGTGGTTACTGTACAGCACACACAACATTTTACTCTGCCTCCTTTCACAGGTGTTTAGGAAGTAGCTAAACTGTGAACCTTGGGACACTGTGAATAACTTTCAGCTTTCACAGCTGGAGATAAGACTTAGAAATGAAACCTTCCTGATAGGAAGCAAATGGCAATAAAATATTCCTCTATCTTTATTTATTTTTTCAAAATCCCATATGTTTGTTGGTTTTGCTTTGTTTGCAAGTCTGGACCTAGAAATTCTGTTCGGGGTTTGGCCTTTTTAATCCTCCTTACAGAAAGCAGAGGCAGCTGTGATAGGGATGAGAGCCAGCTTTCCATCTCTGGAGAAATCAGATGCTGACATAAATATAGCCATATATTAATCTCCAGAGCACCTGGGGCCTCAGTACTAGGTTTCTTTTAGTTTCATCAGTTATGTATTTAAATAAATACTTTGATTGAGGGTGTGCAGTGCCCTGGACTCAAATGTTGTACAAGCTCTGAACTTGTGTAGGAGCTGCAGGGGCAGAGATGGGCAAGGATCCTGGGAGCCAGCACTGAGCGTAAAAATAGGGAGCTGTCATGGCGTATCCGAAATATATTCTTTCACAAGGAATTATCCCTCCTCTTCCTCTTCTAGGTGACTTTCTGTGTGACACCGAGTAGGCAAAAGAATCAGGAGAGGCAATTCTGGTTCCTTGTAGCTAAAACTAATGCTGCTGTGAGACATCCATCCTCCACCACCACTGGGTTTTCAAGACAGGGTAAGAGCAACTTTTCCTCTTACATGTTGATGACCACTTCTGGGGGGAATTGTAGAGAGTGCCCTAAGTCGGTTTGATTCAGGTCACAATTCTAAGATTAGTTGAGTACAACTTGTTTTTGGAAAGGATAGACTTCCAAATCAACCCAACACCCTGGAGAAGAAATAACCTTTGCATCTCCAAACCACGGGAACTCAAACTCTGGGGAAGCAAAGAGTGGCGTCAGGCTGTTGTGCCATGTCAAGGGAGCTTACTCAGTTTGCTGGGTGTCACAAGTGTAGCTTCTGTCACCAGCCTCCAGCAAGAGAGCTGAAAGGCAGGTCAACTCCCTGTGCAACAGTACTCCCATGCCGAAGGATTTTGCTCTTCCTCAGGAAGCACATTTCGTCTGCCTCAAGAAAAAGCTGTCCTGTATCCACAGTGTGTTCTTGACCTTTCGACAAAAAGCAAAGAGATGAATCTTGGAGCACGGACTTGCTGTGCTGCATCAGGGACTAAGCAAACAAACAGTCTGTCTCAGGGGAGACACAGCAGCTTCCAAAGCAATCTCTGCAATACAGCTGTCCCCAGTCACTTTGTATTTGCAGCCCACCGCCTGCCCAGGTTACAAAACAGTAGATAGGTCTTTCTTCCTTTGATTTTTAGAGAGCTTTGGCTCTAATTCCTTGCTGTGAGCATAGCATTGTAAGCATCTTGGTGAAAGCTGGGTCTACAAACTCCTTCCTCCGCAGTGTGAGACATTTCATTAACTGCAAGGGAAAGACAGAGATGGTACAGGAGAGATGAAGGGCAGGTCTGTGTTTTACTGATGGGATTGCAATTAGCAGCTTCAGCTGTCTGTAGGAAGAGAGCTTGGCAAGTTGGGATGATTTCGGGGCTTGGCATTAGGAGGAAAAAGCAAGAGAGAGAGAGAAAAACAAAAGGAAGAAAAGGGAGAAGTCCTGGTCACCAGTGTAATAGAAGAGAACATAAAGTCAGCATTTCCCATCTCGTTGTTATACAAGTCTTGTCTGTGCCTGACAGACAGTCTGTGCTGCTCCACAACAGAAGTGACCCATATTACTTCTTTATTGTTTAAACAAAGAAGGTCGCCAATTAAAATATCTTGAGTTTATTTCAGTGCTTTGCACTCTGGGAGCCTCATTGATTGGAAGGGAAGGCTGCTCTGCTCTGAAGCAATACACTCCTTTCATGTACATCTGACTTGTCCAGGTTTTGTTAGGAAACGTGACAAATCACAGATATCAGACGTATAGCAGAGACTCAATTGATCATCTAATCCTATCCCTCCACCCCAGAAGCTGTTCCGGGACAATGTTTTTCTACATGGTTCATAAAACATTTCCACAAGAATCATTGCACTTTCCTGAGCCACTTAGTCCCTAATTCTCCTGACATCTAATTTAAATCTCCATTGCTGCAGTTTACACCCACTGTTTTTGCTGTCTCTAATGGGTTCAAGGGGATGTTACAGCACAGAGTTGGGCAGCTCTTGGGTGATCAGTCTCCTTTTCAAAGCAGAGCTGGTTCTAAAGTCAAAGCAAGAGGCTTTCTCTTCCTGGGTGACAACTGTTAACATATTTGGATACCGTTATGAGAACTCCCCTGTCCTCTAAGTAGTTTGGCAACCACTGTTTGAGTATTCTTCATAGGTCACATTTGTTAGTCTGCCTTTACTGGTATCTTCTGTGTTATTAGTCACAGCTGTATATCTTGAGAGCTGTTCTCACAGGTATGTGTGTGCACCCATAGACAGCTAATTTTGATGACTAGATGAAGAAAACCAGAAGTCTTTCCTTGGTAAAATGATTCGGTAAAATGATTCAGTAATGTGAACTTAATTCTGCAAGCTGGGAGTAGCAGACTGAGTAGTGCAATGAGAAGTGCAGTGAAACATTAAGGGCAAGATGCCATCCAGCCACTAGAAGCAGCTACATGTTGTGTACTACGATAGATGTGACATGATTATTGATATGGCAACAGAGGCAGTGCTTGGCTTCAACCATTCCAGCAACCCCTGGTGAAGGTAAAGGTCTCCCAAGTCTCTTTTCAGAGAACATTGGCCTACTTGTCTGTCTGGCATTGCTGTGGCTTTGACCACCAGTGTGAGTTTAACCTGCTATCTCACCCAGTTCTTCAGCACCCCTAGGCTTGCTCATAATGTGACACTGAGAAAATAGACCGTGAGCAGGAAGGAGCTGGAGCTCTTTGCAGGATCACTGACAGATTGCACTTTGGACCCTGGCTGTGAGCAACAGGGATCACTTTTACACATTGACTGACATGGTTGTCAGGTATCTTGATAGACAGAATTGGCCCATAGTAACCTGGCTGAACATAGCTCTGAAAACTCATGGCAAAGAAGCAAGGAAGTCAAACTTCAGTGCTAGTTAATTTATGCGGGAGTCACCTTATCTGTAAGAGCTTCCTTGCCTCAGTGTGGCCCAGGAACCTTGCTACAACGCAACTACTTCTAAAAGATAACATCATTTTAACATTTGCATGTTTGTAGTGTGGAGGAAATCTAGATATGGATCAGGATCCTTTGTGTCAAGTGCTGGAGAAACACAGAGAAGGGAATTCAGTGATTACTGACTAGGCATACAAAAAAGATAATACAACGATACATGTGAACTTAAGACAATGAAGACATAAATCTTGCAAGGCAATGAAAGCTACTTAATGTTTACACAGTTTTGGGAAGCTGCTATGGCACAGGATTGTTGTAAGAAGGACTCAAGGAAGGAAGATAAAGCAGCTGTCATAAATTTAGCAAATTCTAGTAGCTGCTAGATTGTATTTGTCACAGTTTATCTTAGATTTTAAACCAGCTCAGACACACATACAGTTACAATGCCAATAGCATGTGGGCTGGTGTTGTCACATCTCATTGGACAGGTATTTTTACTCTTATTTTACTTGTTATGCTGTTATTAGAAAGTGATCAGGACAGTGATATTCTACCTGTAGCTGGTTCAGGGTCTCTTAGAGCATACGGAACTTTCCTGGAATGGGAACTAAGAAAATAAAGCTGGTTAGCAGTTGGCTTGAATCACTGCAGGGGGGTTCATGTGCTGCCATTGAAATGTGCTTAGACCCCTGCAAACCGAAGGAAGTTGAAAAATCACTAGTGTAGAATGAATAAGCAGGAAAGAGTTGAACTTCCTGTTCTCATTCTCCCCAGCAGATGTTTGGTTGTTGAGGCACCAGAGCACCGGGTGCTGGAAGAGGCATTTATGGATGACCTGCTGTCCCGTATCGGTGCCTCTGGGGGTGCCACCAAGCTGTGCTGGAGGCGCAGCAGCTGCTGTGTCACCATGGGGTGCTCGGGGTAATGGCTGTCATTTGCTGGACGGGTGGGAGTCACCATGGTCTTCTGCTCAGTCACCACCTGGTCCCTGCCACACGCCACGGAGATTGATATAAATCAAACCCTTTCTGCAGGGGGGGCCTTGGGAAAACAAATGGATGTTTTCAAGTACAAGAAAGGAAGTGTCAGAGATGCAGCCCTGACAGGCTGGCAGTGAGCTGGGGGGGTTGTCATGCTGCTTGAGCTGAATGCTGAAGGAAGTCATGAACATACGAGAACATCTCTGGGAGCACTGGACGAGTAATCCAAGGCTAGAGCAAGACAAAGAACACATCTTCCCTTATTGTTTATGGGAGCTTCGGGCTGAAATAACAGCTAGGGAGGAGGCATACTCTGCCTCTGAAGACATGCAGGCCACATGCCACCCAAGAAAGCAACTTGTAGCGAACAACCATTTACAGGCTTCCAGCAGACAGGAGACCTTCAAGCTCAAAGAGCTCTTATTATATGTCTCATTTTGAGCTGGTGAACCTTGACAAGCTGGTGGATCAAATGGTATCTTTGGATGCTGTTCATCCTTTTTTCTGATGATCTAGATTTGCTTCTTGTTTATTTAATGTATCCTCAAAGTTTGTCTGCATGGTTAAGGTTAGTCTTTTGGAGTTGGTCTCAGGGGTGGGAGAACAGAAAACCAATCCAGAGTACTGGATGTTCACACCCCTTGGCAAATTCAGGGCAGATATGGGTTCTTGTGCCCAGTACTGAGCAGGACATCCAGGACCTTTTTCTTAGAATGAAAATAAAAGTCATAAGGAAGAGTTCTCTGTGGATGGTGTTTTGCAGGACTCCCATTTTTCTGTGTGGTGTCTGCTGCCTGAAAACAAAATGCAAAGATTGTCTCATCACATCCTTGGTGGGAGCTTAGTCAGAATAGTCAGTGACTCTGTTATAGATATTTCTACAAACACTAACAAAAGGGACAGGTACAGATGGTTCAACAGCAATCAGATCTACATTCATTTTTGTACACTCTAAAAAAACCACGAAACAAGACGACAAAAGACAGAAGAAAAATGTAATTTCTATTTTGATAAATCTGGATTATTAAAGTTCCCCGGTGTAAATCACTCATGAAGCATTAATTTTTACGCCAGCCAAGGAAAATTAAGTGGCCTAATCACAGTACATGTTCACCACTTCAGGAACTGCAGAGCTTTTCCTGTATTTGGTTGGAGGCTATTCCATTTGGCTGGATTCTTTTGACACTGCTTTGGCTGTGTGTGCAATTAAAAGACTTTTTTTTTATTAACCAGTTTTTACATTACACTCAGCGGCCCCGTCACACAACTAAATGACCCGTTTAACAAGCATGATAAAATCCTCATTAGGGCCTATTATAGGATTTAGTGGAATCTTCCTGCTTCACTACAGCACAAGCCTAATCTAATTAACTCTGCCACTTAATTCTCTCCCTCCCTCTTCTTGCTGTTTATTGGACTTTTTGTGGAAAACAGATCCAAGGAACACAATTAACGTAATTTATCCTGGAAAATCCCCAAACATTAGCAAGCTACAAATGTAATTGGAAAAGGCCTCACAGAGTTCATGCATACTAGGCAATTACTCCAAAACTACAGCACTGCATATTATCATGTTACTTCTTATTATACTTTCCCAAGATGAGCAAGGAGGTGATTCTAACAAGTGCGTTCAAAGCCGTAATTAAGGGTCATCTTTGGGTTTGAACAGCTTTCATGTTTAATCGAGGAAAAATGTGTGCCTTCAGGAATGAAGCATTTTGCTAAAATGTGCAAAATGTAAAGGAACTGAATGTTGTGCTCTTGAGCTTATTGGTATAAATGACTCTGCTCTTCAGAACTGAAGATGTGGACAGCTGTTGGGACTCCTGGTTAGATATCTATAAGGTGAGGCTGGTGTCGGATGAAAAACTTCTGACACTTCTGTGTTAAAACAGGTGTAAAGGTAACTGGCATGGGAATGTGGTCCCAAGATGCATGGGGGAGAGTGGTCAAGAGGTTGGTCATGGTGTAGAAACATACAGGTCTTGTCTAGCTCTTCATTTTAGTTTAATCTCTAGTGCTTGTATGCTTGTAAAAATGAGAAAGAAGCCAAATTAACTTCTCTTAGATGGACAAAAGGAGATAGGCACAAAGGATTGCCCAAGTCATCCCTTACTTAGAGAGAGTTGATTTTATGTATATTTGCAAATAAACCATGTGTAGACTTCCTCCTGGAAGAAATTAGCCAAATCCCTTGGCTAAACTGAGCAGCAGTGAAGTGTGACAAGCAAATTATTGAAGCATAGGATGAAGCAGAATTCAATCCACATCTCCCATCTTTCTCTGAGACGACGGAGGGGAATTTTTTAGTCTTGTATGGATTTGGTCTCTTTTGAAGTTGTCAAATCAGGGCAAGCTGCCTTTTGGGCAATGTGCTTTCATGCCACTCTGAGTACTAGGTAGAATTATCTCATTTGCATTATGCAGGGAGTTAGACAAGATGACATGACGTTCCCTTGGAGTTTTCAGTACTAGATGGTATTAATCTTTCTTATTAACTTGGGCCTTGTTTTTTTGGATGCTTGACTCCCAGGGAAGTTCAAAACTGATTTCCTTGGATGTAGAAAACTTCTGAAAAACTAGACATAGTTGCTGTTGTTCCTTCTGGAAACCCCACTTGTGTTCCATCTTCTTTAGCACAGCTTCCTCTGTGCAAGGATTCCTCTTGCAAGCTTCCTCTGAGCAAGAATTCATAAGGATGCAACCTGAGGATAATCAGACACTGAAACACTAGTGGAAAGGATCTGAAGCCAAGGCTGAGATACAGCAGACTCCTTACCCAGGAGCAAGGGAGTTATTGTGTCCAAGCCAAATTCTTTAATGAATCAATGCATTTTGGATAATAATAATTATCCATGTGGTGAAGAAAACCCTTAATTATTTTGCAGTGGTCTGAGAGGCATGGCATGCCCACACACAGCTGCTCTGGCATGTGAGGATCAAATCAATAAGAATGTCTCAAGCGTTTTTTTAACATTTTTTTGGGGGACCTGGTGTCTAAAAATGCAGTTAGCAGCAGACAAGATGCACTGCATATTGCCTGGCTTCGTGGAATCTCGGCTGATGTGGAAAAGGATTGCTCCTATCAGCTCTCACAAACCATCTCAGGATAGTGAGTGAGGTTTGACAATCTGGTACAGAAGAGGTTGATACGCTGGGGGCAGGTCACAGGCACATCCCACTGCCTGGAGTTAAGCTCTGTCCTCCCCGCTGATCATCCTCCTGAGCATGTAGCACTGAGTTTGCCCTGGCTTGCTGTTTTGTGGGCATGCACCAGAGTCAGAGCAGGCATTCTGGGGCCAAAGAAAGACAGAGCTTATGTGCTCAGTGGTAGGTAGGATTAGGAGACCTCCAGAGGTCCCATCCCACCAACATTTTTGTGATCCTGTGTCTGTATTTTTTTGCTAAGTAGGCGCCATAACAATAAAATTTATGTGTCAATTTATTATCCTTGGAATGGGTTTAAATAAGTTGAAAGACAAAAATGCTTTGATATGTAAAACAGTTAATGCACTCCATAAAAGCAGGTTTTTTTTTGACTTCCAGCTTTGTTTTGTTTTTCAGGTTAAGTAAAATACTGGTATGATTTCACATTACAATGAGGTCACTGAAAATACAGTTGCGGTAAGCCAATAGAATCTGATAACCTGAGTGCTTTTTCATACTGGCTGTATTTACCTAATTAATAATTATGTTAATTCGGCTTTTAAAAGATATAAATAATAGCCACCTTGAGTGGTTTCCTAGGGTGATGTAGGAGCTGCTGTTTATCTTATTTGTACTGTACTGAGGCTGGAAATAAGAGAAAGCTTCCTGTCATTAGTGCTAAGGTTGATTTCAGCAATAAAGGAAACTGGCTCATATTTTGTTTGTTTATTTTTTCCCTGTGCAAACACAATTCCCTGTGATAACTTAGTGTGAGACTACTAAATAAACAGCTTAATAAAGAAAAGGAATTGGAAGCTTTCTTCAACGATGAAATGGATCTGCATTCACAGTCACCCTGGGATGGAGCATCATGGAGGAAAAACACTCCAAAGAATGTGTAAATACTAAACTACGGCAGTTTCATGCTCTGCAATGAGATGCTGTTTGTTACCAGTGAGCAGGTGTGCTCACAATCTGATCATACCCTGGCTCATGCCAGGCCAAAAAATGTCCTAGTAATTCTTGCTGGAGTCATCTCTGAATTGAGAAAGGAAGATGTCCTGGTTTATTACGAGTACAACTATAGAGAAAAGTCCCAAACAACACCATATCCACAGCTGGGCTCAGCAGGAGTGGGCTTTGCTGTCTCTCTGAAGTGCCTTGCCTGCTTGGTAATTACAACCTGGATTTTGAGTTGGAGGGGTGTATGTCCAAGGCAGTGTGATCCTAGTGCTTGGGCAGGCATCTTCTTGGCAAGAAATGAAACTACCGTACCAAAACAGTAAGGAAAACATGGAAGCTGCAGGTGAAACAGGCCACCATTCTTGTCCCCCACTCACTGAGAAAAATTTTCTAGCCAGCCGAAGCAAATCCCACATTGCAAGTATTGTGGTAGGCATCAGGTGTGTGTGATCAACCTGAGCAACGTGCTCTGGTGGAAGGGATCCCTGCCTGTGGCAGGGGATTTGGGACTAGATCATCTTTAAGTTCCCTTCTGATCAAAACCGTTCTATGAGTCTACAAATACCAGCAATTGGTGGATGGCTCTTTGAAATGGGGTGGTCTCTGGGCTTTCTAGGATTTCATCTGAAGTCAGCTTTAGACTGTTCCAGAGCAACTGGTACAGGAAGCCACTGGAACAACTACAAAAAATGAATGAATCAGCAAGCTCACTGACAGCTGGCATCAATGACCATCTCCCTTTCGGTAAGCACAACCACAAAGCCCTGCAGAGAGGTGATGCTTGCTTCTCGGGGAGAATTCCATATCTCATTCAAAACTTTCCTCTTTGTGCTGGGAACACGGAAGCATTCAGGTTTCAAATACAAGCAGAGGATAAGGAATTACTGGAAACCAGTTTGGCATTTGGCTGTTAGACACAGCAGTGTGATGCGATCCACCTCTGCTGGGAGCATCGCATCAGACAGCTGTGCTGGAGTGGAAGCTTTGGCTCCAGCAGAGATGGCCTGTGGTTTGTGGATCTAGATGAGTCAGCTTGGAGAGGTTTGCCATTAACATGGGCACAGGGAAATGATGTCCACACATGGAGTGTGAACACTGCCTTCAGCTTGGAAAACTGAACAGATGGAAACACTTGGAGCTGATGTTGTCAGAGCATGTGTGCTCTAAGGGGGTCGTTTCCAGATTGTTTTATGCCTTCTAGTCTTCTGGTCTGACTGTTCCTTAATTCAGAAGGTCAAAACCCCCCTGCTGTAACTATCAGTTCTGATATTTTGTGTTTGGTAGGCCAGACTGCTTCAATGTATCGACTCTTGTTTCATCAACAGCTTGACTGGAAAAGCTGTCCAGTCTTGATTCCAGGTCTCCCAGTGATAGAAAATCATCACAAGTACAGGCAGTCCTAGCTCTTAATTACCAAAACTGTTATGTGTTTCATGCTTGTTATCTCACTGCAGTCACCATTTGTGGGATTGTTTTTGTACGAACCTACCGACTTGAAGAGTGCGTCAGCCAAGTTTTGTTTCCTGGATAATTACTGGAAGGAAGACAGTAGCTTTTGTCTTGGCCATCTCACCTCTGAAGGCTGACAGCTTCTGTCTCAGGTGGGAGGACTGAAGGAGGGCAATTTAACTGTATGAATGAAGCTAAGGGAGACACGGGAAACAAATCTACTGAGAGTCGTGTCTGTCCCTAAAAGGCAGGAGATGATGGTCAGGTCTTAATTTTTGCAAAAGCATGGACAGCTGTCTGATGAAAATGGGTTGTGATTTGTTGTAACTGGAGGGCAAATAAGTGAGCTCTTGTTCATACACACCAATTTCTGCCATGCTGACTCAGCCTAGTCTGTAGTTTTCTGTGGGGGTACAGCAAGCTTTATAGACCACACTGTTTCGGAGGACTGTGTGAGTATGTTTGAGGGAAGGCAGCTGTCTCTGGAGGCACTCAAGGTAAACCAGTTCCCTGTAAAGAAAATGAGGACTGGTCTCCTCTGATCTCATTTTCTGAAGAGCACAGAGCTTTTTTGGCTCTGCAGACCCAACGTGACAAGAAACTCCTCCACCGTGGAATCTCTTTGTTCTTTTTCTGCTTCGTCTTATGGAAAGAAAGCTGAAATAGTATGGAATTCCATTTTAACTCATCACCCCAACAGTGGTCTCACTAATATTTTTGATTTAAGCCCTCAGAGTGTTTCAGTTTTTGTGATAGCTTTTTGGTTTGCTGTTTGCCAGCATTATAGCGGGGAATGACTCATATTCTCTGTACTGTGGAGGAGGGAATGCACAAGGTTTTGTTCCCAGTGGCAGACTGTGGAACACACAGTAATTTGAAGTTCTGTCTCCCAAAGCAAGAGTAGACTCAGGCACTAGAAAAAAATGGCCAGTCAATTTTTCTGCTTAAAAATTAGCTTTTAAAAAATAAATGTACCCATTTGCTGGGGAAAAATAGTTTTTGATAAAAATGTGAGTACCATGAAGACTGATTTTTTTCTAAGTTAGCAATATGTCTGCGGAACCTCCAGGCAGCTGTAGTTCAAACCTTGTTTTCTCCTAAGAGAAAGGAGTTCAACTACACTTCCCACAATGCCAAGTAGTGGAACAGCAAGAGCTCTTGATAACTTGCCATGAAAGGCTCAACTTACTTTTTAATGAGTTTAGTCTCTATAACTCAGTTTCCCTGGTTATTGAAGTAGGTGCAGCCACTATACCACTGGGGTACTCCATGAGACATGTCTAGCTAAATCTTGCATTCTGTTTCTGAGCTGAAAACTGCTGTTTCCTTGCTAGCACCACAGTTGGGAAGCATGACTAGGCCAAGGCAAGGCACCTCCAATGGTTTTAAACAAGTTGCCTCAAGTACCAGTAATGCTGTGACAGCAAGAACTTGCTCCAGGCATTTGCTACTTCTCAGCATGGCGGATGAGACCCACCAGAGCTTGAAGGCCACTCTGTGCATGGCCCGTCCCTTGCTAGGCTCTTTGCTGCCTGGAACAGGGCATGAGAGTGCTGAGGCTGTGGCTCTCTGCTGGGGAGGCTGCTCTGGATGATCCTTCTGCTTGAGAGAGTGTCACCCAAGAGACCTCCTCTTTGAGACAGCCCAGAATTGTGGCTATTCCATCTCTTCCAAACCTCAGAATGTGACTTTCCTGCCCCTCTCAGTTTGCTGCCCTACTTGACTACCGCTTGACTTTGCTGGAGCTCAGAGTCAGCCTTTCCCCGGATTCAGCCTGGGCTGCAAAAAGCCAGCCAGTTGATATGGACACACACACATCAGGAAAATGTCACTCACCTCTCCCTCTACAGCCCTGCAATATAGATGTATCCTTAGTGAACTTGCAAATCAAATTGAATTTCATTCTCCTGCTCAAGTAATAAGGAGATTTTGTTGTTAACTGACAGGTGCCACTTTGAATTTCAGTGGTGAAGCTCAAAATGGTTTGTATGTAGGTCAAGCGTGGATTACTCCATTTACAAACGTGATTTGGAAGAATCTCCTCTCAGAAAGCTTTTCTGCATTTTGAGGTATATGTAGACATTTCCATAGGCTAAAATGAATCAAAATGTTACCAGGAACAGTGTGAATGAGGTGTCTAGTTCCTGTTTCATAACTGCAAACACTTTTTAGATTAAAAAGAAGGAAGAGGCTTAAATGTCTTAAATGTGTTCTTCTTCAATCCTTGTAAAACTTCTGCAGTGTAGTGGGCCTCTGTGAATTTTAACTCCCTCAGAAAGAAATGAGCAGCAGCTTTTTAATCTATCCATGCATAAGAGAGACATATGGAAGATAGAGACTCCATAGTCAGACACTATTTGGTGGAGGAGTATCTTTTACTGAGTGCTGTTACAAGGACAGCTCCTGGAATGAGAAGATGATGGGAGAACAGGAAATTGTGATTTCACTTCACGTAAAGTAAGAATTTGTTCATAAAAAAAGAGCATTTTCAGAATCATCCAAGAGATTCGGGAGTTTGAGTCTCACCAGTCTCCTGTGGGGTATAGATGCTGGAGTTGCACAGGCCTTTCCGAGGGTCTGAGCACAGATGGTGAATAATAACATGAAAGGATGTGGGGGGGAGGCAGCTTTTTATGCACGAAAGCTTGCCTTTTTTTTTCTCTCGAGCTGTATGAGTTGGTCTACTAAGTCATTACATTGAGTTAGCTGTCCTGAAAACTGTATTTGCTGAGGTACAGCATCGAATTACTAAAACTTGCAACTACTTCCAGTATGCACTATAATCTATTCTATACTTTCTATATTCAAAAAACTATAGTTTCTTGTCCTGGGGCATTGTACCACTCTTTAACTGGAAGCACAGATGAGTACTGGGACAAATAACATAAAAAGATTGTAAATTTCTGGACTTGAAAATATTTAAGGATGAATGGGACAAACCTTCACAGGAGATGAACTGTGTTTATTCTGTCCACTTAGTTAAGGGGATGGAGCAAGCCCTATCAGGGTCCTTTCAGACATGAATTTTTAAGATCCGACCTGAATTTCTAGGATCCTAGCTGAATGCCCTTGAGTTATGTGTTAAGTTCTGTAATATCTGCCTTGTGAGTTTTACTTTTTCCTTTGCGTGCTGTGGGAAAGAGTAGCATGAGAAGAGGCATGCTTCTTATGAGCTTCACCTTGCTTTTTATTGCTTCAATCACCCCATGTCCCTTTTGGGGAAAGCAGACTGAAAACACATACCTGGCACTCTCCAAAAAACTCTGAAATTGTTCTTGGTCTTGTGGGAGTCTGAGATAATTCTTGCTTCTTGCACAGATGAGATTTACAGCAGAAACATGACTGTGGCAGTGGAAAGCCTGAGACCTCTCTTTCCTGCTGAACATCTATCCTTTCCACTGTTCAAGGCTTTTTGTGCTTAGCGTCTTCAGGAGCAACTGAAAGAAAGGCAATAAAACTACGTGGGATGTGTGAAATGTGTGATTTGTAAAGCTAAGATTGTGTGGGAGAAACAGAGTTTTAAAACATTAGGTTTGATTTTCTGAGTGCACGAGATATCAGGGTCCCAGGCATCATCAAATATGTCCAGATGGAGATATCGGGATCCAGCTGTCATTTCATGCTCATGTTACTACTAAGTGACATTTCAATAAGCCATACTGGATCCAATTTCAAAGTATGGAGACAAAAATTAAAAAGAAAGAAAAAGATTCACTCTATATGTATGAAGCTATTTACCCTTACTTATGTTTGTTTATTGCTCTTGGCAAAAATGCTTTTCAGTTGTTAAATTCATAGCTCATAGTGTCAGAGAATTATTAGGCTTGAGTGGATCACTGTTGCCATCCACTTAGGCTTCCCACACTCCAGAATCAAAGCATTATGGCCACTTTGCCTGTTATGAATTCCAGATATGAAATGTGCAACACAACTGATTTGAAAAGCTCTTCCACCCACTGAAGAGCTGTAAGTTCACTCCCAGTTTATCAGCTGCCAATAGTAAAAAAATGCTCATTTTCAATTTGAGGAGCTCTGTCCTGTATCAAATTAGTTGGAAGATTTGGGTTTTACGTATGAAGGCAGTGAAGGGAAGTTAACCTCAGAGGCTGTGAACCTTTGCAAAACCAAATTGTGTGAACAAGCAGCCGCTCAAATTGTAAGAGGCCTCTGATGAAATTTCATTAAGTAAGAAAGGTTTTTTACGTCCGTGAGTAGGAAAAGAAACTTGAAACTCATGAGTTTTGATTCAGCCAAAACGTATCAGGCTGCAATCCAATGTCTTCTTCCAGTATTTGATGTCATTGAGCAGAACAGAGGAAGGGGTATAATTAAAAAGGAATCAGGACAAATAAAATGAAGAAAAAGTTCCCTCTGTTCGTAGAAGCAGTGGCAAAAACAGATGATTAGGTTATTTTGGAGAGTGGTTTTGGATTGCCAGAGTGAGATTAGCTCTTGTGAAAATCTTGCTCTGATTTCTAGTTTTTAGCTGTTTTTCTAATTTCTTCCAATCTTTCTATCCAGTTGATGTGGAAATGTTTTTTTGAAGCATCTATTATTCCATATCATTCACACAAACAGCTTGATGCATTCTACAAAAGAAAGTACTTCCATAGCTTCCATTTTGCAGGAGGAAAAAACAGTGAAAATTGACTTCAGAAAGAAGTGAAGCCAAATTTTGTGGGCCCTATGAAAATACAGAAATCATCAAGAAGTTCCACTGTGCTTAGAGTTAGAGGCATTTATTCTCACTGGATCCCAGTGTGGTATTGGTTCTGTGAGTGAAGATGGAGAGCATCTTGCCCCTAAAAAGGGCTCTGACTTGTCAGTGTGATGAGACAGGATTGAAGGGGGCATCTGAGTTAAAATGTGCCGTGTCCATTCCTATTTTCTTTGGCATATTGTATATTGGTTGGGTCAATCTAATGAAGCCTAGAAATAGTCTTACAACAAAGCTTGGGAAATCAGAGTTTTTTTCAGTGGAGTAATTAATAGACACATGGATTTTTAAGATCATTAGAACATACTTTCCAGCATCCTGTCCAACTCAGGCTGCAGAATTTTTCCTGCTTTCTCCTCAAACATGCTGAAATAGATCAAAGCTCTTTTCTTTCTAGTCAGAAACATACAGTACTAGAACAAGCTAGAGAATTTACTATTTAAATGTTATCTCAAATAGAACATTTTTTTTTTTTCCTGTGAGATGTGGAGAACTGTTGAAATGCTAGACAGGAAAAAACCTGGACATCTCAGAGAATAAAAACTTGTGGAAGGATTTTAGCACTGGGTAGGAAGATCTTCCCACCAACACAGATGTGGAAATACCCGCATGTAGTTATATATTCACTTGAATAAAAAAGAAATTATTGCAAATGGCAGTGTCCAGCCATGCAGATGGAGACATACAGAAATCAAAAAATGTTTTGAGATTCACCAGAACACATCTTCAGAAGAAGCAATAGCAGAGAGAATAGATGGACTAGACAGAAAGAGCAGCAAATAACTCAGAGGAATGGAGTTGCCAAGTTTTTGCCTGGTAACTGTATTAGGAAAAGAAAGAAAAAAATTCAGTGAATCAAGTCCTGCAACCTTGACTTTAGGATATGAAGAGATGGAGGAATCATTACTTCCTTTGGTTTGTTAGCACTCTAACAGCCATAAACACGGCTTAAAATGCTCCCTTTGCATCTGTTTGGAATTTGCTTGTCTCTGAATTAATTTTACTTTCTTAACTGATGCAAAAATCACACCAATTCCACTTCATTCCAAGCTTGAGCCAACCAAAATGAGTCATGAGTCAGTGTCAGACAAACCATGAACAAATCATTGCTCGTGCATCTCTTGTCACAGCCTGTCTACCTCAAGACCAAGAGAAAGAGAGGGACAGAAGTATACTGACAGGAGAATTCAGATTGGAGGCAACCCGTGATGTTGAGCCTTTATGTAATGTTGTGTCAGAGTCAGAGCAGTGGAAAGAAATGTGACCGAGTTACACAGGGCTTCAAACACAATTTTGGGAAAAAAAATCCCAATGCACAAAGAATCGTTGCCTTTCAGACTGTTCCAGGAGAGCAAAACTTCCAAGAGTGCATCATAACCATTGGCTGATATGAGAAGAAGCACAGCAGCCACTACTGAGAGGAAAAGCAAACCAAGCCATAAAACTTAAACTGGCAAGAGAAGTTGTGGAAGCTGCAAGGAGGTCTCCAAGCCTGCAAGGCAGAGCAGTGGAGTGGCAGAGCTCGGTGTGTGCTGGGGCTGAGGGAATGTAGACACAGGTAATCTGTGCTGTAGGACAGGGAAATAGAGGGCAAACTTGCTGTATTGCTAAATACAAGGAAAGAAACTTAGAGGATGCTTCACAGAGCACATATACAGATATGAGGTGTACTTTTGGGCTGTGTATGAAAAGGGGAAAGTGCAATGATTCACACAGTTTAGGACAGTTCCCTTCAGCTGCCTCGATATGAAGTTTCAGAACGGGGCTGAGAACTCTGGAAACTGGTCGGAAAGTCTTCGATTTTGAAGGTCTGAGATGATGCCAGTAGTTCTGACCTTGCTTTCACCAAGCATCCGCTGCTGAGCAAATTATAGCCTGGATCTTTAAAATCTGACAGTCATGTAATTCCTGCTGCTCCTGATGGAGATATTCTGCTGCCTGTTCTGAAGGCAGCTCGCTATCTCTGTCCTCTGGTTTCCAGTGGCATTTAGATAAATTGTTTGGTGCTGGGCTCTGCAATGGCCCAGAAGGTACAGACAGAGCCTATAGCAATTGCACTTGAGCACCTTCCCTCACTAATCTGTGTACTTTTGTTACATGTGCAAAGTCAGGTGAAGCTGAGTCTGGCCCTTTATAAACCACCTGGAGAGCAATACTTCCTTCTTTGGAAAAAACTTTCCTTTTTATGTATGTGACTTTTTCCAGGTGGTTTCCTGTCTGTGAATTATCTCATAACACTTCTGAGTGTTTGCCAAGGAGCGGCCTGCCTTGAGACATTTTTACCTGCTTGTTTGTTCTTTTTGGACAGCTCCTATTAAATTAAACCATATATTCATTCATACAGACAACATCCCAGTAACCAGGTCAATACACACTAGTCATAAATTATTACAGAATGGGTCCAAATCCATCGCCGAGGCATCCATTGATTATCTATACAGCTGCTCTCTGTAAGTGAACACTTTGTATGCAAGGTCACTGTAGAATCCAGCTATTTTTAAAAGGCCGTTAATAGCAACACGGAAGCAAGCTTTGATTGAACTGGAAGTGTAATTTTCAATTAAGAGCCTTCACTCAGTCTTCCTTCCATTAGGGTCTAATTAGATTTCAGGAAGACACGAAGTTTCAGACGCTTCAGCCATGCAGCCTCTCCATTAGCTGACACCATATGCTTTGCGGTTTCCTTCGTGAAGTCCCGATTAATTTTCCAACGTTAATTTTAACTCTAGCTGAGATGCTTCACCAGGGACCTGATTAATGGACTAGCTGTAACCAGCCCATCCCTGCTTCTTTCTGCCATCAGTTATACAGTAATGAGGTTAGTGAACATCAGACTAATAAGTTTTTTTCTCTACTACTCTGGGAAATGCATATATTTCATTTCGACTCTGTAAGGAAAGGAACAGTTTCACCACTTTGTCACCTGGATTAGCTTGCTAGGTTACAGACCCTCTCCTGACCTACTCCTTCCTGCATCACTTTGTCTCTCTGTGATACCTATAGTATCCACACGAACCATGAATCTGTAAATACACCTTGGACGATAATTTTAAGTAAATTTTCATGCTTTCTGTTCCACACTTTTCCAAATATTTTGCTTGATACAGAGACTGACAATTTGGTAGAGCACATCTAGTGTGAAGCCACAAACTTCATCTATTCTGATATTTTTTCAGCTGAAACAAACTCTTCCGGTACTGTGGTTGTTGATACAAATTGAACAAATTCTTGTCAGTACTCCCAACAAAAGTTGATTTGTGTAAAGGTTGATTACAGTAAAAAAAATGGACATGTGTAGTCAAAGAAGCATTAGCTGGAGACCCACCTTATGTTGGTGATGAGAGGTACAAGAGAGTTGTGCTCATTGGAAGGGTTTTTGCAACATAGACAGTTTAAGTCGATTTTGAATGAGGACCATTTTTTGTTGGGCACACACCAGATATCACAAATTAGATCTTTGGATGATGGTCTTTTTTCACAGCTGTCGAACCGTGGGATTTGCACTGCTGTATAAGCAGTTCTATTTGATAGATATTCAGGTATGCCAAGATGTGGAAAAAGGATGTGACACAGGCAGGTGGGTGATGGGACACCCACCAAACAGGTAATCTTTGACAGATTTTGCAGGCAGTAGAACATACGTAACACATTTCTTGCAGCTCTACTTGCTGTTTGTATTTCAGCCCAGATTGCACTAGCTCCTCAGCATAAACCTGAATGATCTGCAGTAAATAAAGAATAAAGTTAGGTAACTTTTGGCTTAGAAATAATCAAATCCACCACTGACATATAATATAGTACAGTGATTTTCAGTCTGTAAGGACCTTGCCTGTGGCCCACAGGGAGAAGAGCTGCAGCAGGGCTCTGTCTGGAAGGTGCTATTGTGCTTCCACAGCTTGTGCTGCTGTGAAGGACCGTAAGATCACCCAGGCTATGCATCAAGTCCGTCTTTATGACATTCAGATCCTGAACTGCTGCCTCAGACACACTTGGGAGATAAACACAGACCTTCTGTATTTAGGGGATTCCTCCCAATCTCCTTCTTATTTCTCTGTGTGGTTTTGGCTGCCAGGCTTTCCTTTAAAACAAGACACCGCAGTAATATCTTATTGACTAGGTTTTATAGGAAAAGAAAGAGTTGTAATAACTTTTTATTGACATTGTTCTTCCAGAGAGACATAGAAATAAATCACCAGCCTTCAGGAGTCAGAATTCTCTCACGCTTTCTGGAACTGCAGTCCATGGGTTTCACAGCAGGAACTACTCAACACAGAATCATAAAATACTCTGAATTGAAAGGGACCCACAAGGATCATCTGGCTATTTGTTGTCAACAAAGTCCCTCACCAAATGTCGTTAAAATGAGCCCAAAGGATGGAAAGTTGCTGGGTTCGTCACTGACGATAGGATAGACCAACAGTGCTTGAGAGCTGAGGCTCTCTCTCTGGCAACCAAGAAGGTAAGAAACAGTTAAACAATGAGATATCCCATACAGAGAACCTAAATCAAATGTGAAACTTCATGAATTTTTTTTTCCATTTGATTTTATCTCTTTGCAACATAAATCCTGTAAGGAAAAAAGGACCTGAGGGAGGGAAGAGCGGATTATATCTTTTGGGTATAAATCAGATAAAGAGAATGATTAACAAGTGTAGGTTTTTGCTACAGTATTTTAAGAACTCTGTCAATAACCTCCCTCCTTCCTCCCTTTCCCAGCCTCGAAGCCAGGACCTAAAATTAGATAGCTGATTAAGGAGAGCTGCAGGGCGCACTAAATACATCAATCCTGCCTGTAATGAGGAACATGGCTACATTTGTGCAATGATGAACCTCGGGGCCAGGGGTGGCTGGGTACTGAACGTTTTCTGTATTGATCTTCTCGTGCAGCCGTTACTTCCCAGCGTTTCTGAATGGCTGAATCTGATCACAGGAGCTCTCTGGGAAAGGAGGCTGCTGGGGACTGAAGTGGGCAAGTTTTTGTTTCCCCAGGGTGAAAGAGGCTGAGTAGCTTTCTAGACTCTTAACTTGTTTGCCAGCAAAATGGGCTGTCTCATGCCCATTTCCCCTTTTACCTCTCACCAAGAAATGTGTAGCAAAACCACACTGAAAAGTTCACCTTGCCCTAGCAAGCCTTTACTTACAGTTTTTTACCCTTAAAGCCACATCTTATGGTCGTTTTTAAAGACTGATGGCTCATTTCATGTGCCAAATGAAGAGCTTTTATTAGACAAAGAGTAAAGAAGTGTCCTGCATCCCAGAAGCAGAAATCCACTGGAGGGAGAAAAAGCCTGAACCGCCTATAAGCAAGAGGAAATAAAGTTCTACTAAACAATTTGATTTATAAATTAAATTAAACTGAATATTATTATTGCATATGCCAAACAAACTAAACCTATTCTGGTCTCTAGGCCAGCTCCAGAACTGCCCTTTCTCTTGTAAGCAGAAACCCCTCCACTGAAGCTTTCCTTATGCTTCGATACAGTTCAGTCACATCTAGCAAAACATTTTAGGAAAAGCTCATGGACTCTCCTGGGATTTATGTCCCTAAGGGATGATTGGAAGGTCAAGTTAGCACCAAAATATGGAGCTGCAATCCTTTTAATTATCCACTTCAGCTTCTGCCTTAACATCACAGACTTTCCTTGCTTAGAGTTTGTAGTTCCTGAGAGAACTTTCAAGGCTCAAGCTGAGCAATCCCTTCTGACTTAAGCCAGAAGACCAACCTTCATCTGCCCACATTCCTGGGAAGAGCAGGAAGCTGTTCCAAACCAGATAGTCCCATGATCACCCAAATAATGCATAAGGAGAGAGCTGTAGGCTTATGCTACCTATGGGCTCTGTTCCCAGAATTAGACTCAAAGTATTAATCTTGTCCATTTTATCTTCTGCTCTGCTGTTTGTGGGGAGCAGCAGTTCCAGCAGACAGCAGCACAAACACAGCTAGAGAAGAATTTCTCAACAACAGCACAAACACAGCTAGAGAAGAATTTCTCAGCCTTTTCTGAGGGCTGAGGACTCTGTGATACTAAAAAGTCATCTAAGAAGGGAAAGGTATGTCTATGTAAGCTTGTTGCTGCAGCTTGGTTGTTCAATTTTTTCACTGTGCTTGGAAGATACAGGGGTGGGTAATCCAAGAACAAGCTGCTCCTGGACATGAGTCTGACACAGCAAAAAATCACAACATGCCAATAGACCCTAAGCAAGAAGATAGAGGATCTAGGCTAAGAAAGATTCCCTTTCACGTTCCCATCTCTTGCAGAATACTTACAGTCACTTCAAATCCAAGGCTGAAAGCCATTGAAATCTCTGCTTTCTTCAAGAGAAAGGGCATCTACTTTCTCACACTTTCAGGCTTTAGGTGTCAGGAGCATATTTACCCTGTTTGCTTGCTTTCCACCACTCTTGACCCTTGTGGTTTAAATCAGTGTTCAGGGAGGAAACAGTGAGAATTTATTTGAGATTAAAGGGCTCTGTGAAGAGTAGCAAGGGGAAAAAAAAAAAAAAAGATGTGTGCCTCAGTTTAGTAGTTAGTGATTTGTGTCCTTTTCACTCTTCTGTCACCAAAGGAAAGAGAAGGAAAAAAATGAAAAGAAGAGCTAACAAAGGAGAAGGTGCACTGGTCTGTCAGTTTAGACTTAAAGCTTGAGGAAGGAATTTAGCATTCTGCACAATTTCTTTCTTCTTAGTTCTTCTTGCTGCAGTTGCTTCTCCACTTGCTAATTCATCTTAATTATGGAATATTTGGACAGCTCAGAGCAAAGTTCTCTGTTGACAGTGCTTGAACAAAAGAAATTCGGGCTCATGAATAGGTGCTGTGCTGAGGAGCTCTAATTGGCTTTCTGTGACCGACAGTGCTACAGATTACACAAGAGGGGCTGGTGGTGTGCCTTGATTTTGCACAGTTTTCTTTGATCTGTCTGTTCTCTCACAGTTCTCCCATATTCTCCCACCCTCTCTGTCTCCTTGCATCTTGCCCTTCCTACAGAGTAAAGTAGCTGGGGTAAAAAGTTTCAGGTACTTGGAGGATATTTTGAAACAATGGAGGGTGTCTTGTTTCTGAAGAAACCCACATGCAGCTCTGCTTGATCCTGGAAACAGGGTATTAACAGCAATGCATTAATAATAATGATAGTTTTAGTAGCTTGAATCCTACAGAAATAAGGTCTCAAGTAAGATGACATTTATGACTGGATAGCGAAACGATTTTCACCTTGGATACACAAAGAAACACCAGAGGGCCAAATGGTGGGTCAGGCTCAGGTCACTATGGCTACGGAGCCAAGAAGGAGCACAATCCAATGCCAAGAAGCAATAGGGCTTCTCTTCATGTCAGTGGATATTTTGTCCCTTTGCTGGTAATGATGCTCTCTGCATAGGGCTGAGATGCCCTCTGCTTTGGGCTTGCCCACTTTCCTTGAAGCCATGTGGTTACCCTACAGACGAGTGGGAAATACTTTATTTTAAAGAGGTTATTATCTCCTGGGACAACCAAAGTGAAATTGCCACTCTCCTTGGAAATAAGCAATGGTGCTTGAATGCCATGCTATTCTAATGCATCTCGGTCCTGCTGGGAGTGACCTTCCAGGAACTTCTTTTCTCTGCAAGAGCTCTCACCCCCAAAGCCATCCCATTTTCTGCTGCCTATTTATGCAGACCAGAAAGGAGGTTTTATTTAGATAGCTCTCTCTTTGCACTTTAGGCCAATTACTTTTTTTTATGTGAAGAGCACAGGGAGGTCTCTTTCAGCATAAGAGCATGCCTCTAGATGGTTTTGAATGGTAGAAAACAAATGACACAGTTTATTAAAGAGGAGAATATTTCAGGGACAAGTGCTCTAAAGCATAGCCTGCTGCTTTATGTTATAACATAGAAAAACTTGTATTATAGTTTATATACCACTCTCCGTCTCTTTCCCAAGATCTTTGTATTAATGTGAAAAAGTTGCACCTTTTTCAGTCATGATGAACCCCAGAGACAGTCATGAAATGGAGTCCATTCACTCTGCAACGCCCAACTCTACTGTTTCCTGTTTCTCCAGTGGGTTGGTCAGCTGATTATGCTCCTCACCATCCATAGCCACACTCAGAGCAGGCAGAGGAAGGCCCTCCATGACTTCTCCTAGTCACTGAGACATGCCTGTGATAAAAAGTCAACCAGAGCAGAGGGTAGCCTGCTTACTACGTTGTTACTCAGATAAGATGCTGTCAATATTAATCCCTTTATCACTGAAATTGGGATTTTATTCTAACAAACACAAAATGAGAAGCACCCAAGGTTTCAAACCTTGTTGAAAGTCTAAGGAAGTTGTGCAACTTTAGGATCCCCTTGAAATTCCAGCCTATGAAAGCAGAAAGCAGTGCTATTAAATTGGGCAGCCTTCTTCGGCGCTGCCAAAGAATAACGTAACTTATGCTGGCAATGTGGGTGGAAAAATGTTTCTAGGGCATAACTTTGTCCAAGGAGTACCAGCTTCTATAGCAAAAAATGCAGGCGGAATTGTGCATCACCTCACAGTGACGCATCACCTCACCCAGATGCATCCTCGGGGCAGAATCAGGTTTACCCAAGCCACTACTGAGAGATGTTAGTATATTTTGGGCTGTGCCAGCTTTTTCCTGATGTCTCACTTAAATCGTCCTTGCCTGCTTTTAAGCCAATACTTTCTTGTATCTACAGTAGACATGCATTTATTTATTTATGACTCACTCTGCCTCTAGCTTCAGTGCTTGTAAAATCTTCTATTCCAATCCCCTTCTTTTTTAATCATTGGACTTAAATCACTTAGTTTCTTTCAGTCTTTCCAATTAAGTCAGACTTTCCAGATATCTGCTGACCCTTTTTGTTCTGCTGATAATTATTTTCAGTTAGCTAGAACATCTTTCTCAAAGAACCGTTTCCAAACCTGGATGCAGCACTGCAGCAGGGCAGAGAAGGAACATTTCACGCCTTTGTCCTACAGCAATCCTGTATTAACAGGTGCATTAGCACTCAGTCTGATGCTTTTTTTGCGTGTGTAACACCACAACAACAGGACCCCAGGGCTCCACAGAGTTCTCTGAAATGTTGAGAACCAGCACTAAACACAAGACACAGTATTTAATTGTATAAGGGGTTTTTTTACTTCTTCTTTTTTTTTTTTTCTTTTAAATCTTGGGTGAATTAAAGAGGGGCATACACTTTTAGGTCATAATGATCGTGTTCCCACAGCAGGCTGTGAGAGAGAGACAACTTGATGTCTAGTTCAGGCCTGTTTTTATCTCTAGACCCAGCAGCAGTTTGAAGAACTTCGTATTAGAATTTTGTATGTGTGTGCGCACAGAACGTGTGTGTGTGTAAAATGCAAAGGAGAACTTCAATACTATATGAAATAGGTCAGTATGGATTAATAATATCAAAATAATACCTAACTTGAAAATATTTGAAAATATTATTATGAGTTGGAAATGGACCTTACCTTGCAAAGGACTTTGAACTTTCTCTTACATGACCCTTCCCACACTCAACCTAAGTCATCATTTGCCCATCTGCAAGTTTGGAGGCCAGCAACCTCCCCACCAAGGGCTGCTGTGCAGGCATACAAACACATGGGAACTCTTTAGTGAGTTAATAAAAGACATGCATGAATAAAAGTATGAATATATGGAAATATATGAATGTGTGTGAAGTTTTGCTACAAGCTGCAATGTTTTTATAGATACTATTTTTCCCACTAATGTTTAGAGGTGCTATGAAGCAGCAACTGGACTGTCTATGAAAAGATGTGAGTAGGACAGTTACCACGAGCAAGATAATAGCCATTTTTCTGTTTTCCACTTTTATGATAGCTAAATATTGCTGTCTTGCTGGTATTAATAAAAAGCAATAGTGTAGCTTTGTATGCTACTGTTCTCACAAACCTTGGTTGCAGGATACCACAATGCAGGTCACTGTAAGGGCAGACCAGCAAGGAAAGATTTCAGTGATGTTTATAAAGTTTGGGTGGGACTGCATTCACAAGTACTTGTGATAAGAGTTACCCATGACTGTACAACACTTTGATCCATCTTGAGATGAAAGAAAGAATAGTTAAGGAAGAGAATAAGGAGAGGAAATGTCCTCAAAAGGAAAATACATATAATGTAGTTTTGCTGAGACAGGTGGGGGAGCCCAATAAAGCCTGTGCTGTCTGAATCACAGATGATCTATGAGAGGCTGCAGAAAGAGGGAGGATGGGAGTGACCTTTGGAAACACCAGTGAATGCAGTGTCTCAGCAGCAGCTCCTTTTCACCAGATTGCCTCAAGAGCATTTTCCTACCTTGCCTTTACTTTTCTTTGAAGTGAGGCACTGTCAGGATTGCTTGTACTTTTTGTTTTCAGCTGTCACCCAGTCCCTCTGCAGTCAGAATCGAATTTATCAGCCATGTCATGAAGGTGCAGCAACTGAAATAACTGCAAATAGGAAAGGCTTTGAGTGCTGAGGCAAACAGCTCTGTCTGGATGGGCTCTCCTGAGAAACAGCATTCAGATACAACCAGTAAGAATTAGGAAGCTACTGAGCAGGATGTGATATTTTCTCAGGAAAAAGCATCTTCCTTGTTTGGCTTGGTTTGTGGCAGTTGAAAATGGATGGATGGATGGATGGATGGATGGATGGATGGATGGATGGATGGATGGATGGATGGATGGTGCTGTACTCACCTTCCGTGTGATCTCGCTCAGGATAACAGTGGAAGGAAGCACCTGCTGCAATGACTACATTGTCAGCAGCACCACTGGGGTGGGTTACCCTGAGCCACAGCTCAAGAGATTGCTACAGTCCTGTTTCAGGTCTCCTGGAACTGTAACCTCCAGGTCTGGGATGTAGGAGTACAAGGAAAGCTGTACCCTGCAGCCCTGTACCCTGTTCATTCCAGCACCTTGCTGGGGAAACCCCTACAATAGGAGCTCCCTTACCTTAAGGTGGCATGAGTAATTTACTGTGGGGATTTCTGTGTGCTAAAACCTCTTTGGTACCAGACTTTGGACATGTTGCTATGCTGAGGAAATGTTTAAATGCAGAAGCCGAACCTGCTGGCTGGATTTTCTGGGGAGACAGCTGCAACAGCTGAAGAGGCTTCTTCACCTTGAGCATCTCCACTACTTTATGATCGACTGATTTTTTTCTTTTTTAGCTTTGACATTTCAGGAGACTGGAAGCTCAGCAGAAACCTTGCAATTGCCCTTTCCCTTTTGAAACTCCCACCGAGGAGGGAGGGACAAATACCAGCCCCAGCCATGCTTGGTTGCAGGGTAAAGG
Source organism: Oreocharis arfaki (assembly GCA_013398015.1). Lineage (NCBI taxonomy): Eukaryota > Metazoa > Chordata > Aves > Passeriformes > Paramythiidae > Oreocharis > Oreocharis arfaki. Next base: position 1,080,097 of record VZRR01013906.1, on the reverse strand, counting down.
GCAGTGACTAGGACACACACCTCCTGTTCTCCCTCTTGGTCTGGGCTTCTGTGTCAACATTTTACAATGCTCCATTTATCAGCAGCAAAGCTCAGTGAGGTATTTATTAAGGCTTTTTGTGGGAGAATGGCAAACTTCTTTTGAATGTCACTGCTGAAGGTGAGGAAATGGGAACAGGTGGCAAAACAACCCCCTCAATATATTTATTGCACGACTTGGCTGAGAAGAAGCATCCTCAGCTTTACAGCTCTTGGAAGAGGCACGGCAGCTGCAGCTGACCTGCAGATGTTGGCCTCTCAGAGGGACCCACTGGCCACCTGCTCCAAGTTGCTTTTGCCAGGAGTTGGCTTGAAACAGAGATGATGATGTCTCCAGTGGGATGGAGGCTTTCTCCGGATGGACACCTGACCAAACCCAGCCCAGCAGGGAGTGATCAGAAATTATTCGTGCTGCGCTCCAGTCAGATGGGTGCAATTTCGTGAGTAACACTGCTGATGTCAGTAGTTACTCACAGGCAACTTTGGAGCACAGATTTGTCTGCCAGTCCTGTTTTTCCTCTGAAGTAGCTCTGCTCAGGCAGGTCTGTGGGAAGCAGACTGCTCTCCGCCTATTCATTCATCCTCACTCATTTAAAGTTCTTCAGCTGAGGCTCAAAAAGTGCTGTACATTATACAAATAAGCAGTTGTGAGGAGATGTAAACAGAGCTGAGGAATGCTTTACTGCAGCTTTTTATTCTTAAGATTTTTGGAGATGCAACTAACTGTCCTTTGCTGGTGGATAGGCCAAGATACAGCACTGATTAAACCTCCTGCAGGCACAGGTATTTTTCTGGTCCCCTCACTTTAATGTAATTTAACAAGATGCAAAAATATTTAATAAACCATATGTGTAAGCGTGCGCCTGAACAGCAATAAAAGGAAAGTTTTCCAGGACCCATTTGGTGAAAGCAGGGCACTTGAGCTGTATCTCACAGATTATAAACCTATTACACATTTACTATTTTCCTCCTGGAACAAGCCCAGCTCTGTGAACCTCACACTGTGCAGAGGGTCCCATTATGAACTGTGTGAAACCAGCAAAACAAAACCATCTTCAATCGTTTTTTTTCCAATACCTTTGTGAATCTTGTTAGCCATGAAATGCCTTGCATTTACTGCATACTGTGGCAATAAATACAAGGCAAAGTGAAAGGATGCAGATTATTAAACTATACTCCTTAATGGATTTGATATCAGCTAACGTCTAAGTCAAGCAGCATTGCTGAGATATGAACAGCACTTCTTGATACAGCAGAGCTCTTCAAATTGAGGGCTTGATGAAGGAAAAGTCCCTTTATAGTAATACCTATTCAGTGTCTGACAGCATAATGCCCCATTATAATGGTAGGACACACATCTTCCTTCCCTCTGTGGAACTGTGATTGCCATCCTGGACTGAACTGAAGTGGGCTTCAATAATTTGGACATCGCTTGCTCCTGCTGTGTTTTTCTGCTTTTAAATTGGAGTAATTTGTTGCAAATCTCTCCTGCTCTTGCTGTCAGAATCCTCACATCAGAGGAGTGGCTAATTGACAATGGAGCTGATCTAAAAAATAACGATAGAAATGGTCCTTGAAGAAGCCAGCAAATGCTCACCTTTTCGGTTTAGGAGCAAAATTTTAATCATATTAGAAAAAGAGAAGGTTGTAATTGTAAAATATTTTTCTGAAATAAATCTGCAGGGATGTGGGTAATGAAAAGAATGACTGTCTTTAGAAATAAAACAGGTAGTGACTTAGCATTCCATGCTAAAACCCAGGTGGGGAAGGACTGCCAGGACTATGTGCTTCTTGCCTGCACTGTTAAATCCAGGGAGGGCTCATGTGACTCAGGAAGCTTTTATGCAAGGGAAAGAGACCTGATGTCCACTCCCTTTAAGCCCTGGGGATCTTGTCCTTGTCACTCCCACCCCATGGCAGAGAAGGAGCTGCTCCAGGACTTGCTAGCCCAGCACGAGGTGCAGCACCTGGGCTGGTGACCCTGCACAACGCCCGCCCAGCCAGGTTACCTGGCTCTGCTCACTGCCACCTTCCCAGGCAAAGAGCTGGGTGGCTTCTGACGTGATGGGGGTGCTCCTGAGCTCTTGCCCCACCTCCTCCCCCTTTCTCAAGGCCCTCTCTTTCTTTCTTGCTGCATCTGCCCTTCCCTTCTCCTTTTGCTGTACCTGCTTGAGCCACGGCTGCTTTCCTGAGGGCACTGGATTGCTGAGCCTACTTTTGCTATAACAGCATGTTCTGGCTCAGCCTTGTGTTAGCATGGGGCTATGGACAGTCTGGCAGGCTGCCTCTTTGCTGCCACTGGCTCTGGGGTCTCTCTGGGTTGTATTCCATGCTGTGGTACAAACCAACCTTCAAGATAACAGAAAACCTTGGAGTTCCGGTTATAAACTTCCTGTGATCACCAGATGCTTCATTTTTATTCCTTCACCTCTCTCTCTTCTACTGACATTTTTATGACTATTTAGATACTTTCTGGAGGAAAAAAGAAATAAACTCAATAACATAGTTTTCCTACACTTTTTTATTAGGCCAATATTGAATTAAAGTATATTTATTTTTATTAACAGTTATTTCTACTGTTCTTTTCCAGAACACAAGAGGCACCAGTAAGTAAGGCTGTACATCAGCCATTGACTGTATGTGCAAATGTCACTGCTGCATGGAGCTTTCCTTTGTGCTGTGTGTCACCTTCACACCGCTGCCACCAGCTCTCAATCACTCCCCTTGATGGAGGTCAAAGAGTACTTGCAAAGTCTTAAGTCTTCCTGGTGACAGTCCAAGGGGCTGCTAGAGCACTTGAGACAGCCTTCCTCTCCCTTTCTCAGCCTTCACAACAAAAGTTGTTTTTTTCCTGACCTGGAGGCACTTAATATTTCTTTAGTGCTTTGCTAGCAATGGTGTCAGCTGGTAAATCGTCACGACTCATTTAGACTGACTTTGTCTGGGCTTATTTCTTCACAGACTTTCAGCACAGCAAACTCTAAATGTAAGTTGCTACAAGATTCCTTCATCTACCAAATCTTCAGGGGGAATACACTGGAATGGCTCCTAAATTCAACACCCCCACCATTACTGGCTTCTGACTCACAGCAAAGGACTTCTAGTAACATATCAGATTAGCAGCTAGAATGCTTTATGACATACTTATCTAAAGACTTTGGATAACTCATTTAGCCTTTCCTGTCTTCCACCTGTCACTCTTACTATGGACATCATTCTCTTCCTTCTCTTCGGGTAATCCAAAGCTTTTATTATTATTTCCTATCTACATGCTTTGCTCTTTCTACATAATTTTCAGGTTCTTTGGGACTGGGAGTACCTGGGGTCTCCCATGCAGTATTGTTGTGCAAATAAAATGACCAACTTTCCCCCTTAGTCTCTGTGTAGCACCACATGATTTATCCTTTTGATTAGGGGAAAAAAAAAGAGAACATTTAAAGAATACTTTCTGAAAATGTTAATGTATTTGGCATCAAGACAAGTTCCCTCTGCAGCCATGAAGCTCCACTCAGGAATGGAGAATTTAGAGAACTTTGTGCCTGAGGCATCCCACCCCATCTCCATGTCAGGCAGGTTCTCATCCTCTTGAGTAACCTGCTTACCCCATCCAGCCTAGTGGCTTTGCTTGCGTTGTTCTGGAAAAGTGACTTCCAGCATTTTGAAAGGCAGCAAGTGTGATAATTCCTTTCCAGCACTGGGCATCATATCTGTGTCACACATAACCTGCTCCAGGCAGTGTACTCCAGCACATTTAAGATTTACCGTGCCACATACACTCTGTGTGGCAGCTGGGTCTGAGAGTGGAGTTGCCTCAGGGCTACCTTTAGCATGCAGTGAAGATGACCCAGTAGCCACACAAGAAGGCACCACAGGGCGCCTGAGCAGCCTGCACAGCAGTTATCTCGAGCTGGCTCCATCTGTGTGAACCCCAGCCACAGCCCCTCTGTGAGGTTCACTGTCCCACCATCAATCGGCTATCTCTCAGTAATTTGGGTGGTGCTTGCCTTGGCACGAAGACAGACATTCATTCATTTGGGCAGGAAATCTATATCCTGTATTATTCTTGTGTTAATAATACAGAGGGCTAAATCAAAGGTGAATTGATTTCCTGAAGCTGAACATACTTTTGGCGTTAGCACAAATACAGCCACAGTCAAAGAGCAGACCTTTCAATTTAGCTCTTCTGCTGTCGATGTAAATAAAATTGCTCATGAAGCAAATTGCAGCCAGTTATTGTCTGCACTCAGAACCATTATGTTCTTTGGAAATGATCATTTATGTTAGACAGTGGATTAAGTTTCTATGAAAGTGTGTAAGGCAAATGCAAAACACAATTTAGCTTGAAGGTCAACTGAATATTGGAATTGGCACTTGCAGGTCATTATTATGCAGCTGAAATGATCCCAGGGAAAGGACTGATATTTGTGAAATGATACAAAACCAGAGATTCTTGATTAGCTGACAGAGACAAGAGAAAAAGCCACATGGGCTGTTAATTCACAGAACCATGGTGGGCTGGAGGTGAAGTTTCTGTATAATTGTCTGGCTTTTGTGGGCAACACATGGGTATGGGAAAACATCCCTGTAAGACATGGTGAGGAGAGGGAGAGATCTTCCCTTTGGTGCCTCAGGTCGAGAGAAGGACTTAACTCCAATTTATGCACCACTAAGGTGAAGATTTGGGTAGACAGAGCAGGAAAGTAATCCTGGGCAGAGAGATGGCCTTTCTGGCAGAGCAGAGGACCCATCTGAATATTTTTGTGCATGTTTTGGTGAGCAAATTTACTGTCATCTAAGGAAAATAATTAACCACCCCTCTTGAGGCACAGCCTGTTCTTCTTCCTAGGGAGAAGAATGGGTTACATACAACTACAGAGAAAAGGCTGCTGTGAAATACTGTTGTTCTGCTCAGGTTCAGTCTTTGTACTGGTGCTTGAGGCTGCATAGAAGTCCAGTCACCAAAGTTCTCTTTAGCTTTGAGCGCATGGTGCAGCAAGAACCGGTTTCTGTGCTTCCAAACTTCTCCCGGAGACAGCCTGAACTCAGCTGGAGTTCAGGCTGCCAGCCCACTTTATGCATCCTGGTAATGGGGTGTCCTTGCAGGAAAGGCCCTGACCTGCGCAGCCTGCATGGCCTCAATCCCATTGCTGCAGAGACAGAGGAGTATGGAGCTTGCCAGGCAAGTACCTCACAGAAAGACAGAGTCCCTCTGTATGGCAGTGCAATTGTCCTTGGAGCACACCCAGGGGTCTCAGGTTCCTTTTAGGTTCACCAGCTGGATCACCTAAACCTAACTCTCACTATCCCTTCCATGCTGTTGACCAGCAAGGAAAGTAGAGCAGAGCCTCACACTCGTGGGGTGACTTCCCAAAAAGCTGATGTTGGAATAAGGAAGCTTGCAAAAGAGAGGCTCTCCTTTTGAGAATATCAGTGTGAATGTTCCCAGATAAGCATGCACACAGGGATTTCTGCTGGGAGCTGCCTCTCAATGTGGGCACAGGGACCGGTCCTCGGGCACAATTGGCTTGTACAGACAGCACTCCCTGGGTGTGCAGCCTCTGCCTTGACAGCACAGGCTCCAATAGGTTCAGGAATGATTTTCAGCATTTATTGGAGATATATGATGGCATTCTGTTCAGCAAAAATGAGGTGCTTATGAAGTGCTTTGCTGCTTTGGAGAGAAAGAAAAACTCCCACGGACTTGCCTCTATTGTCATTGGCTGATTGCAAACTGTCTTGGACAACCATTTAAAAATCCCACAGGAAGCTGCTTTGTGCCTTTAAAGAGAGCAAAGGGAGTCCTGAAGGCTCTGAAATAGTGACTACTAATCCTGGAGTAGGCACCTCCAGAAAATGGTAGACCTGGCTGTCAGAAGTAATCACCTGAAAACATATCCCAGTGCCTTTTCTAGACTAATTGGAAGAGATACTGCCATCATTTCCAGCACAGGTCTGATGTTTGATGGAAATAGCACAGCCATGACCTGTCAGTATTGGTGGTCCCATGCTAATGGCTCATGGGAGAGGAAAGGCACTATTAGTGTAGCTTTGATGTATAAAGCTGGCTTCTTTTACTTCCAAGCTTACAGCAGGAGGTAGGATGGGAATTGCCTTAAAACACCACTGGATACCGAAATAATAAAAAAAAAACCCTGAGTAGATTATGAGTGAATGTCCTTTTCAGTGGTGCTGTCCCTAATGAAATACAGCTCTCGCACCTCTGTCAAAAGTTCCCTTTTTCTGTATGTTAATATCAGACAATCAATCTCGTCCCATCAGCTTCAGCAGTATGCAACTCCCTCAGCTCACTGGGGAAAGGCTTCTTTTTCTATTTCCTCTTTAATTAAGCTCTGTGGCATGCTGCTTTGCTTGCAAGACTCTTAAGATGTATGTATGTTGCTTCAAACAAACCACTGGAGAGAAGAGCATTAAAGATAGCCCTCTCTAACGGTGAGTGGTCCAGAGCCACAGGTAAATGAAGGCACAGGCAACAGCATCAGCAACAAAAGGAGGTAATGATATGCAATTACTGGATTTGCAAACACTCTGCTGGGATCAGGACAGCTAAACACACTATGCCAGGCTGCCAAAATGTTCAAAACAATTTTTTACAAATGCAAAGCAAGTGGGCACTTAGTAGCAGCATGCATGATATGGCAGGTTCTTTGAATATTATGAATGGCTCTGTCAAGCAAGTAAGAGACAGGAAAAGATAAATGTTTTCCATCCATTTTTACTATTGTCTGCATCATTGTTCCTGTGGTGTAGTCAGAGGTGATTTTAAGGTGCTGTTAACAGGTAAACCTTAGACCATTTACGTACACATTCATCAGGCACCTGCCTGATGATAATCCAGGTTTCTGTAGATGTGAGCTGGCCTCTGACCATTTCCCTCATTGCTTGAAGTCACTGCCCAACCCATGAACTTGCTCTTATTATTCAAAGGAGTCTCTGCCCCATTACTGCCAGATTATGCCTCTCTGTTCAATAAAGGTGGCTGGTTGTCCTCTCTCAAACAGTTCACCTCATCCTTGAAATGCTTCTCCTTTGCATGTGCTGCTGTGCTGTCCAGGCACTGCTGGGGCATTCCTCTGTTGGTGACAATCCGTGTTTTTGCCCCCCTGAATCTGGGCCATTTTTAAAAATACTGGCAGACATAACTACCTATTGAGACTTCACAGTGTTACCTATATTTAGACCCTGAGACATTGCTGGTGGGGTAAATAGGGCTACATAATAATAAATTGAAGCAGAGGTTAAAGACGAAGTGCAATGTGCTTGGCCCTCCTGACCACACGCCCTGGGCCATTTATTGATTCTTCTACGGCAGTGCACAGGGACTCTTGTGACACATAAGATGCTGAACATCAACACAGAAAGGCCAACACCATTACAGAGAAATTGTCATCTCAATAAGCAAGCAAGCAAACTTACAAATGTCAGAGCTCAGGACTTGGGTCCTTGGTTGTTTTTCACTTAGATTTCACACTATTCATAACATACTTGTGCTGGAAATGATATACTTTCCTCATAATGACATGTGGGGTTTTCTGCCCAACTACCTATTTTCACCCCACTAGGAACTCTCTGTCCCTGAGGTCTTTATGTTTCTCGAAATTTGCTTGGAACTGCTGAAAAAAAAATTAACAATCTGCTGTGGAAGGGCAAAGTATTGTGGCCAAGGTAGTGACTACAATGATACTGTTTCATTGGAAGACTAGGCTAAACAACATGGAATAAATTACTTTTTAATCCTTGTTTTTCTGGTGAGGAACATAAGTAAGGAACAGTGCAATAAAGTGCTTTGAAGGGTTTGAAACATAAAAAGCACCTTGCCCTGCGGATTCTCCTGTTACTAGGCTGTTTATGAAAATCTTTTTGCACAAGAAAGTATCTGGTGGCTTCAGATTAGATTATACATACCTGTTAGGAATAAAGCAGAAGGGGATTCTGGTAAAAAGACCAAAGGCATAACCCATAAATCAAGAAGCGAAACAAAAATGGAACCTGCTGCTGATGGAATTTCCATTGATTTATTTGAACAGCCCCAGTATGAATAATAACTTAATCTGTCTCAAGACTCTCTCCCCACAGCACACTGATTTACAGCAGCCATCCATCTCTTTTCATAATTAGCAGGCTTTGACAGTATTTATTCTTCTCTGCCCACCTTCATTACCGTTAAAATTTAGACTTTCTCCCTGCTCTGGAACAGCCAGCATTTGTGCTGCTTGGCGCACTGGGATTAGTCAACAGCTTGATTTGTGGAGGTGTTTTCTTATGCCCTACCTCCTCTGCACTGGCAGGTAGAGTCTGCTGCTTACAGGAGGAAACTTCTCCAGGAATTCAGCAGAAATCCACCTAGCTGCGGCATTGAGGGACAAAAAAAAAGTGGGGCTGTAGTGCTGAAAGTCAAGGCATGGACAAAACACGTCTCTGCCCCTTCAGGTGCTCAACAGGCTGGCCAAATGATCAGTTAACAGAGTAAATCAGGCTCCTTTGTTATAAGTGATTTTCTTCAATCTCAGGTTTATTTCCAGTCTAAAGTTTAGAGAACCCATGTTGTCTAATACACTGCAGAAGCAGATAAAAAAATTATTGAGGCATAAAAAACATAAACGAAGATATATCCTTTAAATTTGGCAATATATCTTAAATAGCTAAATGCAAGATCAAAAAGTGATTTTCTGTTTCAGCTTCATTACATTGATGATGTGTCATTATATCACTGGATAGTTTGATCCCAGAGTTGATTTGGTAAAGAGAAAGCAAGACTGCCTGTCCAGAATGCTCGATGGGCCTGAAGTTTCATAACTAACCTGATTTTACACATATTGCTTATTAACATGGTAAATCAAGAGATGGTGTTAGGCATTTAATCAGCATGCAATACTAATGTGGAATTAATTAAATAATTATTGACATCTCTATTCAAGTGACTATTTTTGATTATTAACTGAAATTTAATTAAGTTGCTTATGGCAATGTGTGAAATAATCTCTAAACAGGTTTATTGGAGACACAAATGGAACCTCATGTTTGAACCAGTTATTTTTGGGTTCAGAGCTACCTCCTGCTGTCTATGGAGTGTCAGTGGTTGAGCACGGGCCCTATAATAGGTGGACAAACTCGACTTTAACTGCTCAAAACATTCTGGATGAAACATTTTCTTCATTTTTCTGTCTCTTGTAGGAACTATTAGAAGGTGACAGGGTGACCATACGAGATATCCTGGAGGAAACACACCAAACCCATCCAGAAGTGGAAACTGTGGTCTCCCTACTTGTAAGTCAGAACGAACAAAGTCAAATACATCATTTATTGCAAATTCTTCTTTCTGCTTGAATGACTGTGTCCATTTTCTGGATACAGAGACAGAATAGAGAGGTGAAAATGAAGTGCCTGTCTCACCCTGCGAGCACGCAAGGTGACGATGATGAAATTTCACTTTCTGTTCCCTGATTGTCCACCTTAATCACAGGCCCAAACATCCCAGCTTCATTGAGAAGCTGATTGCTCATGAATGTCACCCAGCTCCAAAGTCTCCTACAGAATGTCTCACCACATGTGCTTGTTTAGATAAACAAATATTGCTGAGAACAGCACAATGAATAAAACCTTATTTGCACAGAGTTGTGACTTGTGGCTGAGCTTGCTGGTGACAAGGACACGTTAATCCTGCTGAGTTTTCATAGATGAAGAACACAGATTCTTCTCTTTTGATGGTGTAGATTTTCATAGAATACGCATGCTAGTTTGAAAACAAACCAGTGGGAGATTCCAAGTCAGAATTATAATTTAATAGGAAAATTAAAATAAACGGAATAGTACAAGAGCACTGGCAGAGTCAGGATACAACCTGACGCCCTGTTAGTCAGGGTGATGGTAGCAGTCCACGTGAAGTGGTCTTGTCAGAACAGTGATCCTGTAGAAAAGGGTCTGGTCTTCACCTGACGATGCAGTAACAGCTCCTATCCTCCAGGAATCCAGTAGATAAAAGCTGCTTGTGCTGTTCCAAGCCCCAGGCTCTGTCCAGGTGGGAATGCTTGGCTCCTCCTCCCTGGGCGGAGCACCTCACAATGGGCTGATGAGTCATGGGGTGTGTCCTTGATTGCCCATTAACAGAGACAGCGCCCGGAGGGAGTTATCAGGGATGACTCATGGTGGGGGATAATGAGCACTGCCGTATCAGGGATGAGTCATGGTGGGAGATAACGAGCTCTGCCCCACCTGCTTTAACAGCTTGTGAAGATGCTAACAGAATACATAGTGTTGGTTACATCTTACATCCTAACATAGGACATTATGAAAGGTGGGCATTTGAGAGCTTTGCTCCTCTGACAAATTCGGCTGAAGTCAAATGACGTTTTCACAATTTATTGTTGGGGCGAGACCCAGAGTCTGGGCCTGCAGACTGATAGCAGGAGTCATAAACCCTGCTTAGGTGCTGACTGCCACCAGTCCCAATCTTCATGAGAAGTGAGCTGAGGTCTGATGGACCAGATTCTGCAAGTGGATCCTTCACATTGTGATAAAAAGCAAAAAAGTAGCAAGTAGTAAAGAGCACATTGTGTTTTTTCTCAAGAGGGCACCACTGAATTTTCTTGGTGAAAATTCCAGTAATGCAGTGTTGGGTGGAAGGTGTAGCTCAGTACATCCCTCCTCCTGCTGGCCATGGGAAGCCATAAAAATACGGATTTTTCCTCCAACTTTGGTCAACGCCATCCTGGATCAAGGGTGGGGGAAAACCTGGACTGGATTTTTCCTGAAGTATGGAATGGGGAAAAACCTGGACTGGATTTTCCTCAAATGTGGAATGAGGGAAAACCTGGACTGGATTTTTTCCAGAATATGGAATGGGGGAAAACCTGGACTTGAAACCATCATCTCTTAAAGGCAAACCAAAGAATATCAAGACATGAAGCCTCATTTTGTTCATCCTATCTCAGGTCATCATACCACAGCCTTTTTAGTTATCTTTCATATAACAAAGCCTATCATGCAACTCTAAAAACTACCTGCAACAGCAGTTTGCCAGCAAGTCATTTAGAGGTCTACTTGTGTCTGCTAATTTGTGCAGTCCTTCTCCACGAGACTGATTTCCAGTATCATTGCTTATTAATTTGGTATCTGAGGTAGTTTAAACATCGCTTAGATCCCTAACCTCACTATTCTACCACACTTCTCTCTTTACTTGTGTTTACCAGGAGAACTGAAATAGAACTTTATCCCCCTTGCTGATTTTTGGATGCAATGTGAGATCTTTGCTGTTTGGCACAAAGCCTTGATAAAGGAAGCCAGAGAAAGCTATTAAGGAGTAGTTTATATCAATGGTCAATGTCCTTTATAGTGCCACCTCTGAAAAACATCTTCATTCAATTGCCCTGTCAGGCAGCAATAACCACTTCCACTGATTTGTGGCAAAGCCAAGAAAAAAAAAAGAGTACTTCCTCACCTTCGTTGTGTGTATGAAAGGAATTTTAATATGGCTGTGGGGAACACCTATGTGTTTTTAACAGCAGAAAAAGATGTGTGTGTGAAGAAAAGCCCCTTCCTAAAGATTGCACTTCGCAAACATAGCGCTTACAGCAGCAAATAAAACATACAGGTATTGAGGGAGGATGGACCTCGGTGGGGACACACAGACCTGCCGACAGGAAAAGTGATAAACGCAGGATGCAGAGAGAACAATGTGACAACCACACACTGAAGTGCCCACAGGCGCCCACTCTTTAGAATATATCTGCAACATCTGGGTCTAAATGAACAGTGTGTCTGCCTTACTGACCTAGGTTACAATGTAAGATGTGACCAATGGTATGTATTCTGTTAGCATCTTCACAAGCTATTAAAGCAGGTGGGGCAGTGCTTGTTATCTCCCACCATGACTCATCCCTGATAACTCCCTCCGGGCGCTGTCTCTGTTAATGGGCAATCAAGGACACACCCCATGACTCATCAGCCCATTGTGAGGTGCTCTGCCCAGGGAGGAGGAGCCAAGCATTCCCACCTGGACAGAGCCTGGGGCTTGGAATTGCACAAGCAGCTTTTACTTACTGGATTCCTAGAGGACAAGAGCTACTGCTGTACCTTAAGGTGAAGACCAGACCCTTTCCTACAGGACCACTTCACGTAGACTGCTACCAGCACCCTGACTAATAGGGTGTCAGGTTGTATCCTGACTCTGTCAGTGTTCTTGTACTGTTGTATTTATTTTAGTTTTCCTATTAAATTATAATCCTGATTTGTGATCTCCCACTGGTTTGTTTTCAAACCAGTAAACCAGCCCACTTTCTTTTGAGTTCCCTGGGGTGTGGGGGTTTTGGTTTTTTTTGTTTTTTTTTTTTTTTTTTGCAACTTCACTATTTCTTCAGCAATAAAGAAACAAGTTTACATTTATGGTGCCCTGCAGAAAGTGAGTCAGGGTCTGTGGAAGCAGACTGAGGGTGCAGAGCAGATTTCAAGGTGCGAAACAAAAACATATGCTCATCCTTAGCAGACATGGAGAGGATGCTGTATTCTTGTCTCTTGGGAATTTATTTTTGTTTTCATTTTTGTCAGGCACACATGCAGGAGGAAGAAAAAGAAAGGGAGATTCATGTGCAGAACTATGAATTCAGATGTCTTAGTTGTGAGGGGCCCTTTAGACAATTTATGTCCAGACTTTCATTTGTGTGAGTGCACAAGATCCACCAGTCACTTATGGTGCAATGACAATACAATTCTCGTAGTTGGTCCTCGGTATCACCAGGCATCAGTACAGCATTTTGTGTGTGGCTGTGTTCTTCCCAGGCAGGCATGGAAGACACTGAAGAGATAAAATTACTTCCAAAATAGGTCCCTCTTTGCTATCTCGCTCGTGTGAACACACGTTCAGAGTTACAATTGTCCTTTCAAAAGTTCCCACAGGAAAGGGGCCAAATAGCGTTTTTTTGGAGCTCTGCAAATTTCTGAACTGCTAGCCAGAAGGAAGAAGCAACATTGCCTTCCATCTTCTAAAACATATATGAAACTCTTTTTCAATTCTAAGAGGATTTAAAACCAAATCTCTTCCAGTAAAAAAAAAAAATCATATTATTCTGAAAGATATTTCAGTATTTGATCTTCTTTTCTTTAGACCTACTTTGAAGATTTTTATTAAGAGAAATTTGGAAAAGCCAGTTTGCTTTGAAGTGGAATACAGAAACTCACTGTATAAAAAAAGCCACTAAAATGCTTTGGCCTTTTGCAAACTACAAACAATGATAAGGCAAAAAATTACAAACCCACAAATTCTTTCAGTCAACACAACGTGCCTTTTTTCCATCAAGAACAGTGTTGCCCTGCTGTCTCCCTGCAGTGAAGAAGCTGTATGACTAGCCTTTCCTGACCTCTCCATAAAAACTGCTTGATTAATGGAATGGGAAGATGAGGCAAAAGCCTTCCCTACAGCTAACAGCTGTCTTCTGACAGTGACAGTGTCCCTCCTTTTCTTTAGGCACAGGGACCTTTTACACTTTGGGGGAAAAGGAAATAGATTCATTTCAAAGAACTGCATTCAGGCTCATTTAGAGTTTAACAGCCAGTGCTGTATTAATGGCTGTCATTTTCTAGCTGTGCTTGTACGTGCTGACACGGGCTTACAGCATCCTCATGTTCATCAAAGTTGTTCATCTACCCTAGCCTGCTCTAAAATACACCCCAGAGTCCAGAGTGAAACAAAGTGATTCTTTAGCTGCTGCTTGTCCCTGTGCAGTCAGGGATCTGTCACAAATGCAGTCTTACAAATCTGAAATTTAAAAAAATTATGTAGTAAAGGAGATTTCTGCTAGAAACAGGCTTACTTCCAGCTGAGAACAAGCTGATGGGAGCTTGAAGAACTCTGTGTATTTCAGAGGGTTCTGTCATTTCTTAATTATTTTAGGTCCCAACTTGGCTGCTACACTGAGAATTATAGATTTTCTAAATTACCAGCACCGTCCCCTGCTTAGCCATATCTTGCCAGCAAGTAATTTCTTAAGCATTTTGAAAAGAGAGGCTAGGAAAATGGAGAGAGCATTGATAGAAATAATGACTATGAAGTCAGGACAACAGACCAGGTGTCTTGGATTACCATCCAAGACAGCAGCTGCAATTTAGAAGGCAGAGAAGATGTTTCTAGCTTTATTGCTCAGTCTGAAGTACCAAGGGTACTGAAAGCTATAGGAACTTGTGCTGAGTAATTGTGACAGACCCTCAAGTCTGTGAATGAAGAAAATTGTCATCAGATCTCTGAAATCTCATTTGAGATTTTCCAATTTTTTTTGTTATCTCTGCCCAAAATAATCTCTAGGCAAACTTATTTTCCTTTTCAAGTGAAGATTACAGCAAAAAAAACCAAAGAAAAATGTGGTTTGTGCAAAGGACAGATAGAAAGCTTTTCCAATGAGAGGAAAACGCAGATACTGACACCCTTCTCCACTGTAAATGATTCAATAAAAAGCATTTGAAACCCTCCAGCTGCACACTGCTGGAGGATGGAGTCCTTGGAGTATTAATATGTATACTCTTTTGCAGAGATCTGCTTTTGATCTGAGGTAAGGAGGCAGGATATGCGACTAAGCAGACTTTTGGTTCATTGTTGTGCAATTTTCTATGTCACCTGTTCTTCAGCACATTGGATTATTTACAAACACAGTGAGACTGGGAAAAAACCCATCCTAACACCACACAAAAGCATTAGAGATATCCTGAGTTAAAACAGAAAAAAAAGGAAGACAAAAGGAAAGCATCTTGTGTATTTACCCTTTAAATAGGTTAGGGAATAGACTTGAAAGACAGCTTTTGGTTTAAAGATAAACCCAAGTCATTGATTGGACCAATTATGTTACCAAAGCTAAATGTTGACATTCTACATTACACTGAAAAGAAATGTTATTGTTGCATATGATTCTTTCACTTGCTTCTAACCCTCCAATCACATAACCCTGAAATAGGTCTGCATACTCCTATTCTTGATTTGTCATAAGCTTAGATCCAGACGCTGGAAATATCTGGAAGGTGAGGCCAGGCCATCTCTTCCTGCTGTATCTGCATCAAGGCTGCTTTCACGAGGCAATCAGATTCCTTTGTTTTCTAAGTGGGTGGGCACATAACATTTTACTGCAGCATGATTCCTTGTTGCTTTTCAAGGTCATTGCAAGGGGTACCATGCAGAGGTGAACCCAATTCAGAGAGGTTGCAGGACTTACTGATGCTGCTGCAGCATCTGAGGAGAGCGGAGCAGTTGCAGCATGCAGAGAAAAATACAGTGCAGTAACCAAAATATTCAGGGAGGCAGAAAGGCTGCAGGATAATTCACAGGACAGGCTGGCCTTTCTGTGCTTGCCTTTCTGTACTTGCCTTTAAAGGATGGTATTCACACGTGAGGATAGCAGGTGACATCTCACATCAGGCTAATCAGGTGGGAAGTGCACCTGGACTTGCTTGGATTCCACCATCCTTGTGATGGCTGAAGGGCTGGAACATCAGGTGTCAGCTCAGACGTGCAAAGTGCAGGGGGTGGCAGTGGCTTGGAACCTGTCTCTGAGGCAATCACAGCATGCCCACCTCTTGCTATCTCATAACAATGACAGGTGGAAAATTCAGGTGCCATGATCTCCATTCCAGCTTTCTTCTTGTATTTCCTACAGTGTAAAGGAAGCCAATTCATGAGGCACAAATATTTCCTCAGTATGCTGTGAGACCTTGTCTCAGGTTACAACATAAGATGTAACCAAAAGCATATATTCTATCAGAACCTGTTAAAACCACGTGGGGCAGTGGTCTTTATCTCTTCTGTGACACCCCCCTGGTAACTCCCTCTGGGAGGTATCTTCTGTTAATGAGCCAGCTGTTAAAACCAGGTGGGCAGTGTTCTTTATCTGATAACTCCCTCAGGAGAGATATTTTTCTGTTAATGGGCAATCAAGCCTCACCACATGACTCACAAAATTACATCATCCCATTGTGAGATGCTCCGCCCAGGGGGAGGAGCCAAGCATTCCTGCCTGAATATAGTGTGAGGTTTGGAACACAACACTCAGCCCTTACCTACTGGGTTCCCAGAGGACAAGAGCTACATAACCACCACTGGACCATCAGGGGAAGACCAGATCCTTCTACAGAATCACTGCTTCGACAGAACCACATCTCTCACCTCAAGAGGACTGCAGCCACCATTTAATCGGACTGCTACCACCTTCCTGCCTGACAGGGTGTCAGGTTGTATCCTGACTCTGTCACTGGTTTTGTACTGTTGCATTTATTTTTAATTTTCCTATTAAATTTTAGTTCTGATTTCACTGGTTTGCTTTCAAACTAGTACATCTTTTGGTGCCCAATGTGGGGCCAGTCCTGAGAGAAGTCAGAATCACAATTTTGTGTTACAGAAACCACCTATTCACCATGATGCTCAACATGCTTTCATGGGTCCTGTATCTTGCTCTCTATATTTTTCCACACACAGGGAACTACCTGCTGGTTGTAATGCTCCTGTTGAGACCAGGGTATGGAATAAAAATTGCTTTATCGGTTTATTATGTCTATTGCATGATAACCTCCGAGGCAAGAAACATCATTTGGAATATATACTCAACTTTATTTGCCTGTCCTAGTCTGGGCTGCTACATCTGGGGCCTCAACAATTGCACCCAGTCCCTGGCAGGAGGAGCAGAGAAGATTTCAAGTCTCTCACTGGTTTGCTTTCAGACTAGTACAGACATACACTCATGCCAGAAACATGAAAACTTGCTAGAGATTTTTATTGCACAAATATTTCTGTGTCAAATTTTTAGTTTTGATTTCAGACTTGAAAAGTTCTGAAAAGTGCTGAGCTTCCACTAAATAGGAGAGTGGGTAGAGACAAGTGAAAATGGCAAGAGAAGGAGGGGAAACAACCCATTGTGTAAAACCTGTTCTGATATTTTACTCTGAGTTATTTTACTTGTTTTATCTCATGATGAGAATCGTAAAACTGTAAGACAGAAACCTGAAAACCCATTTATCTCACAAATAAATCCTGCTCTGCTACAGTGGCTGATCTAGTAGCTAATTAAGTGGTTATGATAGTCTTCCCAACTCTCTCTCTCTCTTTTTTTTTTCCTACCGTGAACTCCAGGCTACATTGCAAGATTAGAGCTTCTCTGTCCTAAATTGAAGCATGGAGACTGTATTTCTGATTGAAACATTAAATATACAAAAGATCTAGATGCCTTTTCAGTCTCAGATGCTACTTCAGCTAATCTAGGCACTTTTCCTCTCAGCATTTCATGCCAGAGTTACTAAATAATACCTTAAAAACAGAATTGCTGGAGGGTTTTATGAACCAACTGGACAGTGAAGAAACTGAGGAAAAATTAAGTCACCTTTTTGCACGAACAGCAGTGGACATGCGGACTTTGAAACCTGATGGAAGGGCCTTTTATTCTGATACTTTGTGAGCTTTGCTCTTTGAGAAATGTTTCCTGTTTCTGCAACAAGTGAAGCTCTTTGCAGGGTACATCACAGGGTTTTTTGTTGCCCACAGGCAGCCTCTGAGGGGCTGCACAATATTGAATTTCTGCCTCTGTTTCAGCCCCTTTTTTTCCTCAGGACTTTCCATCCACAAGAGACTGAAGGCACCCCCAAAACAGGAGGCAGGCATTGCTCAGCAAGCAGGGTGTCTTGGAGTACCAAACCCAGCTCCAGGAACCGCACACAGCATGAGGCTCCTGGCAGTGAGAAGGAAATGAGACAGCCTATTCTTGTTTTTAAAGGAAATATATTGCTATGCTGAGAGGCATAAGGAAGGTTGGGTTTTTAACAGTTTTTTTTAACCATCAGCAACTGTTGTCTGTAACCATATGTTGAACAGTCTCTGCATAACATCTTTCTACCCCTCTCTGATGTCTCCTGGTGAGGCTGCCCTGCCTGTCGAGCCACCAACACCCTCCCCAGCCATCGCTGCTAGCCAGAAGCTCGTCATGGGCTTTTACAAATTACCTCTTCAGAGCTTCACAGACCACAAAAACCTGTGTTAATCCAGAGGTATCAGCATGCCTCCAAAGTTCAAATAAATTCTTCCTTTCTTCCTTTCCGCACCAAAATTTTGGCCTGAATTATGAGAATGCAGAGAAGGAAACGTAGACCTATTACAGCAGAAGCAATGCTTAGTTTTGAACTAAGGCCACTTAAGGTGGAGTACTTACACTTCCTCTACAAGCAGAGTGAATTTTCCCTTTTTTTCTAGCTCAAGGCAAATATTCTTTTAAAGTTATATTCAAATTATCTTGTTCCTCTTGTAGGCCAGAGTGGAGGAGGGAGAAAGAGAGTCAACACAAAAAACTAAAGAATTGTTGGAACAAGAAAAGGAAATTTTAGGGAAGGGTGGTATGCCCTGTTCATGCATCTGCTCCTTATATGCAGAAACTATCCTTAACCTTCCTATCCACTTCTCTTTCTCTATATATTGATTTATCGTCCTCTAACTGCAGCCATCCAATGAGTAAGGAACACATTTGTAGTGCTCCCATCACACCAGTCCACATGGCACTGCAGCCCCTCCTCACAGCTGGGCTTAGTCACCATCCCTGGCAGTGTTCAAAACCAGGTTGGATGGGGCCCTGAGCAACCTGGTCTAGTGGAAGGTGTCCCTGTCCATGGCAAGGGAGTTGGAATGAGATGATCTTTAAGTTCCCTTCCAACCCAAACCATTCTGTGACTTTGTGTCAGCTTTGGGGGAAATTCTTGCACACTGCAGCTGTGTTAATGCCTGGTACTGAACAAGAGCTGCTGAAGGCATCTCATCCCTGTCAATCCACCTGCAACAACAACAGTTTGGAGGCCAGAGATGCTCTGAGCATTCCAGAGTCCATAGCTGGGTGGCCATGCCTGGTGATCCACCAGCAGGCTTTAGGGGCACAGGCTTTATTAATTTCTCAGTAAACTCTACTTACCTGTAGGTAAGAGAGAGAAAGAATACCAACTAATTTAGGGATGTTTCCTCTGGCTGGCAGAGGCTTTGGGAAGCCAGGCAATTGGCACTGTGCTCGAAGGCTGCTCATCTTGCCAGCCCATCTCCAGCTACCTCTCCAGAAAGGCTTGTTCTGCTCTAGTACCCGTGTCAAGTTTGCAACCTCCTAGAAATGTATCACATGCGCTGAAACATCTGAAATGGCTGCAAACATCTATGTTTATTACTGAATTGAGCCTAGAAATCATGCTTGTCACAATTTGAGCCAACAATATTTTGTTTTCTACGCAACTTTTATTTATTTGAAGATTGTTGTAGTTCTCACTCGACTGAGAAAACTCTTCTTTCAGATTTTCCTCACAGCTCATGTTTCCAAGTCCACTGATTGCTCTTACATTCTTATTTCCCCTTTCTTCACTTCACATTTTTTTTTATTTTAAAGATGTTCCAGACTGCACATGATGTACCACCCTTTGATTTCATACCAGAAAGAAGAAATTACTCTTCTTTTTTCTGTCTTTCCTGTGACCTTCTCCTTATATATTTATCTCAAAATAAGGTTTATTTTTTTTCTATATGACATTATTGGATTTAGCTTTGTGATCCAACCTAACTTGCAGATCCAGTTGTGACTGCTCCAACAGAACCTGAGATTTTTTCTTTGTCTTTGAGTTATTTTTCTGCCTCTATTTCTGCACTAATTGCATGAGAATTTTGACAGTGATCCATTCCTCCAAAGTGCTGGCAGCCCCTTCCAGCCCAATATCACTGCAAATTCAATAAGTAGCACAACTACTCCTTCAGCCAGGTCATTAATAAAGCATAGAATGTGACTGGACTGATGTTTGACCTCAAAGAGCTGCTTTTCCAAAAACATTTCGTACATTTCCATAATCATAATCATCAATAACAATGTTTTTAGCATCAGTTGATTTGCACTCATTTTGGGGGGAAGAAAACACCAGCTCTTTGTTTTGCCCCATGGATTGCTCAGGAACTGCACTCCAAGCTTAGCAAGGCTCTTTCTGCTGGGCGTTGCAGAAATCACACACTTTGAACTGAACCTGCCCTTTGTTTATTTGTGTGGCAGGATCCCCTGCACCTCTGCTGTGTTTCACACAGTAGGAGGCCAGCGTGGACTTTCCAAGGTCAATCTTGCTGCTGAAGACCAATGGCTCTCCTGCTGGGAAGGTGTCACAAGTCGAGCTTGTAGCAATGCAAACTTGTCAACTGCTGAGGAGCCTCCGGCAGTTTAAGTGCATTTGACCGGTGAAGACCCTCAGTGCCTCAAATTCATTTACTTCTCTGCAGGGGGTAATAAGGAGAAAGAGGATGAGACAGATGCAAGTGAAAGAATCTGTGAAATTGTCAGTCCTCCTATCAAAAAGGCAACAGGAGCGTAAACTGTCTCCTGGATGTACACACCAGTGGGCTTAACCTGCAGTTCTGGATCTCCGCTCAACAAGCTGCTAGGGAAATTAGGATCTGACCTGAATTAATATCCTATGCAGACAAAAAGTCTCTGGGGCTTGTATGTCCACCCTCTAGAGTCTACTGCTGCTGAACTTAATGGGAGGACAATAACAATTAAAGTTTATTGGACCTCAGTTTCAAAATAGATGAAAGAAATAACTCCAGCACTGATATACTGAGAAAAGGGTTTGTGACATGAGGGACAGAGGGCCTATGGAAATGGGCCACTGGGAATGGCTGTCATGGGGTGATGTACATGAGCATAGGGCACCACATAAGAGCTGTCTGCCATGGGGCTGTTTGGAAGCAGTAAAGCTGCAAAAGGGTGTCATTTTGCTGAAGTCAAGAACCCCTGCCTTGTGACTTTTTGGTGGCAAGGTGGCAATTAGCTTCACCCAATCAGCCTCTTAATCAGTGCAGTTATTTTGGTCATGGGACAAATTTAGATGTCTCTCCATTGACCTCCACTGCACAGTAGAGAAATGGAGAGGTGATCAGCCATGCTCATTATTGAATTTATATATATCAAAAGAGCTTTGTAAAGGTGATCGGAATCTTACAGATGTGCAAACTGATGCAGGACTCAATAAGGAGCTTACCCAAGTTTTCCAGTGGAGCAGCATCAAAGTCAAGGCTAGAATCGAGGTCCCTGTATTCTGTCTCAGCTTTGCAAGAACAACTCTGTTCTCAAAAAATGAGAGGGCATGAGCACAACAGGCTCTTCCCAGGTCACATTCTGCTGTAGGATGCCATGAAGTGCCCTGGGTTCCGTGTTACAGCTATCACAATATGTTTCAGTTCAGCATGGTAATAACAAATGGGTTTTTTTTCCTGTTATTATTTGTTCCACTGCACTTATATTTTCTGTATGGGTTAATTTTAGGCTGTTTTTTGGCTTTAGCAAAATATTTTATCATGTATTTAATTTTAAGCATATTCTCTAGAACCTTAAGAGCGTTTAAATCTCATATTCAAAGTTAAGCAGATACAGAGATGGACACATATGTACTAAATGTTCAGCAAGTTTGTGACTTTTGCTAAAGTAATTTGTACATAAATGAGAATAAATCCTTACATATTATTTCAATAATTATGATTCTAGTCACTGCGGAGGGTTATAGCAGGAGCTGGCTTGACTCTTCAGTGTTTCTCAGACGTGCAGTCTCAGGCATCAGGCAGGAGGCTCACCCCCTCACTGCCCAGGTGTGGCTCACCAGCATTGGTCCATGCAGTTCTGCATCAGCTCTGGCTCTCTGGGGCTTGAGATTTGACATCTGATCCACTAGCATGTCACAGGTTGTCCTGAAGTGGGGGAAGGTCATGATGTTGCCCTGCCACCGGTGTCACAGGGATTCATCACAATCTTTTAAACCTCTTAAACTTTTAGAGAAAGTCTGTGATCCTCATGCATCCTAGATTTACCACTCCCATGTGACACTGATGTAGCAGGACCCACATTATGACAAAGACATGGAAGTATATTTAATGATTGAAACTACCTCTGTGGGAAAGGGGAGAGCCGAGCAACCCCAACAAGGCATTGCATCCTGAATTCCAAATGGAGAAGGGACCTAATTGCCTCCAGTTGTTATGGCTTTGGCTCAGGACTGTGTGGCTGCCTCAGCCTAGATGGTTGAATTTGCTTTCCAGGGAAACACAGTTCTGGCTCTAGAGAACTCTTTTTCTTAAGGTCTCATTTTAGGCTGTAGTCAATAAGTGGTTGAAATACGTGTCTATTTAATGATGGTGAAAATTGAAGGTGTCCAGTAAAGCAGTCGTAATTGTGTTTGATGCTGAGACAATGAACCTAGTTAAGATTCAATTTGGTCTTCCTCTTTGTTCCCCTGTTCCAGTAATAAATGGTTAATTACCAGTTTCAAAGGCTCAATGTAATTTGTCAGCTTGCAGAAATCATTGTGATCACCATACTGTCAGTAAGAAGTGTGACCCCATTGTTTTTACAGATGAAAATATTTATTCTTTTATAGAAAATGCTAAGCAATCTCTAGACTTGAACTACCAAGCCACAGCCTTTCCCCTCCTGTTTGGGTGGGGTGGGGGCTGACAGGATGTGCCCATCTGAGGAGTGCCATGAACACAAGCTTCCTGCATTTCTCAGCTCTGTGTTGATGTCTGTGTGACCCCTTCTTCTCTGCTCCCAGGAGGTACCTGGCAGGGCAAAGGCTCAGCACCAGACCTATCCCATCACCATGAGGTAGTGGAGCCCCTCAGAAAGGTCCCACATGTGAGCCCTCATTTGAACAGATTTTTTGGCTAGATTTACTCTCTAAACATTTCTATTGCCGAAAGCCCTGAAACCTACAAACCCAAAGCCACTAAATCCCAGCCTGATCCATATTTGCTTGTCTTGGAGGAAGTACCGTTGTCCCCATGGGCGGTGGGACTGAGATGTTCCCTTTACTCCAAGCACTGACGCCTGCATTACAGAACCAGGGTATTTTAGGAAGTCGTTGCAAAACCACTGTTTACTTGGCCTGTGTTTAAAGTGTTCAGTGGATTGTGAGGGAATCTCAG
The DNA here is from genome assembly GCA_013398015.1 of Oreocharis arfaki. Taxonomy (NCBI): domain Eukaryota; kingdom Metazoa; phylum Chordata; class Aves; order Passeriformes; family Paramythiidae; genus Oreocharis; species Oreocharis arfaki. Next base: position 1,057,102 of record VZRR01013906.1, on the reverse strand, counting down.
CACAAAATTTTCTCAATTTGGGCCAGAAGCTGTCCAGTAACTCAACTGCATATATGGTTGTTGATTAATATATATTATATTACAATCCAAAATAATTTCAGCATTACAGTTAGGATTTCCTAGTTTCTTTATTTATTTGAGATGCTGAAACAGACTGAATTTGTACAACCAGGCACAGGACATCAGTGTTGTACTCTTGTTGCCACTATGTTATTCACCAAGATTTCCTGAAAACAGTAGTAACTGCTGATTCTCTGAGCCAAAGACACTGTGAGCACAAAATTAGCAGCACCTTGCTATGAAAATGCTGAGTGCATTTTAGATAGACAGTAGTACCCATCTATTCTGTTTTACTGTATACCACTCCAAAACTCTGGGCTCTTTAAATATTTGGATGAAAAAATATAATGATTAAAAAACGCCAAAGAAGTCTGAGGAGACATAGTGGAACACAGGAAAACCTGCGTTCAATTTCCATTTTGTAGCCTGCTCTTCTTTTCAGTTTCTAAGTTTCCTCAAGGAAGTAATCTGGTGACTGGGATTATTGCCCAAGATAGTGTCCTCAAATTTAACTATCTTCTCTCTGCAGGACAAAGAAAGGGAAGGTTGTGTCCTGATAGCTGGGAAATGTGTGGCAGGGTCAGGGTAGATACTAAGCTGCTGATCCTGGCATTTTACTGCGCAAAAACTATGTGTGCAAAAAGCATTTGCATCTTTTCTCTATCCCTGGATAAATCATGGTAGTAAGACAATTAAAGCTGCACCTTCTCCTTTGCAGCTGAAACAGAAAAACACCCAGCAACCCAATTCCTTTTACTAATATTCTTCCTGCTTTCAGAAACACTGACAAGCACCATCCAGGTCTAACAACTTTGGGAAGACTCATAATTAGGACACGCTGTCATTGAGCTGAGCTACGTGCTCAGAGTTTAACAAGACAGATCACAAATTAACAAGCATAGACCTTGCAAGTTGCTGATAACAGTGAACAGTGGGGTTACTTAGTGTCTCTAGTTTTTCTCTTTCCTTTCATCTCTTGACCTCTCCTACTTATTTCCTGTTCTCAGAATATTCAAAGTTGGCGTGCTAGGTTTTCTGTAACTGATCCATAAACAAGTAAGCTAGGGGTGTTTCTCTTAGGGAATAAATTTGATTTATAATCCTTTTCATGATTAAAACCCCTAAAAAAGCCCCGAATTCCGCACATTTCTCTTAAACTTTTGGTGCCTCCTTGCACTACAGAGTCTCCGTTCTGCCTCATCATCTGTCTGTGAAGTAGAATGCTTCCACAAGCCTTAATTCATTACCAAAATGGGAGCAGAAACTCAAAACAAGAGGTATCATTACGATCTTGAAAGCAGAGTGCAGGAGCTATCTGCAATTTAATGGGTCCTGCAATTACATCTTGATTGAATGTGCTGATGAAGCTGCAGCCCTTTCTTGTACGGCATGGCACTCATCAGTACACCATGACCCAGACCTGACGGAGGATTTTAGTTTGCACGGCTGAGAAGGGGAGTTTTTGCCTAGATTGTAAAATTCTGTGATTTTTCTCGTATTCTTTTTGGCAAGTGTCTTGTATTGGACTAGCAGTCAACCAGTAGGGAGTGAGAAAAATTATCCAACATTTTTCCTTCACCAGATGTTACAATAGTAAGAACCTAGAAGCCTTTATCAGAAATAGATCCCAAGCAAAATTATTTTCCATATCCCAAAGGAAGAACCAACTTTGGTCCTAAAGAGCTACCAACCTAAAGAAACCAGTCAGGAAAACATCTGATAGAGAATCTCTTCGCTATGCAGGAAAACTGAGGCTCAGGAGCACGAATGTCACAGAGAAGATGCTGGAGCAGAGCTGAGAGAGAACCTATTTCTTCGGGTTTTAGATGAACTCCAAGTGGTGCGTGGTGTAAGGGAGGACCGATTTATGTATCTTGACACACACCAGTTTTAGATCCTGGCTGCATTTGCTATCTGTGTTCTGTGGCTGCCTTTAACCTCATTTTAGGTGTGCTATGATATCTTTTCTCCCATGGCTGTAGAGGATCCTGAGTTCTCAGAGCCCTGAACAGGCTGAGCTGCTTACTGCTTTCTTGAGATACGACAGTAGGTCCAGTTGGATGCCATACAAGATAAGTTAAAAATTACTCATGGCTACCAGAACCCTTTTTGCCTCTCAGACCTGAGCCAGGGCCTGCTGGAGACCATGGGTTATTTTCTAGTAGAAAATTCTATTAAAATTAGAAATTTCTAATGGATTAGGCAGTTAACTGTTGCCATTTCTACTTTCCTCTCTGTGCTGTCACTCAGTCTGTCAAGAAGGCGGAAACATGATGTTTTAAAAAATCAATAGTTCTTAGAGAAATAAAATAATAAAGGAAACCTGAATTACCAGTTTGGAGAGATGGAGGAAGGATTTAAAGGTGTGAAGACACTGACTAACAAATCAGTCCTCTCTGGGCTGCTGTCACTGCAATCCAGATGGTACCTGAGCATCTCAGATGCTGGAGCCAAAGATGCTCAGTTCAGACAGACGGTTCATTATGGTACAGGGACAGGACCAGCTGCACAGAGGAGGGTGGCTATTACCTTGCTGGTACAGCTGCTTCCTGCTGGAGCCTGCTGCACACCCATTGCTTTGATAAAGGTTAACTCATGCTGGGGGGTTTGAGGGGTTTTAATTGTCTATTATCTGCCCAGAAGGAATGATCTCAAACAGAGCAAGGCAAAAATCTTCTTTTTCTGGCTTTTTTTTTTTCCAAAGAAATGTGTACATTAATCAAACTCATGAATGAACAAAGGAAAGATAACAGCAGTGATATGTTCATTGGGGAAGGAGACCCTGGGTCACACAGATCCACCAGCAATGAATCTAAATAAAGTCAGGGAGAGTGTCACTGACTACTGCAATTACTACTGCAGTGATTGATAATGTAGTTCCTCAGTTAATGTGGTGATGTGCGTGGTCTGAAGGTCAGCAGCACAGCTGGTGAGGTGGAAAACCATGCTGTTGTGATAGGATGGGCTGATGCTTCATGGTCTAATACCCAGCTCCTGTAAATCAAGATTGATTTGGATTACAGTGCCCTGGTCCTGGGCTGTCCTGCATGTGGTAGCTCTGCAGGATTGGTCTGAAGTTTGTCCAACTTCAGCCTTTTCAAGTTGGATTGCTGACTTTTATTGATCCCTTCCCTTAGTTTTAAATGTAATTTAGGTTTCAGAAGAGAAATAGAATGGATTTATCTGTTTCTGGCAAAAAATAGTAACATAAGAAATCCTTTTGTAGGGGTGTGACTGGTTTTATCCACTTCTGAGGGATACACTGAGATTTAATGAGTGATCTGGAGAGGAGAGAAACGTAGTGAAATTTCTGGTAGTTCGTGCACTGAGGGATCATGGTAAAACAAAAAGAGGTGGAAGACCTGAGGTGAATGCTAGATTACCTGTAATGATGAAGGAAACAGTACACTATATTATAACATAAATGGTGCTATGGACACCTTTCAGAGCAGATTAATATCTGTGTTATCCCAGAAGTTCAAACACCTGAGGTTACAGATTAAGTCAATGACTTGAAAGCATGGAGTAATGAACATATGACATAATTGAAGAACAGGAAACTGGTGTACACTGATGAAGGAAAATTAAGGAGCTCTGTGCTTTCCTGTTCCCACAGCCATGACTATCATATCCAAGTGTAACCCACTGCTGCAGTGCAAACGGAGAGCTGAGAAGAGAAGTGGAAGAGACACTGGGATTTTCTTCAAACTTGTGAATTCAAGGCTCTCAGAAAGAATGAAGAACTGGAAACTTTTGCCACAGCAGCGACTGTAATTATTACCTTCTTATTTATCACACATAACCAGCAGCTGGGACTTGAAGTAAGATTTGTCCCTGAGTTTTGACCTGTCTTGGTACGGTGTCTGATTGCGCCATATTTTGTTACATCACACAAATGTACATATTCTTTTGCTTCTCAAATTTCCTCTCTGGATATTTTGGGACTTTATATTTTTGGGGCAAGCTTTCTTCTGGTACTAAATTTTTCAGGCTGAAATCACATAAAAATAGAAGATTAAACAGTTTTAAAGGCAACTAGATATCTGAATACCATTGTTATTTATTATCAAATAGGGAACAAATTTGCAGCTGCTTTACTGCATTGTTCTATAAATATTGACTAAAGTATTACTGTACAAGGAAGCATGTAAGTTATTACTCAGTCCTCTAAAGACAGAAAGGGAGAATCTTTCATTCATTTCATTGTATTGCCAGAGTCTTTGAAGTCATTCATTCTAGGAAGAAGAGACTCTTACAGGTAATTTACTGTATTTGTGCCTTCCGTCCCATGGGCTATAATGCAAGATGAAATGTCAGCTTCTGCTTTCAGTCTTCATTTCTCTTGCATTACTCCATCCTCTTTCTCTGAGGTACTCTTCAATGTAATCATCATACTCCAGTTCCGCTCCCTGCAGAAAGCTTGAATGGTATCACTTGCAGTAAAGGCCTTGGCTCCTTTACCTCAGGATTCTTCTGTTCCTGGAAGTAAATGGTGAAGCCAGGAGAGTATTTGCTTTTAGAGGGGAGAACCTGTTCTCAGATCCATTTGTGCTCTGAAGAAAGAGAGAGGCACAGTTCTGGGGGTCTTCATCATCACAGGCAGCTGCTGGACATATAAAGATAGAATTTCTGAATTAGAGATGCAGATGAGTTTTTTTCTGTGAAAAGTCAAGAAGTGTGTCTGTAGACACTTCCATTTATATGTGGGATGCAAGAATTGGGCAGTGTCTTCCATTAAACTGGACACAAAACCACATGCAAGGCTGTGAAAGAAGATCATCATGGGGACCATTGCTTCTTACGAACTGAAGAAGAAAATCTTGGTGGAAACACAAAAGGGATGCCCAACACTCTCTTAAGGTCCTGCCACTCAACTGTAGTATGTACGTTGTACTGACTTTTGGCTTTCATGTACTGGAAATATAAAGCTCATGAAATGTTGGTCCTCCTATACCCTGAAGCACAGGCACCTTTGGGGGAAACCTGCTGGCTGTTTGAAACTACGATTACAGATGTGGATAGTCTCTGTTTTGTCTTCAGTTAAAGTAGTGAGTACCTTTGGCACAAGAGAGAAGAATCCCATTCGTGGATTGGATTCACAAGTGTATGTGTGTAACCCAGCTGACAAACCATGGATGTGTCTCCTCAGTGAACTTGTCAGCAGGACAGATGGTACAAGCTCCCTTTAGGTTAAAAAAAGTCATTAAAATGGCCCTCTTATGCTCTTTTTGTGTACAGATGTTATTTTATGACTGAGTGTGCAGAAACGCCTAAGGTGTTGGCCTGTGGATAAAGGTCCTTGTTTCCTAAAGGTGTTAATACAGAAGCAAAATATTTGTGACATTTCTAAAAGGGTCTGTGGCAAAGTGGGGACATCTCCTCCCTGGGCAGCCAGGGCCGGTGCTTTGCTTGTCAATAGTTTGAAGTGTGACTGGAAAGATGCTGTTCAAGGGAGAATGGAGAGCTACATTTTTGCAGTGCTAGCCACTGACTGCTACATGAAAGGTTCAGCCCCTCCAGAGGGCTGATTTTATTTCTTTGAAGAGGGAAGAGTCCACAGTGCTGCATTATATGGCCCAGGCTGTGGGATCTTCTGCTCGTGGCTCTCAGTCTAATTCTCCTGTTCCCCATGTAAAAAGAGGAGCTAACAGCTGTCATGTCGTACCTGTTGTGTAGTACAAGGATCTCTAGCTGTAGGCACATAGGATCCCATTGTTGGCCAAAAATCCTTGGTGCTTCTTCCACAGTAGCAGAGAATCAATGATTATCATACCTATGACCTTCCCCTCAAGGGAAATGTAAAGTTTGTCTACATGCATGGGAAAAACAATCTTCTGCAATGAGAGAGCAGAGAAAGACAGAGAAAGAAGGCAAAAGAAAAGCAGAAGGATAACTTGACTGGGTATGGGGTAAGCTCAGCAGTAACACGTCCTAAAAAGGAAGGAGAAGCTGTCTGAAGGAATTCAGTGCCTTCATTTCTTGCCTCCCTGCAGCCTAGACCTGGTAGATACATTTTGCAATGCCAATTTGCAACCTTATTTCCCTGGCACAGCCTGGGAGAGCTTGAGCACATGTCCCTGCACAGTGCCTACGCTGCAAGCACCACTCTGTTTTGCCACATAGCTGTTTTAGCATTCTCCTGAACTGTTTTCTGGGGAAGAGTAAGTGTTTTTCTGTGTCTTAAGGGGTAAAGTTATAATATTTTATATATGCAATGTATACATATATATACATATATTTATAATAGTTTTTTCTTCTGGTATATTTCAACATCCTCCTCCTGAAACAGTTTCGTTGGGATAATTTCTCTGTCCCCAGACAGATGTAATTTTTTTTCTATTCTTTCAGTGAATATGTCATCATTCTATTCTATTCTAGTCCTTATATCACTGTTACTCCTGAAGGTACCAGTACCTCCAACACCAGCTAACAGTAAACGCCCTGACTGAGCTCAGAGACCGAATTTAAAGTGGAATTAAAGAGTGGTATGACACATACCCAACTTCAGCTCAGGGTGTTTGCTGTCTCTCCCTCTCAGCAGCTTCTCACCCTGTCCTCTTCCCCCCAGGAAAGGTGTAAGTCCTCAGCAAGGCTAACTGAACTCTGCAGGTATGGAGCCCTGGAGACTGAGCTCGCAGTTAGAGCAGGGCTTTGTTCTCAGGAGCTGTCAGTGTGAGGTCATGCCGTGTTACAGCAAGAAGGTTCATGATGCCACCTTAACAGGAGAAAACAATGTAGCCCTGAGCTGTGTTTCAAGGGATAAAAGAAATGGAACAACTAGAGGAAGATCCATCAAATAAGATGAAAGAACACCACCAAGGAAAAAAAAGCAGGAATGAAAAAACCCCTGTGATGTACTACTCTATGAAGCACAAAAGTAACAATGAAAGTAGTAAGTTCAGAGAGTGCTATTCCTTGTTCAGGCCTGCCTTTGATCTTTCTTTTTGATTCCCACAAGGGCATCTTCAGAGCCCTTGGATGTGGAATTGCTGGCACTGAGTCTTCCCCCATAGGGTGGCCAAGCAGCCCTCCCTGCCCGTGTGATGTACTTTTGCTGTGGCACGCGTGCACCGCGCAGCCCCCGAGGTGCCCCCAGCCCCTGTGTGCATGTCAGCACAGGTGGGTGCTGGGGTGCACAAAGAGGGGGCTTGTCCTTGCCCAGCCCTGGAGCAGAGGTGGTTTGTGAAGTGTTCCCCTTTGCCGTGCCATTGCTGCAGGCTGGACAGAGTGTCTTCTTGGCTTCTTTTCCCGGGATGAGCTCATGTGCATCTTCACAGACCTCCCCTGTTCTGCCTGCAGTGGGGCTCCCCCAGGAGCATCTGCACCTACTGAGGAGGCAGGCCCAGGGTTCTGTCCTCTTGGAGAAACAGCCTCTGTGATTGTTTCCCATACGGTTTTAGAAAGAAAAGAAGCGGCCAGAATATTCCTCAATACTGAAGAAGCAGTATTGTTCATGGTTTCTGCTGCCTCTTCCTTGTTTGCTGTGTGCTGATGAGAAGGACTCGGAGAGATTCTCATCCCAGGCTGTAAATGAAGGCACCCTGACTGTGCGAGGAAGGTGAGCACCTCTGTACCATGACACCAGTGCATGGGGCACTTGAGCTTCCTCTGAGCAAGCAAGGAAGTAAGAGCAAAACCAGGAGTATTCTGCAAACCTTGCAAACCAGTGTTTGATTAATTTCAGGCAGTTTTAATTAAGAAGTATTCCCTCCTCAGTTAATTATGTGTTTTATGGGAAGTGGATGTGGTTATCTGAAATCAAGCAAGGGATGATGTTTCTGTAATCTCATCAATACAGGGTATATCACCACTGGGAAGCAAGACAGTGTAAACAAATAACCAGAAACACCCCGCCTTCCCCCTCCCTGCCCCCCAACACTAATGGGTCCACCTTAAATTAATATTTGAATTTGCTTCAGTGTACTACATATTGTGATGTACCGTCTTTTATATTAAATCTTATCTTTCTGTTGATTGCATTTTAGTTTTATTGTAAAGCTCTGTGTGGAAAAGAGGATTATTCTGAAACAAGGTAGGGCTCAAGCTTGAAATGTTGAGCAGACATGCTTTTAGATGCATTATTTCTAAAGCAAAACATTCAGCTTGCAGACTCTAAAAGTCTCTCTCTTTTTTTTTGACCCAAAGAGTACTTGGTCTTTCCTTCCTTTGGTGATCAGGATCTTTTAAAATGGCTCATGAAGGCATTCAGATACCAGGCCTTCTAAATCAACTGTAGTTCCTAAAAATTTAGACCATGTTTAGGAAAGGATAATAATAAATATGTTCTTTAACTGCAGCAGACGTACACGTACAAGCTGATGCTGCTAGTGACTTGATTATGATACAGAATCACCAAAAGAAAAATTTTTGGTCCTGTAAGTTTTCAAGCTAACAGACAAAGAGAATGCAACAGGTGAATGACAGAAATGAAACAGGACAGTATAGGAGCTCGACAGCCAACAAAATGTGATCACCAGGACAGCAGGAATCACATGGACCACTGCCTGCTTATTTTCCCTGGACTCTATAAATATATCTTTCTGCAACAAATGCAGACTGTAGAAAATTACAAATGTCCACTTTTATGGCTTTGAATCTTAGCTATGAATTGAATAATTTACATTACTGAAGAGTGAAATGGTACAAAGTTGTTTGAACATTGAAGGTAAATTGAAGTCTTTTATGAGAGACATTTTGCAAAGGAAAGGTGTGGGAAAGTCAAGATGTGTAAGCGAGACACAGAATAACCTCAAGGGTGATGTGCTTAAGCTTCACTGAATAAACAACAGAATGATTTGATATCCTTCCCAATAAGCTTTACAAATATTCCTGCACTGTCTGAACATATTTCATACTAGCAAGCTAACAGGGTGTCAGAAGTGGCAGCATTCATGCCAAGACTCCACTGTGCCATGCTCCCCAGTTAAGTGCAGGGACAGTAAATTTCACAGCATCTTTAATCTTTGTCTCGAGTGTAAATAACTTCACATGGGCTTTTTACAAAAAATAATTAAATAAAATCCTTGCCTTCTTGCACGTTTAATCTCAGTGCTGATGCCTGTTGATGGTTCAAACACTCAGTCCCCTATTTTTAAATCATTTAACTGGTTCAATAACTGTCTTAGCCTTTGCTTTGATAGTTAAATCAATTCTTGGGAAAGAAAATAATCTTGTCAGTGAATCATACCCAAAAGCCTACCTTTCCTTAGAGCCAGTTGCGGATTATATAAAACAAATTAACTCTGAACTTTCTTAGCAATGGAAGGGACTGAAGAGATCAAATGCAAGAACTGCAAACCAGAAGCAGTGGTGGGTTAATTTGTTCCCATCTCGGTACCATAGGTGGCCACAGACAGTGGTAGCTCTGCCTTTTGCAATGAGTGGTTGCCATCACCACCTGTCTGTTACAGCATCTTTGCAAGAAAAGCAAAAATGTATGAGGTAACATTAGACAACTCTCATGAAACATTAAAATGTTTAGAGTCCTTAGACCTGAGCTGGAAATCCTTCCTCAGGAGAAACCTCCCTGGGCTTTGAATCCTCAGCACTGAGAAATGCATCTGTGTCCTGGACAACGCTGTGATGGACATCAAGTAGCCCTGGGGTCTGATTTATAAGAACAAGGTATAGCCTGCACCTCTCTCTCTTTCCTATACTGCTCAATAATTGTGGCTTTCGGTCTTCTCCCAAAGATCTGGTGTGTCATGAGATGCCAGGGAGAGGTGTGTGAAGGGGTGCCTGAAAGATATCTCTGAAAGAAACTTCTATGGCATTGGTTCTTAGGATTGCAGGGCTTGGACTTGAGGACCTAATCGTAGGGAAAAACTGAGCCAGAAACATACAGAGATAATAGTACAGAGAAATGGTCCCATGTCCTCTAAAATAAAACCCATTAGTCACTTAGGTCAGAATGAAGTCAAGAAAACAGAAAAAGATTTTAAACTGCTTCTTTCTGTTGACATTTTTTGCTGCCAGCTACTAAATCTCTTCATGCTTCATTTTTTTTTTTTTTTTTTTAGTTTAATAGGAGATATTCTTCCAAAATTTTAACTTCCCCTGAAAATGTTTTCAATTTTCCTTTCTTTCGGGAGACAGAGATTGAAATAATTTGACAACTTATTTCTTTCCTTCACTACTGAATGAACTATAAAGGTTTATTTCTATGGTTGCCTTTCTCAGTTTCTCAAATTTTTTGCAGATTAACAAAAAGAAGTTTTGTGACTTGGTCTTGTTTGCAAAGTTTAAGAAAGTTATACAGTGGAGAAATAAAAAAAAATATGTAACATAGAATTATAATGAAAACACAAGAACAGTTTCAACAATCACCTTGATTAATGAGACACTCTGAAAATGTAGTTTTTCCATGACTAAGTAGAAAAGTTGGATTCTACCACTGGAAATATTCTTTTCATGATTTCTTCTGTACATGCAAGTATATACAAGTGTGAAGTCAGAATTTGGGCCATACTTTTCCAACTGGAGCAGGACTTTTCCTTTTCTGAAAGGAGTCCTGCAGTACTTTCCAATGATATCCTCCAGTCCTGCATTATAGCCAAGAGTTATATATACTTATCAAGCATTTGAGCAGCATTATTTGCTTTTAAATGAAGATGGATTTTAACTTGCTGATTCCAATTAGAATAATAATAAACATTTTCCCTAATGATGATGACATGCAATAGTGTTGAATTGGAAATGCAAAAGCTTTTTCTGTTGGTACAGTATAATTTACAGTGTCATTAAATATATAATCAGCCATTTATTGCTTGTGTTATTTTTGAGGCACTTAAATGAAAAGTTGATTTGTCTCTTATTAGACCTCAATAAATGTTCCTTTAATAGTCATAGGATGTTTTAATGCTTTACAGAATCATTGTCATTAAACTGAATGCAAGACATTGGACTTAAATAAAAGAGAAATGGAAAAACCTCAATAAATCAGGATAATAAAAGCTTTTCTTTGTGCTGTTTGAATTGTGCTGAAATGGATCTGTCTCTTAAACTGCCTTACAAAGGCCAAAGTAGCTTAATTGCTTTAGGGCTTGATTATGCTGCATGAGTCAGCTGTGAGACTGTGGCAGTAAAAAGACACATTTCACCACAGAAACTTGAGGAAAAATTTTGCTGCTGCATCAGTAGACTTCTCTCAGAAACAATGGCCAGGTAAGAGAAACATACTGCAGTGACTTCTGCATTATGGCAATCTTCTTTCAATATCAGGGACACGTGGAGAATGCAGAAGGCACTTCACTTAGGGATAATTCCTCGTCCTTTGTATTGGTTTTCTTCAGCTCCTATGGGTTACTCTGGCATTCAGTGTCAAGACACAGAATGTATCTCAAGCACTTAATGAGATATATCTTATGAGGTATTTAAACTATATATATGATATGACATGTATCTTGAACATATTGGTCAATATTATCCTGAAAAGCAGACATTGACCCTAACAGTTGTGTCCTAAACATCTCAGAAGTGTTATCTTTGCATGAACTTCTTCAATGTAAACTTATTACTGAATTTGTCCATGTATTTGATTTTAAAAATAGTAGGTTCTTTTAAATCATGCTTTCTTGGCCAGCTCAGTTATCCAGATGAAAAGTAGACTTTTACGATGAAAATTATTAATGCTCAGTCTTGTTGGGGTTTGACAGCCTTGGCTCAAACAAGGATATAGAGACCTGATCCATCGTGAAATGAGCAAATTTACATAATGAGCTTGAGCCTGGGAGGGGGGGATAGTGTAACAATCCAAGATTGTCTGAATACAAGAGTTAGAGCCACTTGGAGTTGCTGCACCCCTCCAGGTACTTTGTTAGCTGTCTAAGATGGTATCATGCATCAAAAGCCGTCCATATATATCCTGCTGCTCTGAAATGTCTGTGGTTTCTTTTATTAGTGAAGTTAGAAACCTCTAAACTTGAAAGTCTTCTTCTTCTTGGTAGCCACTCAGCATTCAAATAGCTACAGATGAGGACATGTGCAACTCTTGTTTTCCTACTTTCCCCTCTACTACTTGCTATTTAATTGGTCAGCATAATTTGTTGCTTGTGGATGCAAATAGGAGAACAAATATAAAAAGGACCCAGTAGTCATGGCAACAGAAGATATTTCATTTAGTCACAAAGCATGTATGTAGAGATGGGCAGCGGGAGCTTTCCTAGAATGGCTGCCAGTTCACTTACCCTGTAAATAGAGAAATAAATACAGAGGCATAAAAATCCCTGAGCGATGACACGTCCCTTTGCAGCTGGTTTAGCTTCAAATCAGAACTGTCTATCATGTCTAGGTATTGTTTACTTCATTCTGAGCCATTATGTAAATATTGTTCTTAAAAGTGCACTTTCCCTTATTTTATGATTGAACCTGCTTCCTTATATTGAGAGCTTCATCCCATAGAAATATGACAGCTTTGTATATTATGGCAAAAATAAAATATTACAGGCAGATAACTGCTGATGTCATGCTCTAGAGATTTTCCAGGTCAGAACTCTGACATGGAGACTCATGATTTCTTGAAAAATTATCTCAGATTCCAATAAATCCAGCACATACTGTCCACAAAGTCATCCTTTGATTGTGAAGAACAGCCTGGTTTAATAAAGCCTGGTGGTGTTGCATATTTTGGAGCTTGTGGTACTGTGATGCACAGCAGTGAGCACACCCACAGCCATAAAATTTTTTAAAAAATAAAAGTATGAAAGTAAAAGAGCTGAAGACATTGAGGTCAAAAATTTTGCGTAATCCAGATGATCAAAAGAGACTCTTGATGGTCATATTATTTATTCCTCCTTCTGCTCCCCATGCAGGAATTTTCTGTTTAAACATTATTTCCCACAGACTGTCCCTCCTTGTGTTAAGAAAGGTCTCCAATGCTGCAAACCTGCTTGGGAAATGAGCAGGAGGAGTGGCCCTTTCACATGGGAGAGTGCTGGGAATACATGGGGTTTTGCCTGGGGCGGATGATGAGCCGGCTTATGGGTATCAGTTACGGTTTATCAGTTCATGGGTCAGGATTAGAGACAGAGTGGAACAGAGGCCCCTAGCAAATGCAGTGCAGATTTCACTGGGTAAAACCTCCATTCACGTTTGTACAAGCAGCCCGGATTTTTTATTCTCTAATCCCATTAAAAATAGACTACAAGGAGACTTGAGGAGCAGGACTGGTATCAGATGGTATTAGCTATAGGGAGGTGAGTTTCCATCTCAGTTATGTAAGTGTCAAACCAATTAATTTTTCTAGATTTATCATGGTGCAAGAATAAAATTAAATTAGAATTAAATTAAAATCAGAAAAACCACATTGTGAATTAATAATTCTAAGGTAAACTACCCTACTGGTTTCAGGGGGTGGTTACACTGGTTCACTGGTTACACTGGTGTCCTAGGAGATAGAATATAGCTACTTTTTCCTGGGACAGCAGAGCAATTTTTCTCCAGTGATCTGAACCCAATTATTTATTTGCATTACACTTCTTTTTCCTTTCTATTTTATTGTATTAGAGCTTTTTTTCTTTTTTTTAATTTTGGCTAGCAGCGATCAATGTCTTAAAATAGAGAAGCAACAAAGACAGCATACAGAAAAAGAAATTTAACAAAAGTCACGATAGTTTAGAAAATCCTTCTCAGATAGTTTGGAAGATCCTTCTCATGTTGAACGTTGAAGACTCATCAACATTCAAAACTAAAAAATTGCAGAATATCTTATCATCTCTTGTCTATGGAAAATGCGATATGCAAGTTAAAACAGAATCCTGTGCTTTATGAATTTTCAGTTTTAAGTACAGAAAAGACATGATAAAAGGAGTAATGTACTAAGGAAGAGCTGGAAAGAATTTAGATTAAGAGATAAATAGCCCTTCTGCTAAATCATGTCTGACTCCCAGGGAAGAAAAGTTTGTGGCTTCACAAATGATGACACAGTACTGAACAAAAACTTTCACAAAGGCATTTTACCTAAATAATTGCTTGTTACCAAGTAGTGTGGGAGTGGGGTGATAGGAGGACTTAATTTTTGTGTGACTCTCCTTAACTGTATGTGGCAGTCAGGTTGTACAAATCATTTCAGTAATGCACATTGTAGGCTGCTAACAGATAATGTTATTCCCAATTAAAATCACAATTTCTGCTAAATTGGCAGGTAATATCAGGGCTGAAAGTCTGAAGGTATAAAATTCTGGAGGGGAATGCTCTTGTATGTGGATGTTGTGAACCTCAGATCATTGAGCCATGGAAGAAGATTTAGGATACAAAATCTTATTAACTCAAAGTCCAGCCTTGCCCCCAGGACTGGATTAATTTACCATCCATAGTGAACCTGCACACTCGCATCCTGGGATGAACATAAAACTGATGGACAGCTTAGAGCATTAGTCTGTCTATAGGCTCTTGTATGTGGTAAGGACAGATCAAGCACAGAAAAAAATTATTTCAACAATTAACTAGTTATTACCACGTTGGGTTTGCATGCTCAAATGAGAAATCTGCTGGGTTGGAAAATATTCACTTTGATGTTTCTTTAAATCACAGGCTGATTTTTTATTTCCTTTTTGAGGTTTACAGATTGAATTTGCTGTCACTTTTGGTGTGACAAATAAAGCTTCATGTGAACTCTCTTCAAGCCTCTCAGTAGCGATTATGTTCCACACTTATGCACTCTGCTCACTGTAAGCCAACTGAGCTTTATCCCAGGCAGAAGAATTTTTTTGGGGAAGAAATATGAAACAAGAAAAACGAAGAACCAGACACAGGTTAATAACAGCAGGGCTAATTAGTCTTCAGTAGACTTGAATCTAATTTTTTTTTCAGTGTAAACACTGAAACATTGTTGAGACATGCTTGTCTGCTTTACTACACAATTTGTGAATATGTTTATCAGAAGAGAGCTTTTACTAGCACAGATCCTTGTGGAACTCCATGGTTGACTTCCGTCGCTTACTACTATACTTTTTCCAAATACAAAAATTATTTTGAAAGGAAAAATTGAAAATTCGCTGAAGTTGACATATTTCTGCATGTGTAGAAATTTTCTTTGGTACTTTGAAATTATTCTTTGGCGGAAAAACACCCGTACCATGGCTTAAAATTGACTGAGATTCTAACTAACAGGTAGAGAAAGGAAAAACACCCAGGGAACTCTCATAAGTCAAAGCACTCCAGTGGTTATCTGTGAGGCCCTGTGGGGTATTGAGGCAGTTGATTTCTATTAAGAGTTATAGATACTGGTCATTCATCTTGGAGAGATGGTTTGGGAAATCTCAGCCCTGCTGTAAAGTGTGACATTATAAATATTTGCCTGAGTATGTCAATTGCTCTTTATATTCAGAGGATCTGGACAAAGCCCCTGAAGAGAGATTAAAAGACTGAAGCATTTAGAGCCTCACAGCAATATCAAGGATTATCAAAGCATCTCTGTGCGGGAGAGCAGAATGGTTGTGTCAGACCATCTCTATCTCCGGGAGGGAGATTGGTCAAATCTCTTTGTAGAGAAGGGGAACACAGTCTCTGTTAGGATTATACCCAGCAGGAGACAGCTTAGCTCCCTTCGAAAGAGGAGCTTTAAAAGATTCCATTTGAGAAGCAGCCAGCTCAGAAAACATTGTATTACAATTGCGGACAATTAACATCTGACGAGAAGCGTGTGGAGTTCATGCTTAGTTTACGTTTCTCCATCTGGGGGGTCTCTTCTGTGCTCTCTCTGCCAGTTCCTATCAGCTTGGATTACACTAAGCTTCAAGCATCTGTGCAAGCAAAAGGGAATTACTTGAAGAGCAGCAAATCCAAGGGAGAGTCTAAAGGATGCTCTCATACTCTATCTGATACCTACCAATGTGTTGCCTGTGTCTGTTACAGGAATGCACAGCCAAGTCATGTTAAGAACTTTAAATAAGTCCAGAGATTTTTCAGATGGGATGTGTAGTTTTACAAAGCACATACAGGACACCAGCATGATTGCTGTAACAAAATGGAAAGGGCAAGCTGAGATCATTGCAAGCTCTCAGGATCTCTGCTCCTCTTTCAGTGTAGGTCCTCCTTCAATTCTCAAGGCCAGTTCACTTGCCTTCCTAAAACAAAAAAAATTACAGTCCAGTAAAAGGGGGTGAAAAAGCCTTGTGTTTCTCTTCACATGACCTATTTCCACTTTTTCAGTCCTGGGAGAGGTATTTGGTCCTTGAGAGGATCCTGTCTAGATGTCCTCATAGTCATGAAAAGTGTCAGATCTCTTGTCTTTGAGAAACACATCTGGATTTCAGGTTAGCACCAAGGTACAAGACTCTAGTGGCTCTGTGATTCCTATTCTGTTTCTGTTATAATCTGGCCATGCTGATCAGATCATCTGAAGAGTTTGGGTTATTGTGCCGTTTCTCATATCCTTTTATTCTATCTTTGTGTTGTGCCTAATGTTCTGGGCTCAGAATCATCTTTCTTTTACTATTTCTTTGCTCTGCTGACCCTGTAGTCACTTCTTAGAGACTCCTAGGCACTGTGCAGAATGAGTACTTGTATTCAGTCAGAAGCTTTCTTAAGTTTGTTTCCATCTACTTGCTGCAGGCTTCAAAATGTTTTAGCCTAGTTCTGTTTTCAGTTTATACAATATAAGCTAGATTATAGGGAAGTGATACAGTCTTTGATAGATGGTCAATATTTACTAATTTCCTTGCCTGGCAAATACCCAGTTAATCTGTTTTGTGACCTGCATATTGTCTGATACAAGCCCCTCTCTCTGGTTAAGTAAATCGTGCATTTGCAGCTTTTTATGTGCTCCTAAAGGCTTTTAGCCATTTTTTTCTCACAGTCCCTCCGGAGCAACCCAGTTGCCTTGCCCACCCCACCCCACCAGGGTCTGGAGTTACTGTGGTAGTTTGAGATGATGCTGCTCCTTCCTCACAACCAAAGGGACAGGTCCCTTGCAGTATCTCTTTCACATCCAGAGAGAGACAAATGCTGTCTGGCAAGAGTCACAGCCCTTAGTTTGTATTGAGAAACCTGTACCACACTGCCTTTTCTTGAAGCCATCTCCCACCTTCCAGAACCACAGGGCCTTCCTTGCTCTGCCACTGGAATTTCTCCAGGGCCCAGTCACCCACTCCTTAACTGGCCAGAAATGGATAACAGAAAAAAGTATACTATTGAGATTACTGATAATTAAAAGGCATTAAATAAAACTGTATGGAAAGGTTAAATGAGAATGACTTTTAAATGATTAATTTTCCCATCTGAAAAACCTCAAAATTCACAGGATCACAGAATGGGTGAGGTTGGAAGGGAGCACTGAAGGTCAACTAGTCCAGCCTCCCTACTCAAGCAGAATCCCCTAGAACACATTATCACTTTTGGCAGTCAAAAAGACAATAAGAAAAAAATTGTTTTTAATATGTAGAAAGCTCAAGACTTTTTTAATGAAAAGGAATTCTAAAGAAAATCGGCATTTTTCATAAAAGGCAAATATTTGGTTTGAGACAACACAATGCTGTTTGATTTCAGTTTTGCTGGTTCTATTCTGTACATAAGACTGATCACATTTTCCTATCCATTAGACAGCAGCTAGTTAGCACAAGAGTCACTAAGATGCTTCCTTGGTTGCTATGGCTGGAACCACAGCCTGTAAACCCTGGTCAGCCACCTGGGATAGGAACTGAGCTCTGTGCTTAATCTCCTCTCCACCATAAATGTAAGTAACAGAACAGAACAAGATTTTTTGAGCCAACACTTCATAAAAAGTTAATTAGAATATTCATTAGGATGTTTTTTCACTGCTCATAAATTCGAATATAGCTTTTGAATCAAAATTTATTCTTCTGAGTAAGCAGAAGGGGACAGAAGAGTTCAATGGTGAGAGTTCTGTTTCTCCCTTGAAGTCTAATCTGATGGGTAATTCCAGAACCTGAACTGGCTCAAGGCAGTGACACAGAACTACATTTTCCTTCCCTGTCAGGTGAAGCAGTGCAGTTGAGCTGGCTCATGAGAAGTAGAAATGGCAGCGCTGGGGCACAGTGATGCTGGGAAGCCTTAGAAATGTGGCTTTACGGGTCACCTTGTCACTGGGAGGGCTCATGAAGGTACTTTGCTTATCCCAGACCTCCAGGAGGGTCAGCAGCCCCTGCCTCCTTAGAGCTGTGCCACAGCCAAGAAAGTTATGGGGCTATCATTGCTTAATTGGGGTGAGCACTGCTTGGAGTGAGCTGCATCAGTTACTGAACGTGTGAGGGGTTGGTGTCTATGAAATGCATTGATCTGTGTCCATTTGTCGGGGAAAGAGTTTCCACCTCAACATTGGTGTTCCTTTCATGTCTCTCTTATCATTGCATTATCTTCTGAGCTCGGGAATGGGACACAGGCATAAGGAAGCTGCATCTCCGACCCCCAGAGGAGGGAGCTATTCTGTGGCTGGGTTACAGTTCCTTTGCTCCCAGACCCAAAAGAGCTGAGGGAATAAAGACTGAGAAACAGCACACCTGTCTGTGGGCTCAAAAGAGCATTTGGTTTAGAGCACTCCTGTCTAGTGAAATCCTTAAAAATGTCCCCAAATAAGGATGAGGCATAAGCCTATACTTCCTCGGAAGGAAAATAAGATATAATGTACTCCTTATGCAAACATTTTTTTTCTAGGGATCTGTCCTTGGAATGGAAACTTTAGAGGTGCAAGGAAAGCAGGCTTTTTTCCTTCCTACAGACTGTGTGCTGGTGCTAATTATTATGATAACAAAAATAGTCACAGGACAATTGAGTGTGCAATCTCTTAGGCTGTACATCAGAAATATAACAACGCCACAGGTGAAACTTTTCAAGGGATACACCTAGACAAAGTTCAGGGTTGGAATGGGATGTTGAAAGAAAAGGGTTAGGAGTGGTGGTGGTGTTGGAAAGGAAGTGTGCCAGTCATCTAAACACAGCACGACATCTTAAGCAGCCTATTGATCTCCTATTCCGAATTCATGCAGGGCGACTCCCTGTCATAAAACATTCAGCAGCCAAGATCAATAAGAGATGTGGAGCACTGAATCTTGCTGCTTCAAAGTCATACTTGAAAACAACAAAAAAATATCACTGCTACTCAAATGTCACCAGGGCACCAGCTCAGTTTGGACCCAGCTCAGCAATTTCAACGATAAAAGTTTGCTTCCTGTTTTTCCAAGTGAGAGTCCAGCTGGAAGGTGACAGGAACTAGATTCGGCTATGTGACAGGGAATCTATTTTCTACCCCTCTCTGTTTACAAAGGAGGTTCAACAGGAAAGATAAACCTAGATAACATGAAGCACTTGCTGAGGTAGAGCTTGTCTTGCGCTGTGAATCTGCCAACATTTAGCAGTTCCCTGGCTAGGATCACATCCTCCAGCTGCCGAATGCAAGAGGGCTGAGAAATGCATTATATCACATCACAAAAAGATGCTGTTGTCTTTATAAACATACCCTCCCCACTATGATACCTGTCAAATTGCTCAATATGCTCATTCAAGTATAAGACTTAATTTTTAGGTTGTTAGCCGCTGGAGTAGATTCTGGAGAATAGATTTCCTACTGAAGTTACTTTCCACATATTTCAGTGCTGTTTTCATGTATCTCATTACTCTTTTCTGGCATAAACAATGCTAATTCTTTCAATCTCTCTCCTGATGTCATATCTTCATATGTTTCTGCTTCAATAAAGGTCAGCGGCACCTGACAATCTTAAGGCACAAAAGATAAATTCTGCTCTTACATGGCTGTGAGCCCAATGGTTGCTATCACCTCATTCAGTGTGAAGGGGATTATTGCTTTTAGTAGCCAACAAAAACCCTGGGTGTTTGTTCCATTGCTAATGATTTACAGAGTAACTGATGCTGCTAGAGATGAATACTTCACAGAAGCACAAATTGGACAGCCAGACAAAGTGACAAGCAGGGATTCGAGTGGGAATATGGAGCACTGAGATGAGCTCAGAAAGCATCTCTTGTCACACCACCATCTCTCTGTGGCAGACAAGCACAAAAAAAACTGGATGCAAAAGCAATAAATATAGGCATCAATGAAAATTTAGCATTTGACTTCAATAGACTTGAATGGCTGTACTGTAGGGGCTCTGTCTTGGGACAGTATCATGTGGTGGCTTGTTCTATGGCAATGTCTGCACTGCACAGTGCCTGAGATGGCTATAAACAAAGAACACACACTGAAAAGCCATTGAGGAATAAAATCAGCTTGCTTATGTAAAGCTCCATACGATTACAGCCTGTTTCTGATATCAAAACTAAGCTGTTCAGAGCCCTGGTGGTTCATCTATTAATTATATGTTGATTTTAGTATCTGTGTATATTAGGATAAAGGGCTAGTATTACCTGGAAAACCAACAAACCAAGCTTCTACAATGCTTTACTAGTTAGACTGGGAGTCAGGCTAAATATTCTGGCAAACCACAGTTTCATTAGATATTTTCCCGTTCTTGAAGCTGTTGATTCCTATTTATAGCAAACATAGAAGAGGCTTGGATTCTTCATTCTTCTCTGTTTTTCCATTCCAAGGTCGATGACTCTGTTCCTGACTCTTTCTGAAGAAAAGTTTCTGAAGGGTGTTCTTGTAGGTGACATTCTAATTTATGATTCTGAAGGAGACGGGGGAATTAAGTGACATGATGGAAAGTTTGTTAAGTGTAATCAACAGTGAGGATAAATGCTGTTAGAGATTTCTGCATATTAATCTGGCTTTGTTTTGAGCTACTGCAGCACCTGTGACAAAACCAAAGGTTATGAATGTGGAATCATAAGCTTTGCCTCTCTGGCTTAGTGTAATATAGATCTCTAATCAATAAACTGATTGAGCTTAACTGGACTGATCTCCAGGACACACAGCGGGTAGTGTGGGTATTTCAATCCAGTGCTGTGTAAAACATGCCTGACTTACCACTCTTATCCAGGGTAGGAAGGCTTTCCTAGAGGTGCTGAGCCATCTCTGCAGCCCTGGTGAATGAGTCAAACGGCATTACAGGCACTGGGGAACTGAAATGTGCCTCTGTGAGGTTCAGCTCCAGGCTGAACCTCTAGACATAGATATTTAATGGTGTTTGCATGTGAGATAGGGACTGAGCTCAGTTGCCTAAGCCAGAAGCCCAGAGCCATTTGGGACATGGCACCGTGTCTGACATTCTTTATGGGGCAGGCAGGGGTGGCACAAGAACTGTGGGAGACTTGCGCGTGCTTTGGTGCTGAGAAATGTTGTTGGAAACGAGCCACAATAATAATTAAACACATGCTCATTGGAATTATGGGGAGAGATGGCATTTCTGTCTGGCAGAAAAAGGGGTGAAATTTAGGACTCTAAAGCACAGGACTCTGATGCTTGATTCTGTTGACTGGAGACATCTTAATTTAGAGGATCATAATTTTTTTAGAAATGATTTCTATATTTGTCCTGCATCTTTGTTCTCACATAAATAATTCCTATCTTTTTCCTTTTCCTAGATTTAGCTATTCTGTTTTAGACTGTTTATCTTGTCTACCAGTTCTCTAAAGAATTCATTAAAATTCCACTTTATAAATCTTAAGTTTTCAAAAATATGAAAAAAAAAGAAGTTTGCAAAGAATAAATAGTCATTACTTGAAAGTGTTCCTGATCAGATACAGGCTTCATGATTAACCCTTAACTTTCAGACAAGAAAGAAATTATTTTTCTAATTGTTAGGGAAAGTAGTCATGGAACTTAACTACCAAAGGTTACGTTGGATTCTTCAGTACTAGACATTGTTTTTTTTTAAGATGGAACATATTTTTGAAAGAGATTGTCATCATCATACGCAATTATATCCACAAAACTGTGAAGAGCGATGTGCCTATTTACTAGATGATCCAGGTTCAGCTTGGAATGAACACACAGAGGAGCCAGGCGTTCTACAGCTATGTGAAAGAGGTCTGTTGTTGCGGTGCACGTTGCTGTAGCCAGAGAGTGGCTCCCCCTCGCTGCCCGGGCGGGGGCAGGGCCGTGATTCGGTCCCGCTCGGCACCGCAGGGGGACGCCGGTGCTGCCGCGCGGGGCGGTGCCGGCCATGGAGCGCCAGCAGCCGCGCCGGGACCGCGCCGGGACCGCGCCAAGACCGCGCCGGGACCGCAAGTTCGGCAAGACCCGGGGGGGCCGCGCCGAGCTGTGGCAGCAGCGGGGCAGTCCCGGGGCAGCAGAGGCGGCGGCGGCGGCTAGAGCGAAGCTGCCGTCGCCGGGACGATGCCGCTCTCTGTTCATCAGTTTTTGCAGTTCACTCCCGGTTTCATGTATTAGTTCATGTTTTATGTATTTTTCCTAGATGAGTATGTATTAGTTCCAGAATTTTCTTCTGTCATCGATGTTCCGTTGGCTCCCAATTCTCCTTCCCCGCCTTCCCTTTTCCCTATTGAACTGTATGCTGTCATTCTCCCTGCTACCCTCAGATGATTTGTCCCTGATGCTCACTCCGCCTCTGGTTCCCTTAGTTCAAAACCCCCAGACCCTGCTTTGTTCTTGGCCTTTCGTCCCTGGATCTTTTCACGGAATAAAACCTGCGGAATTCCACACGGAAAATCTCTCCCGCCTCTTTGTCCTCGCCGCCGCTGTTTAAGTCCCCGCGCTGTGTGCGGCGGTGCCTCGGCACCGGCACCTTGTGCGCAGCCTGCCAGCGACCTGCCTGAGAGGCAGAGCCCGGGAGCGATCGTCGGGGCGCTTCCTGGGGTGACGCGGCGCTGCCTCCACACCCCGTCCAAATACTCTGCCACCGCGTCAGTATGTCATCATCAAATTGCCCAGATGTAAGGCAGATGCAGTTTTCCTGACACACATGTACTTACTGTGGTCTGTCCTTATTTGCAAAGAGATTGGTTTTTTGGTTTTTTTTTTGGTTTTTTTTTTTTTGGTTGGGGGGAGGGGGTGTTTGTTTTTTTTGGGTTTGGTGGTTTTTTTTGTTTGTTTGTTTATTTGTTTTTTGGGTTTTTTTGTGTCTTGGGCATCTGCATAAATCGAGAGACACAATTCCATCCTGTTTACCGTGAAAACATGTTTTCATCATGTGAGAAATAGTGCAAATCCTTGTTTTCGGATAAAAGACCCTGTCCTGCTACCACAGAAGTTTTCATAATCTTGTACTCCCTGCGCTTGGTTTACCAGGCATCAAACAACATAGGAGTTTTTTTCTACCATCAGTCTTCAAGGATGAATAGTGACTGAGAAAAGACTCTGCTACTCACACAAAATTTTCCACTCCCTCTTGTCATCTTACCAGGAAGCACTGATGTTATTTTTGGGAAGTATTGACCCTTTTACAGAATAGAGGGCTCATTAAATCAAAATAACAGCAACATTTTCAGCTGCTTCATTGTTATCATTGCTATTGTTGCAAGCCACTGCTGGAAGCTGGGAAGAAAAAGAAAAAAGAAATAATGCCAATAAAGAATAGATACCCCAACGTATCCTGAGCCCAAGATAAAGTGCAACACATCTTTTTTATGGCTTTTAAGTACTTGGTAGTCTACCACTGAGTTCATAATCATCTTGAAGAGACAGCAGCAGCACTGAGAAGGACAGGGGAGCTAAAATTTATAGAAAGAATGATAAACTGGAAATGAAAGAGTCACAAAAAAAGGGAAATGCAGTATGGGGGTTGTGTTAACGAAAGTATTGGGTGTTGCAAGCAGAAAGAAGGACTTTATTCCACTTCCATCACAAATTTAGGCCGACTCAATTCGGGGGTAAAATGTGGTATTTTTTTAAAATAGAGAGGTCAAATTGTAACAAGTGAGAGGGAAATCAAGGAAAAAAGTATAAAGGATGGAAAATGAGTCATGTGGAACCCAGAGTGGCTGGTGCCCAGGAGAAATACAGCTGAAGGGCGACCGGATACAAAGCACACCAGGGAGCATTTCTGTGTTTGCTGGGAGCTCTGCAAGAAATTGTGAAAATGGGAGGATTTCTCAGTAGTATGGAAATCTGTTCTGGGAAAGAAGCACCACGAGCAGGAAACAGGAGATTTTTAATTGTACAAATTTATGATTTTAGGACATGCAGCAAAGAGTAAATGTTGTAATCCAGGAAATCAATTTAGTTTTTTGATGTGCTTAAGTAGTGTAAATCTACGTTTCTGACTATTCTTCCTGGTATTTGGAATACTTATAATCCCCTCTTTACAGATGACCTCGGAGCCACAGAACAAATGAAATCACAAAGCAAAGTGGGAAAAAACCCAACAGGAGTTTCAGACAAGGGCTGATGGGTCCCTACCTGCTATATCTTAGAGAGGTTTATCCAGCAGAGTCACGAAATCCTGCAAAGAGTCTCGAGCTGAACACATGAAGTTGTGTCAAGTGGGTTTTGAAATTCTTGGTCAAGGCTATCTGCTTCACAGAACAAGCAGTTTACAGATGTAAGTTTTTGTTCCTGGCAGTTGTGGTTTAACTCCAGCCAGCAGTCCAGCCCCAGGTCCATCCATTTTCCTCCTCAGTGGGACTGCGGAGAGAATCAGAAGGGGAAAAGCTGGAAAGTGCATAAGTTGAAATAAAGGCAGTTTAATAGTGAAAGCAAGAGCCATGCACACAAGCAAAGCAAACCAAGGCATTAATTCCCTCCCTCCCATGGGCAGGCAGGTGTTCAGCCTTTCTCCAGGAGAGCAGGGCACCATCACATGTAATGGTGACTTGGGAAGACAAACTCCATCACTCCAAATATCCCCCCTTCTTGCTTCTGCCCCCCACTTTATATACTGAGCGTGACGTCACATGGTCTGGAATATCCCTTTGCTCAGCTGGGGTCACCTGTCCCGGCAGTGACTCCTCCTAGCTTCCTTTCCCAATGTCAGTGCAAGGAGCAGAAAAGGCCTTGGTTCTGTAAGCCCTGCTCAGCAATAACAAAAATACCTCTATATTAT
This sequence comes from Oreocharis arfaki, assembly GCA_013398015.1. NCBI lineage: Eukaryota > Metazoa > Chordata > Aves > Passeriformes > Paramythiidae > Oreocharis > Oreocharis arfaki. The sequence goes on along the minus strand of VZRR01013906.1, from coordinate 1,032,188 downwards.
CAACCATGTGTTCAGCACAAACCCAAAACACAGCCCCATACCAACTGCTGTGAAGAAAATTAACTCTACCCCAGCCAAGACCAGCACACTGCCCAGGGTCACAAATGGGTAAACAGGAGTGAGGGATGAAAAAGGATATACAGAGGTGACACAAGATAAAAATGTTCGTTTGAAATATATTCACCTTTTCAAGAGAGTTCTACAAAAATAAGATCTATGTAGATAGTGGCATATGTAGACATAGATCTATGTAGATATAGACGTACAGGGAGTATGGAAAGCATGCAGCCTTCTGAAAAAATCAGGAGAGTAGCAGCCCATTTTAATAATCTCTTTTGAAAGCTTGTTCTTGTAACTTGCTGTTTCTCTTAATTTTTTTTTTTATTGTTCGCTTTCTTCCAATTTTATACCTTGGCAACTCAGTGACAGTAGTTGACTCAAGGATGCACTGGGAGAATAAAAATTTCAAGAGGATATTCAGTGAGAAAGGCAGCACAGAGAAGCTGACATGAATATGGCTGACAGTTATTATTTCCCAGGAACTCTCTTTGAAATTGAACACAAGTGTTACTGCTGGACCTGCAGTAACCCATAAAATTTAAAATGTCCAGCCTATGAAAAAGTTCTGGATTCTCAGCACTTTTATTGTCACATAGAACTGGAAAAAACCCCAAACTCAAAACTGCTTGGGTTTTACTTTGTTATTCACTGACACTCCATAAAAGGTCAGTATATGAATGCCCTTGAACCAGCCCAGGGAGAGAGAAGCCTGGTAGGAAAGCACTGGCTGCATTTTTCCCGGCTTGACCTACTCACCCTTCAGAATCATGGAGTGACCATCTGAGTTTTTCCAACCGCAGAGCTAACTCAGGGACACTGCTAGCTTCAGTTACCTTGTTTGTCCTCCACACTGGACCTTGAGCAGGAATACTGGTGTGGGGTTTCTTTTTGGCTGGGATTGATACCTGCGGTATCAAGGTGCCAAGTAAACGCGTTGCCTGTGGTCCTTGGGGGTTATCCAGCAGTCAGGATGTTGTGACACCTGTCAAACGGATTTTCACTTTCTGGATGACTAAAAAGCAAAACCTCTCTTATCCATTTTCAGTCGTATTGGGGATTTCTCAGGTTTCAAGGTCATGAAAAGAGTGAAGTTTATCCCCTCCAATGTTTCAGGATAGTTTTGACTGCTTTTGCACTTTGCATGGATCTGATGCCTTCTCCTTCCTTATCTCTTGAGAGATTAATTGAGGTTATTCATGCATCAGTGGCAGCCTGTTGGAAATGTCACCAACATGACATGATGAAATGTAGGACTGGATAGAACCTCTTTGGCCAAGCCCAGCCTGGGTAAAGTCAGGCACTGTATTCTTAAATGTAGAACTGGAACAAAATAATAATAATAAATATTGTGGAAAGGCCAGTAGAAATGTAAGAAGTTTCCCAGAATTTTCGCTGGAGAACTTTTATATGACATTGAAAACCAAGTTAGTATGTAGGTCATAGTATATAAATGGTAGTATATGAGTTCTATTCTGCCTTGCAAAAAACATGAAATGGCTGCTCACTAGATTTGGTTGAATGAGAAAATAACAAGATGAAACTGTTCCTTTAATTATGAGAGTGGATAAAGTAGTTTAAAATGGTCCTCTTTGTAACACTCCACAACAGTTTTGAAGGCTTCCTTTCTGTAAATACTACTGAATGTTCTTTGCTGGCACAGTATTTTCTCCTATATATGACCCAGGAACACAGCTTTACAGCTTATTTTGCAGTAAGGAGCCTTGTTTCTCTAGCCCCTTCAAATACTCAGAGCAAAAGAGACAGTCCTGACCCCACAAATCTCTCTGGCTTCTATGGTTTGCAAAATACTTTTTTTTTTCCAGCAAGTGAAATTATATGTGGTTAATTAATAATGCTGTATAGAAATTTCTGTGTGACTCTCCTGCAGAGCCCACTTGCATGATTTTATTTTGACCTTAGGAATTTAACAACCATCAATAATTTCTTTGCAATACAAAATGTCTTGTGTTGGCTGCACTCAGCCAGCAGCAAAAGGTGGTGGTTTACAAGTGCATTCAAGCTTGTTCTTGTGATCAGTTCCTGTAGCTGATCTGATTTAGTGCCTTTGGAGTGCAGGAAGAAGTGTCTCACTGGACTGATTCCCCCAGCAGTACAAACTTCTTTGTCAAACAGTGCTGATCCTTGGAGGATTTGGGAGGCACAAGCACGGAACAGACTTTCATCATCCGCAGCGTGTCATTTACAAGAAACAAAGTGTATTACTGCATAGACAAAATTGTGTTGAGTAACCTTCAAAGATGATAATAGAGTAAATCTTTTCTCCTCATCATAGTTCAGGGTTCAAGGCTCTAATAGAGTGGTTACCCTGAAGCCTGACCTTCTTAAGAAGTGAAGAGGCTGTGACTCTTAAACCTCCTTGGTTCCTGTAACAGATAGTCGAGATCTTCCTGTGCTATGCCTGGTCCCTCTGTGTACGTCCCTCTGCTCCCATCCTGTGCTGGTACTGAGCATGGCTGCCAGATCCACCCCAGGCAGTGTGGGATTGACAGCCAGGGGGAAGGATTCTGGGGTGTCAGCAAACCTCCATATCCCTTGGGAAGGGGTAGAGTCAGGTGGAGAACAGAGTGGTAAGAAAGACTGTTTTACTTTCAAGCAGAGATAAGTTCTTGCTAGTCCAGTGACCTGCAGAATATAAATATTCTCACAGAATATAAAGCCCAGGATATCTACCATTGCACAGCTGCTGTTGGGTGTCCCAGATGGTCTCCTTCCTTCAGTCTTGCTACAGGCTTTAGGCTTGTAGCCCTTAATAATCCACCACTGTAGACAGCTGCCTACTCTGCCTCTATGTAAAACACACTGTGGTGTACAAATTAGTTATAAATCAGCCATTCCAATCCAGTGACTTGCTACCCTGGTAGGCACAAATGGTACTATGAGTTGTGAGAGCACAGAGGATCAAGATCCTAGTCTTAAGTGTAATGCCTGAAAAAAGAGCAATAAATACAAGAGGCAGCAACAGCATGACCAAAACAGAAGAAGTATAAATCATGCTGTGGAATGAAGTGCAGTGATTCACCTGCTATGCTGGGTGCTGCTGCCCTGCAGACAATCTGACAGCACAGCAGAAAAGAAATGCAACACACCAGAAATAAATACTCGCCCTGAACTGACACAATGCTATTCATTTTGTGTTAATATATTTCTTCTTGAAATTCAGCAGAAACCCATGGCATACAAATCATCCCAGCATCAATACAAGGTAAATGTGTGTGATTAAGGAAGGAAAGGGATATCAGCACAGTTGCAACCCATAAAAGTTAACTATTGTTGGGTTTCGTCTGCATGAGCGCATGGATCCTCTTTGATAGTCCACCTATCTTGAGAACAGCTGGCTTGCCTTTCATTCACCCTTAGATCTTTCTACATTATTGGTAATTTTAAAAATTACCAGTTTCATTTCACAGTATAGTCACCAGGATGACCAGTAATGAGGTACAGTCAAAGAAGATATAAAAAGTGGCAAAGACAAATTTAGAAATGGTTGAAGGTGAGCTATAATAAAGTTGAAAGAAAAGAGTCAAGGTACCTTGAGAGGTGGCCACCTAAAAGATGGAAGTCTCTAGATCTGCTGAGAATGAAGAAGTCAGGACCCTTGGGAATCACCACTGGATCTGGAAAGAAGTGTGCTCAGGACAAGCAGTGTAGTGTTCACAGCCAAGTAGGAGGGCTCTTAGGTTTTGTATGTTAATCAGCAAAAGCTAATGGAGGTATATGTCCTTCCATTTCAGAAAGGGTTTTATAAAGCTATTGCTAACTTGCTGTGAGAAACTGAGTTAATCTCTGTCATCCAGTAACTCGTGCATCTACATGATAAACATGGGAAATGCTGTTTCCTTACCTGGAGGGTTGTGAACGCTGATTAATACCTCGTGAAAACGCTGTAAGATTATTTGGAGAAAGTAACTGCACCTTCCCAGTGTGCAGCAGCCGGTTTTTCTGCTGCCAGCCACAATAGGAAGTGATTTGTCTCCTTTCACCTCCTGTTCCTCCTTCCTTGTACCTGGTCTCAGAAAATGCTTTCTTGCTCTTGGTTTTTCTCTGACAGAAAAAGGATTTGCTGGACCTGGAGGCCAACAAGCACTTATCTTCCATTTTCCAAATTGCCCTCTAGTTACTGCCTCACGCAAGAGCACAGCAGCAGAAAAAGAGTTCATTGGGTTTTCCAGGTCTCCTTGACAGGACGCTTCATTTGACTCTAATTTGCACAGTGGTTCTTTGTGCTCTATATGCCTAGAAATAGTTATAACTTTAAAATTTTTCGATAACCAATATTATCTATAAAAAAACTCCAAACTGTAAAAGAATGTGACCCAGACATTACATGACATAACATGAACTGTTATAATATCGGGGGAATTTACCTCACAGCCTTCTCTTCTTTAGCCCTTTCTTTGGTCCTTCAGATTCTCTGCCATTTTTCCATAAAAAAAACCTTCTACCCTTGATTTTGTGTAGATTTTCTGAGATATTGCTACCTAAAAATTAATTTTCAGGGAGAAAGGATCTTAGAAGGGTTGTCTAATTTTATGAATCCATGAATGCAAAAGGGTGCAGATATTCTTGTACACCAAGAGCTTCTCTGGGTTTCCCTTAAGGGGCAGTGATGTATTCATCCCACAGCCACAGGGTTGTGCTGCTGACTTGCAATCCCTGCCCCAAGGATTTTACTGCCCTGCCACATGGAAAGAGAAACGGTAAGGGGAATGCAACACAACACTGATGAAAAGCTGAGGGCCTGGTATATTGAGCACAAAAGTGGTTCTGTTCAATATTTCATGGGCACCAGTGGTAAATCGAAAGGAGGGAGGCAGAAAGAGGCAGTCCACTAGGGCTGTAGAGATTTACAGGTAACGAGTTGCAGCAGGTGAGACAGTGATGAAGCCAGAGAGAAAACTCCACAGATGGGCTGAGCTTCTCCACAGCATGTGTGAGCTGAAGCCTCTTAGGCAAATAAAAAGACAGGAGACTACAGAGACTGATTAGAAAACCCACTTGAGTGGAGTACCTCTGACTTAATAGAAGCTTGTTGCAGGGGGAAGCTTTGCTTTTGGGTTTTGGGACTTTTTGGAGTTGGGTGTGTGAAGGTGGCTATGCTGACCATGCCCAGGGCAGGGCACGGGCCTTGCTCTGCCGTGTGTGTGACAGACCTTGCTCTCACATGTGTGACTTCACATGGATGAAACGCTTCTGTGAGAGATCTCCTGAAGCTGAATCCAGGCAGATGTTTTCTGTGCAGCAAAAAGATCCCTGCAGTGTTTTGTCAGTGCTCAGCTAATGAGGGAGAGAGTGTGTTTTATCTTTGTTACCACGGAAAGTTAACCACAGTCCAAGCAGTGATTTATAGGTAATGAGTCCTGTCACACTTACAATTCATGCCTCACATGAAAGTCATCTGCATACCTACCGCTGATCAGAAATCCAGGTATATTTCTCTATGTTTTATTCACAGTCTAATGATCTGCCAAGGCAAAGGCTGGATTTAAAGCTGATTGCTATCAACATTTACATCTGTGAATGCATCTGAATGCCAAGGAGAGTTTAGGACATCAGCTGTCAGATGATTGCAGCAGAGGATACTTCCAGTGAGTGGGGTAGGAAGGAACTGCAGGGGCTCAGGAGTCACTTGGAAAGAGTGAGGAGAAGAGGAGCAGAAAATAAAAAATATCTTTTGTGGATGCTGGTGGTAGGACTGCTAGTGAACAACAAATGTCTGCTGTGGCTCCCACTTGCCCACAGTGGGATGGGGTAAGAATTGCACACATGCAGTTGGTTCATAGGTGTTTTTGTCAAGGGATGGAGTAAAACATCCGTGGCCTCACAGGAAAGCTCGCCATTGTCCATGGAGGGTCAGATGGACACCAGACACTCAAGGGGAGATATTCCCACACACCAGGCACGCTGGATCCCATGTGTGCCTCCCTTGGCTTGGCATGGGGATGGGTGTGTGGGAATGGAGAAAGACCCCTCTGCTGCCCTGTGCGGGGCAAGCAAATGGAAATATGCCCCTGGCAAAGTCCTGTTTGCTCCAGTGACCAGGCAGGGAAGGAGGTAGAGCTCCTGTGTGTACATGTAATTAGTTTCTGTTCTGCACTTGTTCCAAAGATCTTCTTTGGAGAGCAATCCTTCCTAGGAGCAAGTGCTCTGCTAGCAAATCTGGTATTTGAAATCCCATTAATTAGCACATGTTTATTTATTTAGTGCCCTATCAGCACCTATCAAAGTCACTGAGAGTATTGTCATTTCAATGGAAGCAGAAAACAAGTTTTGCTTTATTTTATTTATTTTTTTTTTTTTACTGTATAAGACAGAGAACAGGTTAGGAATTTATTAGCAGAGCTATGCTAACAATTACTTTCCTTTTGTACCTGGGGCAAAAAAGACAAAGCAAAGCAGGACAAGAAATGTGTCACTTTCCCTTACACTTTTGCTGGACATATGTGGTGAATGGAATACATTTTTTGCACTTTATGTGAAAAGTTGTCTTACGTCTTAATTTATTTTTCACCTGCATGAACAATATATTTAAAAAATAAAAACACATGGACATTTCCAAAATACAGCAAACTTTACTGTATTTATAAAATATAAAAAAGGGAAAATACGGTATTACAAGAGGAAAATGCGACAAAATAGAGTGAACTTTCCTTAATTTTCTGTTTTTATGATTCATTAGTTCCATGCTTATTTAATACTATGCTAATTTTTTAAGTCCCCTTAAATTTTAATGTAATAAAATGTAATTATATAAATGTTTTTCTTCACTTATCTTCTCTGAGATGTACTGACTGTTCTCAACAGTTATCTAAGCGTATGCACAGTATGCAGCGAAGAGACTAATGTATTCTCCAAATAAGATGCATAACTTGAAAGGCAAAGAGGCAAAATTTCTTCTGAAAAATATCCCATGTAAACTATCTTTGACAGAAAAATTGATTGTAAACATTTTTTGTGTTATGTATGTTGTGTTTCTACACTAATCTGAAGATGTGCTTGAAAAAAAGAATCCAAATGAAAGCAAAACTCAGAATATTTTTTTTTTTAATAAAACATTAAAATGCCTCAGAGAGAATGGCAGTGATTTCTTTAATGACATTTTCCATGGAAAAATTAAATCTCTCTCTCATTCATCATACCCACAATGTAACACATAGCATACAATTTGCCTAATAGAAAATACCACCTCTCCTTCAGCAAAGAAAATGCACTCACACGGAATCATATTCAATTAGGGGCCTGCAAGCTCTCTGATTTAAAACTGATGTAGCTACTGCATTCTTAAAAATTAAGGTACTTTTTCCAGTAGAAATAATGTTCTTTTATGTTACCCTCCAAAGTGCTTTAAAACCTTTTTAAATGATAAATGTCCAACCCTATTTTGTTTAAAGGTGATTAAAAAAAAAAAAGCTCACTTAGAGAAGTGGGAACTGATTTATTGTGAGGATCATTAACCATTAGCAGAGTGTCAGATATTGCGGCACGGTGACTCTACCAAGACTTCAGGATTTTTTTCCTATGGTTTATTAGTAAATATTTACAGTATTTTTAATGGACTTTTTTTTTTCCATAGGAAAATGTAGACTTTATTTTTTGTGGGAGAAGAAAAAAGTGTCAGAAAACCAGGATGGAATGTGTTTCAGACTGCCTCGAGGTCAGTTTGTGCTTGCATGAGCTGCTGCGATGCCACTGTGAATTCTTTGTCAAGCACCTCAAGTTTGTGCTGCCGGGCACCGGGGGAGCATGGCCGATGGCTGTGGGGCCGCCTTCTCTGGCGGTACAAACACACACAGCTCGGAGTCAAGCTGAGCCAAAATGTTGCAAATGACATTTCTTTCTGAGATGTTTGCTGCAGAAAAAAATTCACCATTTCAGCTTCTTCCTTTGAGACTGAAAGCATTGATGGAGTTTGCACTTCTCTTTTTCCTTCATCTTTCATGAGGCAAAGGAGGTAATGGAGGAGATGGAAAAAGAGAGGGCATAGCTGACATCTAACCGGGATGCGGGATATGGCTGGGACTATGAGAAATTCGGGTTTACAAAGTGCAATTGCCTAAACTGTAGTTTAGCTAATTGCACGGACAAGATCTAACTCATAAAAGGTATTTCAAGGCTGGCATAGACCAATTCTGATCAGCCCTTGATTTTGTAAATATGACGTTTGAAAGGTGATGAAGGATACAGAGAAATTGTTTAGATTCTTTGGGAATGCACAGTCCATACTGCCCTGAAGAAACCCACAAATTATTCATCTAAGTGCTCAGCACTTTACAGTATCATCCAGTCTAGAGGGTATTTCATCGGGCAGTATGTGATCATTTAAGCTTGCAAGTTGGAAGAAAATGTATTGAATTCAAAAATACCGAGGGAAACCGGATGAGTCAGAAGTCTGTGATGTGAAATATTTTAGCCTAATTGACTGATGCCTCAGCTTTGGACTGTTTTGGCTATTTATTTGTTATCATTGTTTTTGTCTCTTTATTGAGGAAATTAGTTAAAAGAAATCAATCAGCATTTATTTTTTAGGCAGAAGCAATATGTTTAAAAAAAAACCCAAGCCAAACCAAAACAGCTGGAAAATAGCATTTTCAATTGAGCAAACTAGAAAATATTACCTGGAAGCCAGGTGGAGGAATTTCTAAAATATTTTTGTCATTTCCTTAGCCCGCAAAAGTGTAATTCTATGGAAACTGGTCCCTCTTTTCGGCCTTGACTGCAATACTTCTCCTCAGTGTGTGTGCTGGAGGCAGAACTGAGAGGGAAAGCTTGGCTGGGGCTGGGGCACATGCTGAAGTTTCTGTGTCCATTTTGGTGATCCCGTCTGGATGTGGGTCTGGAAAAGCAAACATGAGGCGCTAGCCTCCTTCTTCGGTAGCCTGCGTAGCTTGTTGAAATTCCATTTTGAGAAAGATTTAAGAATCACACATCAGATAGAGTTGAAAAAGCTAGATTATAAAATGATGATCCTTTTTTTCTAGTAGAACCTTGCCTTGTAATACATCTTAGAAGACATTGCATTTTATGGGAAAAAGAAGGAAGAGTGGTGTGGTGTGGTGTGGTGTATGCCTAAATTTGATTGAAGAGCCAAAATGAGACTGACAAATGTGACAGGAGCTGAAGAAAACCTGGAATACAAAACCGTTTGCAGCACACTGGGATCCCAGGAGGGCAGAAGACCAGAGGGGATATTAAAGCAGCATGATGTCAATTAGAAATTGGTTTTATTGTGGAATAAGCATCCTTCCAAAACCATCATTAATGGGCACCTCTAAAATACTGAAGAGGGTGAAAGCATTCAAATATGGTGCTTTAGTTTTAGTCGGTATCCTGGGTAGAGGGAAATAATAACAGTAATGATGATTGAAGTAATAACAGTAATCACAATATATATGCCCTCTTATCATTCTCACTGTCTTTTTTTATGCTTCTCAGAAAGTTTTGAGATGAAGTAAGAAAAGGAATATTTTCAGGCTTTGATTAATAGGACTATTACATTTCATTTTCAGCAAACTGCTTCACAAAACTGAAGCCTTCAAATAGCTTGAGTTTGCTGCAGAACACGCTGTACTTGAGGCCTCTGCTGTCCCCTGCACTACAAATTTGCATTGTACTCAACAGATAAACACCATTATTAGTCTGAGCATTTAGGGGATGAGATGCAGTCAGTTCTGCTTCATGCCAAGTTTCAGTCAGCATCTCATAGTTTCAGTAAATAATTTTTAATGTGATGTTAAATCCCTGCTTTTCTGCAAGCCTCTGGCTTGGCAGCCCTGAATGAACACACAAACCCAGCAGCGTGTGAGTGACACAGGCGATTGCTGCACCATGTTTGAACCTTTTCCTAGCGGGCTGAGTTGGCCTTGGATAAAAAGGCTTCTTCCAGCTCAGCAGCACTAGGAAGTTCAGTGGTTCTTTTGGAGCTGAAAATACTTTCCTTGCCACTGCCAGTGAGGCCAGCCTGTGCTGTTGGGATTGCCCCTCATTGCCCAGGGGTGGAGGTCTGGGCCCTGCTCTCACACACTTTCCCACCATCATCCGAGACAGGTTGGTTAAAGTGTATCCTCTCTCGTACAATGCTGCCCCACTGCATTACTCCTCCAGACATCCACACTGCCTCTTGTGGTACCTCTTCTATGGGCTCTGCTCCCTCAGAAGGGGATTCAAGTGTGAATTAAGGCTGAGGTCACCTCATGTTGGGCTGTTTGCCTTCAGCATAGGCAAAACCATAGTGCTCTGAAGAGCACAGAGCATCCCCCAAAGTGGAGACAGCCAAGATAGGCCGCTTGGTCTGGATGGTGTGCGGTGTTTCTGTACTCCCACCAAAGACATCCTCTTTTTGTGACTTAGTCTCTCAGGAGCGGGATAGAGATGAAGATTTCCCTTAGCTGTCATGTCAGACAAGAGCATGGTTTCTGAGGTCACATTACCACCAGATATACTTCATTAACATCAGCTTCACCTTCCACCTCCTCTCACTTAGAACCTGTCACTTGGACCATGCAGCAAATAGACCTTTTGCTCTCCTATCACTCAAGCACTATATTTCTGTCAGAAAAAACCCCAAAACCCTGATGCTGAACATCTTAGCAAGTTTCAAGAAAATTCCTGCTGATTTTCACTCTCACTGAGTCAGTTTTGAACAAGTGGTGATCGCTTATTTCCTTGAAATATATTTCCTTGAAATTATTAGAGATGAAGTGCTAAGGAAATATATTAGGAATGCAGAATGTGGGTGGAGGATTAAATTAATGCTAAAGAAAGCCATTATAGATAGGGAACTAGTAAAACCCTCCATGGAAAGGCCCAAGCATGCATACTAAACATAGATCATGAGGTTAGCAGATAGCATTAAGTAACAGCATCTTTTTCAATCTGCACAAACATGGCTTGGAGATCTTTTGGTAATTTATCATCCTTTTTGTTCTAATGTCATGCTTTGCCCCTGAATGCTTTGAGGGATAAGACAAATTTCTTATTAATGCACTTTCATAGGAAGGAGATGAGGGCAAACCAGGGCCGGGATATCATTCTGGTCTGCTGGTTTTATGCTGCTGTGATTTCAGGACACACTGAAGTTCAAAAATTACAATGGGAGCAAAGCAGTCCCTCCAGATGAGGAGGGTTAATTTATGAATCTATATTGATGAGATCCCTTCAGCAAGGAGCTGGCACAGATCTATGCATTTATCTAACCTTATCTAATGAGCAAGAAGTGTCTCCATATCTTTGCATGATTTATTCAGGATCAGTAGCATGTCTGGATTCTGCCTCCACCTCTACATTTGTTGCACAGGGAAAATGCAGTTATGTAGCCTTTTGTGCCATGTCATACAATTCCATGATGTGAAAATAGCTGAAAGAATAGAGGAACTGCTCCGATTTTAAATTTATTTTTGCCAAAATTCTTTTATCAAAACCAAACCTTCAAAACTCCAAACTTCTGTTCCGGTAGGTAGGTTTTGTAAAGCGTGGAACAGAGGGACACCCAGCAAAAATGCTTTCTAAAATGCATTTTGAGCCTATACTGATCATGACTGATCAAACATTTAGGGTCTGTGATCTTCATGGCCAAAACAGATTCTGAGACCTGAACAAGAACTTCCTCCATCCCCCTTATGGTTAATACCTGCCTGCTTAGGAATTTAAGATGTGTATACATTTCTCCTAAAATTAACAGTGATGCTTAAAATATATAAGAGATAAGATATACATTAAGCACAGCAAGAGGTCTAAAGGAAATAAATAATAGATTTCTCATATTATTTATTCACTTTTAGCTGAAGTAAGCATCAGTCTCCTACCAAAAGAAGCACGGTATGTTCTGTTTTCACTTTGTAGGGAGGGATTGTAAATGTCCCTTAGCAAATGAATTCGCAACCTTGCCATTGATTCCCAGTATGTACATAAAGAGAACTTAGAATTCCATTAAATCTCATCAGAACTTTGCTGTACATGAAGGCTGAATTATGAGTTTCCTTACAGAGTCTGTAAAGAAGAAAACTGAAAGTTCTGTCATGTGCTTATTAGAGGTGGGCTGGAACCAAAACGCCCTGCAAGAAATACATGAAAAATACCTGGGTATGTTGTAACAAGTCAGCTAGTGCTGCACTGTAGAAAAAATGTTTAAAGAAAAAAATATGGTATTTGTTCTTGATCCTTTAATGGAAGATGTCTGTAGCAGCTTGCACAACAGTACAAGTTCCCTAACACCTTCCATGACAGCACAGAATCATGGAATCATAGAATGGTCTTGGTTGGAAGGAGCCTTAAAGATCATCTAGTTCCAAACCCCATGCCACAGGCAGGGAACCTTCCACCAGAGCAGGTTGCTAGGAGCTCCAGCCGACCTGGCCTTGAACACTTCCAGGGATGAGACATTCACAACCTCTCTGGGCAGCCTGTTCCATGTGCCTCACCACCCTTGTAGGGAAGAATTTCTTCCTCACATCTCATCTAAATATCTCATCTTTTAGTTTAAAATTGTTACCCTTGTCTTACCCCTATCTGCCCATGTCGAAAGTCACGCTCCCTCTTTTTCTATAAGCCCCCTTTAACTCCTATTTTGCCTCAAAATTAGGAATGCTCCCTCTTTCCATACACACTGCCCACTTAAGTCTGAATTTAACTTGCATTATTTCTACAGAAAGAACCACACACTTTCCAAGAAAGCCGTCCTGGCTACAGGAGTAACCTTCTACAGACAAACTGCTCCTGCAGGCATTGCACAGTGTGGTCACACCCAGCCATGCTGGCGTGGGGCAGAAAGCAGTGGGTGTGTCAGCTGTGTACCTTGTCTGGTTCTGACATGGTCCTCTGGGGCTGGGCCTGTGCTTAGTGCCTCCGGAAGGTGAGCATGGAGCCAGGTGGGTGGGCAAGGGTATCCCCTGGCGATGGCAGCAGATTGTGAGGGCTGGCGAAAGGGGTGCAGTCCTGCAGCTGGCTCTGCACAGAGCTGGTAGCTATTGCTACTGTACAGGGAGAGCCTGAAACACTTGGGACACTGCTGGTGGTGAGATACCCCACCTGTCCATGGGGTGCCCAAAACACCCAGCCAAAGGGGTCCTATTTTTCTCATGTATCCTCCTGTACTACTCTGATCTTTTCACTCTAGGGTTGAATTTTATTCTTTCTTTGGAATAATCCTTTCTTCCCTGTAGGAAATTCTCTGCATATTTCTATTGTGGGGAGAGGCAGACCCTTTCCAGGTGTCTGGGTCCGAAAGGAAAGATCAAAACACAGAATCGAGGTGACAAGAGTTGGACTTTTGAGAGATCTATCACAAATAATGAGAAGAGTGAAGCAGAACAGGAAATTCACCAAGACACAAGAGCATCCAGTGGAACAGTCAAGCAACAGGGGTAGAACAAAGTTACAGAATAGCACAGCTCAGCTGTAGAACAGTAATTACTTCCACTACAAGTTTTACTAATTAGTTATGGGTCAACCCCCTCAAACAGTTGGACACATTTATCCATCCAAGGCTGGATATAGAGACAGGCACAAAATCTTTGGCTCAGAAAATTTCCACCGAGCGGGCTGAAAACCCCAGGGCTGCATGGCAGGGAAGGAATTGTTTGCTTTATCCACTGCTTTCATACCATTATCACCTTCATACCAAAGCACTTTATCCAGTTCTTTCATAGCTGTGAGCCAACTTCTCCCCAACAAAGTGTGTGTGAGGGATGAGCAGTCTCTGCATATTTCTATTGACAGCTCACAGGGTTCCCCAGCACAGGTTAACAAGCATACACCAGAGATGATTTGCATTTCTTCTTCATCTAGACTTGTCCTCATTGTTACCAAGGACCCAGGCCATTTTTTTCCAAAACCAGCAGTACCTCATGCTGTGGGATGGTTGAGGAGAAAAGAAACAAAAAATAAAATCTGAGTTGAAACTCTTCCCTGTTAGTGGTTGCCTTCTCTCATTCAGAATCGCAAAAGACACCAAGGGAATCAGATGGTGTAACTCGCCGGCGTCCTTGACAGGAGCCACGCAGAGACAAACTGCACAATATAACTCAAATCTGCTTTCCCACACCTGGACTTAACTTTCAGTGTTCTTGGAATGAGCAGGTACTAGATTTGACTGGCAAAGGCAACATTAAATCAGAGCCAGGAGCAAAAGATATGGGCAGATATCTGTTGCCTGGGAAAAAAAAAACCAAAACAACAAAAAGAGGGACAAGAAGCTACTCTTGGTACTGAGACGCAATAATAAATTTATGATAAACCATCTTGAACTAAGCTGAGAAAAGACAAGGGTTGTAGCCTGTGTGCTGGGTATTTATGCTTCTGGAAAATAAGAATCTTTCTTCCCTAGCGCATCCTCTTGCTGCAATTTTTCCCTGTGTCCTGTAGAGTGCAGAGTGGTGTTTTGAAATTGGGGATCTATCAGTCTGAAAGGAGGATAAAGTCTAAGCCTGCTTGAAATTCTCTTTAGTAAAAGCAAGTCAGGCAGGCTGCTCTGAGTTATGAAGGTGGCCTTTTAAAAATGGAAATAAACAGACAGAGAGAAGAGCTGACTTTAATGAACAACTACCTGTGTCTTTTTGGGTCTCAAATTCCATTAGCAAATGGAGACTGAAAAAACAGAGCAGTTCTGTCAGCAACAACCAGCTACCCCCTCTGCACCTGAGCTTTCCCCAAGCACATGTGCTTTCACTGCAGAGAAAGCCTGAAATGACAAGGGACATCCACCTGCAGTTCTCAGCTTAGCAACAGCCTCATTAAGGCTATGAAAGCCTTTGAGAGATGCAGCTTCAGCTGAAGGGGCCCAGGAGTCAGGTCCAGATGCCTTACTGCACCTATCTTTGGTTTTGCTTTTGGCTGTGCATTTCAGGGGTCTCCAGATATTCCAAATGCCCCAGTTTTTGCCCCAATTGCCCCATGTTTGATGTGAAGTACTAAATACCATCTCCTCTAGTGTCTTGAACAGCACCATGGCACCTGCCAGAAACACTTAACTCACCTGATATGAACTGTAACAATTTGAGGGATAGATAAAGTGTCCCTGGGTGTCCTAGAAGGGCAGCCCTGGGACATATGGTGGGGCGGTGGCTGAGGCACCAATCATTATCCTGTGCTCCTGTTTGTGGGCACTGGAACATGCTGCCCAGGGAAGTGGTCATGGCACCACGCCCACCAGAGTTCAAGAAGCATTTGGATAACAGTCTTAAGCATGTGGTGTGATTTTTGGGATGTTTCTGTGCAGGGACAGGAGTTGGACTTCCGTGATCATTGTGGGTCCCTTTCAACTCAAGATGGTCAATGATTCTGTGGTTCTGCATGATTTCTAGCATTGCAGTATTGCTCAAGAAGCCATGCAGGGCACAGGTGTAACCACAGGAGCCTGAAAACAAGGGTAGTATTAGACTGTGGCAGGCTGCAACAATGTGGAACCCTTTTTGCCATTTCAGAACAAGCTGACATTCTTCATTTTGTACCAGTACTATCCTGCTCCCAGAAAGCGTTTGTCTCAACTCATGGCATTCTCACAACATCCTTTGCTGCTGTGAACAAATGAGCAAAGGAAAAGATTTTTTTACCCATCTGAGCAGTTCACAAGATGTTGCACTGGAAGTGGAATGGTGCTGAATCGCACTGGGATCCTGTATGCCAGTGCTGACTCAGCTCTCATGTTCCCTCACTACCACCTCCAAATCCTGCAGCACAGAGTATGTAGGAAAATAAAGCCTGTAAATTACCAAGGAGGATGGGGAAAAGGGCAGCCTGGATCCTACTGAGCAGCAATTCTGTCTTAGGTCTGAAATGCCTGCCAATGGAGATGAAGTTAATTCAGACTCGCCAGCTAGCTGCAGGAGGCTCGGGGACCTCTTGCTTCCTCACGGCCATGGCATGCAGAGCTGTACCTGTCACAGATACTGGATGAGACAGATCTTATATTATTCTTATAGCTTTAGGGCAACTGGAGGGAGAAGGAAGGGAGAAAATCGAATCAAACGCAGAAAAAGAACACAAACAAAAACTTCCCGAATGTCTTCTACTTGACAGGGACCAAAAGTGACATTGTCTGTTCTGGGAGCTGCTGTCAATTATTTATTAACACCTTGAACACAGCAGAGTGGCTGAGCATGTTGTGATCTGGGGTTTCTCTGTGTGAGTATGACTGAAGTTTTTTGCAAATCAGGACAGAGAGAAGAAGAGATACTCTTTGCCCTTGAGGGCTTGCCTTTGCAATTCTGCATGTGGCACAATAAGGGCAAGTTCCTTTTCCTCTCTCTCTCCCTCCTCCGTGCAGTGACCATCTCTGAAACCCATACTGGACTTATCCTTTTGATTGTTGGAGGGAAAAGCTGCCTGTCCTGGTGGCAGTGTCCTTCCCTTCCAGCAAGTCAGACCTAATGGATGGCATCAAAAACTGAATCCCTTTCTGAGATGTGGCAGGGTGGTGCCTGTGCCTTCCAGTGAGTCCTCTCTTAGCTGAGAGCAGCACCTTGATCTTGGTGGGTGCAGACACTTCTCTTTCTCTTCTTGCTGTTTAGGTCCTTCAGGGACAGCTACCTTTCTAATTTCTAGCCTGACGATCCATCAGCAGTGGGAAATAATGAATCTGAGCTCTGCTGGTGGTGTCTGGGCAGTCCTGTGGCTAAACAACTTGTGTAAATAATTGACAGAGCTCGGAATCATTGCTCCACTTACTGGTGTAAATAACTTACACTGGTAAGTCATTGCAAACAACTGGTAAGTCATTAGATGACTTGCGCTGTTAGGTAATTTACTTTGGTTTTGTGTTCTTGAGCATCTGACAATGATTGACGTGGTTCTGTGTGCTCAATGAGCTCATGATGGCTTCAGTGCTGCTTTCCTTCACAAATATTTTGGCCTCCACATTTTTGCCTTTAAAGGCTGTTCCTGCCTGTGTTGTTTGATAGCTCAGAAGCTCGGCAGAGGCAATGGGAAGTCATTTGCAGATCTTGATTTGTTTTTAAGACATACTAGAGGAGTTGTTCCCCACACTCTTCCAAAAATACCTTCCTCTGTCTCTCCACTCTCTCTTCCACCCCCTCTAGAGCTCTTGTTGATGAAATTTAGGCATCTGCATGTGAATCATTGATTTCACAATCATTTCTTGGTAGGATGTGTGATAGAGGAAATACATTGTTATGACTGCCTCATGCTGGGTGAATCTGTTTTCTCTCTAATTGCTTTCTTTCTTTTCTGTGTTTTAGCCATGGCAGTCAGAGGAGTGTGTAGAAGAAGGATTTGGCTACTCTGGTAGTTGTGAGACTGTGAGTAAGGAATCTCTTTTCATCATGAGAGTGCATGTTAAGACAGTGACAAAAAGCTAGGCTTGGAGAAATACAGTTTGATAAGATGAAACATTTTCCCAGTGCCAAGGTCGCTCTTGAAAGAGGGGCTTAGTTATTCTTATTGCTTAGATCTTACAACAAAAAGAAGAGCAACATTCAGGTAGGCCTACGAAGGGAGTCCTTGGAGGTCCCAGTACCATCGTAAGGCAATTGATCTTCAGCTTCCAGCTGCTGAAGTCACCTTAAAAATATTATTCTTTCATTTGTTTGAGGAAATGTTGTCCTCTACTTAATGTAATGTTGCTTGCTGCAAATGGTACAGCATCGGCTTTATAAACTATCTTATGTATTCATGCTGCTGAAGATGGCACATTGGACTGTTCTTCTGGTCAAAGTTCCTTGTCTGTGCTCCCTTTGCTGTCAAGGGAGAGATGTGAGTTCTGTCAGGAAGACAATTTATCTTCGTCTACCCTACAAACACCTTAAGTTGGGTGAAATGCCATGGAGAGCTCAACTTTCTATTCACTGAACTCGGAGACAGCCTGGGTGGTGTGGTTGCCCTTCATGCTGACTCTTCAGTATAGATCTTCTGATTCCTTGCTTTTAGGCTGCAAAGATTTCCAAAGCAGCTCCAGTGATTTCAATGGGACAAAATGCAGTGCAGAGCATGGGTCTCAGTACCTAAACACCTTTTGAAATAGTGCTCATTTTCTGTGGTCCTTTCTTATATTTGAAAATACTGCTTACAATGCACTTAAAAACAAAAGGCAAAATGTCATACAACCCTAAAGAAAGGAGATTTTATGTAAAGCTGACATAAAAAGATAGATTTACAAATGCAGCACTATTAAATCACTTCTAGAACAAACAGCTGGCTTTTAATTTGAGAAGTCTCTGCTTGGAGACATCCACATCACCGCAGGAAGGAAAGGTGATACCACGCAGTGAGGTCAGAGAGCTCCATCTAAAAAAATTATTGAATTGTAATTTTGATCAATTCCTACAAATCTTTCACAGTTGAAATGGCTTTGGAACCAAGGGACATCTTAATTGATGATTCCTCAAGATTTTGGGATGGGCGGTGAACATCTAGGTAGTTTTTAGAACACATAAATTATCAAGACAGTGATATATCAGCAACTGAATGAATAATGTAGAGATCAACATGGCTTATTTAAATTTAGCTTAACCTTTTCTTCCATGGGAGAGCGAAAGAAGAATAATTGCCTCAATTAAATTTTAATCTTGGGTATGTTGATCTGTAGCTTGGTTTGCCACAGATTAGGTTTCCCTTTTCCACACAGATGAGGCAAGGCATCTGAGATTGAAGTCTCCATACTAATATTGACTGTAATATGCCCAGAAATTTTGCAAGGTAGTCATTTATGTGTGAAAGTACACACATCAGCTAACCCAAGGGGATTCGTTTTGCGTTCCTATTTTCCAAAGCATTGTATGCATAGAATGGAGATTATTATGTATTTTCAATATGGCAGATCAACAACAATTCCCCCCCCCCAACCAAATAAAAACCAATCAACCAAACGAATGAAAATGGGGAAATAAAGCCTCTTTATCTGAAAATCATTTTCATTCAGGTCTCTGCTGTACATGGTAAAAAGATAGTAGATTACTTTAGTGGAATTAAAACAGAAGTTAATATAAATAATGCAAATGTTGCAACTGACTGGAAGTAAGGGGTTTTTCTTGAAGTTGCTTGAATTGACAAGAAGCAGATTCTTTTGTGGTTAGCCGAGCTGTCTGTGAGCATTACAATTCCTTTGCTCATTATTTTGTCCAAGTGTTAAACTGAAAATAGAACTCACAGTTTGCATATTGTTATTTCATTCTTTTTTTCTTTTTTAAGGCTAAGTAGCCCATATCTGTTGAACAACTCAGGGACCAAAAGCTTTTTTTGCTGTGACTGATGCTGCACACTCAGTATTGCCAGCAGTGAGGTCCCTGAGCAAGAAAAACCTTTTGGCTGGGAAAGGCTCTGCTGTGCATTATCCTATTCTACTGTATTAACAGGGAAAAAAATGCAAGTCTTTTACTAAAGCTATAAAGGGGTAAAAACTGGAAGAGATGTGTATGTGATCTATCCGGCTGTTTAGGACTCAACTGGCAATGGAAAGATAAATTCTGAGATGACAGAGCTGGAGACTAGTAGCAAGTCACCTGGTTGTGCTGTGCTCTGGTTGAGCCAGTGGAAAAGGAAAGAGAAATACAGGTTTGAAAAGAGGTGTGTGACCACAAATTCTTCAGAGTATCAAATGAATTGTTTTGCTGATCATTTTATAAACAGGAGAATTGAAGCATGGCTCACCAAAGAACTGTGCATTCGAAACTGCTTGATTGAAAACTTCACATCTGCTCCTGTTTAGGTGTCAACCATCCAAAATGAGGATGCCTCTGGGGGCAGGCTTGTTACTTGGAGAAGGAGGTGCCTGTCAGAAAGCATTTAATGCACAGATTTTGAAGCTGGGGTGCCAGCATGTCACTTCCTAAACACCAAACCAAAGTAGCATCTCAGTTATTTTTGTGCAGAACACAAAACTTCACTCGAATGTGAAGGGAGATAGTAATTTGGCGTCGACAGAAGCACTTGGGATGTATGTCTTCATAAACTTTATTAGAACACAGTACTACACCTGTACCTCTAATTGTTCTTCTAACACAGAACCATTTTGCTCTTTTGGGGTCTCATTGCATCAACCAGCCTTTAAGAGTTACATCCTGCCTTTGAAAAAGCCACAGTTTATCAGCACCAACAGCACAGGGAATGCAAGTCATAGGACAGATAGGTAAAAGTATTCAGACTGGGCAGAGATGAGCCTTTATGGTATCTCACTTCATTAATCTCTGATCTTGGCTGGCATTGCAGAGATGACCAGAAATTTGCTTATTAAGGCTTTGCTGAAGACACAACTAGGATAAAAACCTAAAGTTTTGTTTTCCTTAGATTTCTGCCTTTAATACATTGTCATCCTTTCACCCAAAGAACATTCTCTCACTTTTCAAAAGTGTTGGGTAATTCTGTTGAAAGGCAGTTAAAGAAAAAATAGGAGAAGGAGGGAAGCATGAGAAGGAGGGAAGCAGATCTAAGTGGAAATTATAAATTAAGCATTATTATGTAAGGCCAGTAACAGATTCTCACTATAATTAAGATGGATTACTTTAATAAGCCTTAAGGGCTTGATTCAGAACTGCATTACAAACCATTTATGTGGGGCTTCTGCACTCATTGCCTCTGTGAGGAAACTGCAGGTGTTTAAATAAGAGAAGGGAAATTCAGAGTTTTTATATTTCTTGAAGCAGCCTCCTTTGGTTTGGAGAGACGCGTGACTGCCTCAGATTTATGTGCTGAGGAGGGTGCCTGAGCCTTGATAGCACTCTCGGAAAGTAATTACCTTTTGCAGATTTTACACCTGAACATATATACAGGCCATGGCAATTTGGCCAGGGAAAAAAAAAAACAAACCCACAAAAAAGCTTTTGTGCACAGAAGAGCTGCCGTTTGGATTAATGAACTGCAGAACTAACTTTCTCCCCTCCACGGATGTCACGTGTGCCTTTAAAATATACTTGCTTCCCTTGAAAAACACACATGTGTTGGAAGATGTTGTGCTTCATAAGCGAGTGACTTCCCATGACTATCTGGGAAACCAGAAGGCAATGTTTCCATTTTCACAGGAACATCTTTGTGTGAGAATGAGAAAAGTGATTAAGAATGCTAAAACTCAGAAGAAATATTTAAGGTTAGGGTATTTCAGTGTAACATTTTAATCTTTTGAACTTCTGTCTTAGTTGTATCTGAGCTCACAAGTATTAAAAAAAATAAGATTGCTTTGATTTTGTGTGTGTGGGAGATGGTGGGGATATCACCCCCCTCTTCAAAATTCGGAATCAATAATTTCTGAGCCTAAGGACGAAGATTGCCCTGGTGAATATGTAGATCTTGTGAATGTGAAAGATAACATCTACTTCTCAGCCAGGAAATGCATCCAGGTTGTTGTCACAGAGAAGCTGCTGCGGGATTTGCTCTATACTGCTATGGGCCAAACACCTCCTGCAATATCCCCCTTGCGAAGAATCTGAGGGGAAAACCCTGTTCTTGGAAAAGATGATGACTGTCAGCTCGTTGATCTGGGGCAGCAAAGACCATCTCTGGGACCATCTGTTCTGTAGGGATTGATAAATACTCAGGCTGGAATTTGGCAGATGCCAAAATGCCCACAATGTGGACTAGAACTAAGCAAAGCAGAACTACATGGGGAGCCATGACCAGCTCCATGCCTTGTGATGGCCAGCCCCGAGGGATCTGGCCGGACTGTTTTCCCAGCAAAGCCCAGGACAGAAACCTGACCACAGGTGTGAGAAGGTCCCTGTTCCCTTTTATTTCCTCGTTTCCTAGTAGTAGTTCTGCATTATAAGTTTTTAGTGAAATCCTTTGTGCTTTACTGTCTCACTTGTTGGAGAGGTTGTGTGGGGAGAAGAATCAGAGCATTTTTTGTCAATCTTGAGCTTTCTGTTCCTGGAATATTCAGTGCTAGGCAGCACAATGAAATAATAATTTAGTGGGATCTGACCAAGTCTGACAAAACAGCATTGATCATTCTCATACAGGTATATTTATTGCTTTTGCTATTTTCCAGATCACTTTATTTTCCTCCTAGTTGGCCAGAGCATGCTGCAGAGGTGTTTCGATTCCTAACTACTGAGGTCAATGAGAGTTAGGAGGCCAAATACTTTTATGGATGTGATCCTAAGCTGTATAGAGAATATATCTTCTTAATAACTCGCCTTTGTGATGTATTTGATTCTTAAAAACTACCCTACCGTTTTATTAGTTCTGCAGGAGCTTTGTGCCTCATTTTTTGAAGGGTTTCTTGATGCCCAAGAGCAACAAGCAGGTGCATCGTGTATGCAGAGAACTGACTTAGAGGGGGAATGTGCAGTGGGCTGACCACTGAATATAACTCCCCTTAAACCCTTTCAGTAGCAAACACAATCCCCCTCTCCCAGCTCACTGCACTGTAGACCCATGGCCACTCCAAGCATCTGAGCAGCTGTCGGGGTCAAAGTCTGCGAAGTTTGTCTTCAGTAGAAGGGGTAGCAGGAGTAAGAACAGAGGGATTTTGGATAACAAATACACTGAATATTATCCAAGCATTTATTAATAAAAGTGGCTTTCTAATGGTAAACCTCAATCAACTTGACTTCCATTAGTTTTTCTGTTCTCCCCTTGAACCCAATTAAACTGTTTTCATCTCCGGCACCCTAAGTTTCACAGCCTGATAGCACACTCCTGGAGGAACTACACATTTGTTTTGAGCTTACCTTCTTCTAGTTAAATTTGGATCTCCTTAATTCTTGCCCTAGAGTATATGACTTCCTCTGAAACATCTATTCAACATCCATGAAAGTGTGGTGTAAGCCTTTTTGAGCTGTAGAATTCAGCTGATCAGCAGTATCAATAGCTCCTGATGGGCCTCTCTTCCCTGAATTTGCCTAATTTCTTTTGGAATCTATTTACATCTTCACCTCATAGAGATTCACACTGCAAATATATCTGACTGAGAAAGCTCTTTTTCTCTGTTTGCTCTGAAACCACTGCCTGATCGTTTCCTTGGTTGTCATGTGCTGGGAAATACCAAAGACATTATTTGCTATTTGTCTTGTCTGTGCCACTTGTGATTTTATAGAACACTTCTCCATTCTTCTGAGTCATCTTTTCCCAGGCTGAGGAGTCACAGATTATTAATTTTGCTTTCTGAAGAAGCTACTTCAAACCACTGAGTATCTGTGTACCTCTACTCTTCCTCTCTGTTTCTTCTCTGTGACCCTTTCAAACAGGCGGCGGAAAATGCATGTGACATTCAGGAGATGAACAGAGAACTAATACAGTCACATCATTAAGTTACTGTCTCTAATGTCACAGGGCACAAAGTGAGTGTAAATGGGTTAGGGATCAAGGCCTGACAGCACTGGAGGTGCATTGATGTATACTATCCACTTACATTTTCCTGAACAGTTGAATTTTTAAAATTATGTTTCAATTTACTGTGGCCAAGGAAGTTCAAGAGAACACAAGGGATTTAGATGCTTGGTTCAAAGGCAGCTCAGTCTTTGGAAAAGTCAGTTCTTGATCATTTGGTAAACTGAAAGTGGGATCGGATACATTTCCTTACCACAGCTGAGCTACACCCAAGTCCAACAATAAAGGAAAGTTATCACCTGGTATTTCCTCTAATGTCTCCATGGTCTTTAGTTTTTCCAACAGATGATCACTCAAATTACAAAATCAGAATAAATTCTCCTTGACATGCAGAGTCTCTTTTCATTGTTATTTGTGTTGTCTTTAAGGAGAGAAACTCAAGTGCACATTTCCTTCAACTTGGGGTGATACTGAAAACTTCGACACATATTGTGCAATGTCCACATCTTGCTATTATTCTTCTCCAGGTTCACAGACCCGAGGCCCCAGTGAGAGGAGTCTGTGATTTACCCAATGAATTATCATGACAAATCTGCAGCCTTATGAATAATACATAGGAAGGAACAGGGATATCTGTTGCCATTTCTGTGGATACTACTAATAACCTGCAAAGCCCCTCCTCTGGGAATGCTGTTCTGAAAGACCACAGGGCTAAGGTTGCAGAGCATCTTGCTTGGCATGTAGAATTGCTGTTTATAATGCAGATTGAATTTGCCAGCACACATACACACACACAGCACCCCCCCCACACCCAAAAAAAAAAAAAAAAAAAAAAAAAGAAAAGACAGGAAGAGGCAGCAGATCTCTCATTGCTGAGAAGCAGAAAGAGCCTTTGTGCTGGGAGGTAGAAGGAAAAATGATGGTCCCATAATATGCTTTTTGGCAAATAATCATTTAGGAGACATTAGTGAAATAAGTACAGTATGAAATAGAAGTGGCATTTTTTTTGCCCTGAAGGGGATGCCTCTTATTTAGCAATGCTGTTGAATAAAAGATGAACCACACAGACATTTTTTTTGTACTTCTGTATTTTTATTAAGATGTTTAGGGCTTACAGCTTAATACATTGCCCAAAGAACAAAAAAATAATCTGGAGATGGTGTTGTTTTCATCCAATCTGGATTTATTTAACACATAGCATGCAAAATCTGTTTTCAGAAAATGAGTTTTAATTTAAAAAGCCTTCTGGGCTGTCGGTTATTCTTTCCCAAACCACCCACAGCTGATATACTGCTTTCTGATAAGTTCTTCTCCATCTTCTCCTCTTTTTGGTGAAAATTGGCCCAATTTCAAGCCTGTCTGGAGCTTGTGTGAGACAAAGAAACAGGTTTGATCATTAAAACTTAGTTAATCTTTGTGCTTCTTGAATACAAAACTGGCAGAGATGGTTACCACAGGGCCTTCTGGTCAGAACCCTGATCAAGCTGGATGTGAGTGAAACCAATACACAGGGAATGGACAAAAATATGTCTCATACAAAAATGGAGATGGTCTTGTAGCCATTCTGCCCTTAAACCCACTTTATCGTCCCTGTCCATCTAAACAAAGGTAAAGGAAACAAAATGCCTGCAAAACCCTTTAGCAGCAAAAGAAAAGTCTTTGGCAAGCCTGAGTGTAGACCACAAAGCTGGGAAAATAGGAGTGAATTCCCAATTGGCGATGGAAAGTTTTGCTTCATTTCCAAAGCCATGACATGGCAAGTGTCTGTCCAGGACAGACTTTCCTGTACTTGGAAAAGAAAAAGATGACTTGTGAGCAGTTTTTTTTTGGTAGAAGAGAAGCTATCATTATGCTTGAAGAAACCCTTACAACACTAACATGCCTAAGCAGCCATTTTATCATCTCAGTTACACAGAGACATTCATGCTGCTCCAGAACAGGTAGGCACGAAACAGGCTTTGATATTCTGCTGAAACTGCTTTTCTAGTAGCTTCCAGCCTCCTCCCATATTCTTGGCTACCTGTCACTTGCAAGGCAAGAGACCTGATTGCTTTGCCACAATGTGTCTTTAACAACACTTCCAGTTTTTCTTCTTTTCCCTTTGTGTGCCATTTTGCTTGAGCACTTGACCAAGTTTGATTCTAGCTGTTTGCTGGCAGCACTGCTCAGATGTCCTCTGTGTGTGTGTGAGTGTATGTATGGAAATTGTCAAAATAGGAGAGCTCAAAATGCATTAGCTAATCCCTTTCTCTTTCATTTCCCCTATAAATGCAAAGAGATTAGCTTTAGTATGAAAGGATGTTTCAAGTTGGAGAGGATCTCAGTAGGTCATCCAGTCCAACTTCCTGCTTAGAGCAGGATCTGCTGTAATGTCACAGAGCTTTCTTCTCATGAAGCAAATTTCATTATGTTGGTTTCTGGGTCTACAGGATGAACTCAAGAAAAAGAGACTCCTGGATGCTTCCTCTGGTACCCCATGACTGCCAGCCATGCTCTGCTCCAGAACACATCTGCAGACTCTGTGTCAGTGCCGCAGAGCTCACAGATGTTGGATCTCAAGATTGAACTTCTCAATGTCTCTGAAAGACACCATGAACATTAGTACTCATTCAGCCCTTCTGTGTTCAGAAAGATTTTATTTTGTGAGAATTTGAACTTCACTAGAACAAACACGAAGAAAAACCTTTAGACAATTCCAGCACCCCTTCGTGTTGTTTCTTAGGGAAGAGAGCAAAGCTGCCAAACCTCTGACATCAAGTGGCCTGACAAAGCCTAAGAGCATAATTAGCCCAAGCAAAATTGTGGGAGACAGACGCTACTTCCTAATATATGTGGGCAAGTTCGTGATCAGATTAAATCAAAATAATAAGTGGACTCATCCAGATATCCACATCTCCGCCTTTTGCCCAACACCAGCTGCTGAGAATAACTTAATTCTATTTGCGGACTAATCACCAGGATGTTTACTAAGGGAGGGGAGTATTTTTAAGTATATAGAGTGTAAATTTATCAAAGACACTCATCAGTCCAAAAGCAGAATCTGCTCACACCGAGGTTGAACAGACAGGGTCAGATGCATTAAAGGTATTAGAAGGATTATTTGTGATAACACGCAGAGAGCCTAGCTGAGTTTTATTAAGATTGAGAGAGATGAATATTATTAAGCTTGGTGATCGTACATGTCATTTTGGGAGAGAGGATAGCAGAAATGGAAACAAACATCATTAACAGCAACTAGAAGAACAGTTTCCTCTGCATACATAAATATTTCAGTCCTCGCTCTTCCTCTGGGCAGTCCTTAGAGAAATGCTAGACAAAAATAATAATAAAAAAGAGCATTCACTCTGAAGGCATTTGACTCAAGAAATGAATATAAGGTTAGGGAATGTAAGGAGAAATAAGAGTGAAGGGCCAGCCTATGAACACTTTGAAAGCAGAGTAATGTTTGTGACGTTTGTACCAACAAGAACTAGAATCTGGGTCTGCCATATTAATGCTGACTTTTTGGAACAGTAACATGTAGATGAGTTTTGTTACTGGTCTGTGAATTTCAATGACTGGAAATGTGCTTGCAATTATATCTGGATCTCAGACTTTAGTGGGTGACTGGGAACAAATCTCTGAGCATGTGAATTTCATAGAAAATTGCCCAGAGGCCTCCTCACTGGGGCTTTTGCCTTTGAGAAGCATCAAGCAGCTATTTAAAGTGAATGGAAATGCAATGTGGGGAGTTTGTGCTTGGTATCCACACTGGAGAAAAAACCCACTGATGGGATTAGCATGGCCTGTGTCACACCGTAACACAGCACTGCTTGTGCCCAAATGCACTCTCCCCTCAAGGTACCATCCCAGGGTCTTTCCAGAACCAGTAATGGAGACGTCTTGCAATAGTCTCCTTGATGTGCCAGTTTAAAGTCACTGCTTTATAACTGTTTCAAAGCTTGAAAAGGAGGGTTGCCTTTGCTGGAGTGAAATGCAAATCAGCTTTCTCAGGTTTGTATCCACAGCACCACTGCTTTTGAAAGTGGCAATAAACTGTTTCCTAAGAAGAACCACCTTCTCTCTTCCCTGTCATGGATGAATATCACTTCAGCGTGATGCTGGTCTATCTGTAGAGTCAAACCTGGCAGGTAATTCATCATCCTGCACCAAGCTGACTCATTAGAAACCCAGGAAGCTAGATATTAACTAGCTCCTTTAATATGTTTCCCTTTATTCTCATTTCACAAAGTTTCCTGTCCCTCTGTTTTTGTCCTCTGTTGCTAAATTGCAATTATCATGGAACTTTGATCTCTTCACCTGTAGATGGCCCACTCATCCATCACCACAGTGATTGTTTTAAACACTAAAAATCCAGGACTTTCTGCAGGTTTTAAAAACATTTAAAGCTAGCTCTTGCCTGTACAGCAACCATGCAGACTGTAACAAATGAGGGGAAAGGAAGCAGGGCTTTGCACACCTAAACCAGAAAAGGATTATTTAAAATGAAGTGAGTTAAAAATCAGATTTTATTTAAGAAGAAATGTGTGTTTGTCATTTTTAAAAAAAATTCCTTTACTTTTCAGGATTTAATTTTCATCTTTCTTCCTCTTTCTGATAATTAGAAGTGACTTGATGGCCAGAAATGAGGTTTCTGCAGAAAAAATAACCTCTACCATGGGTTGCTAGTATCTCTAGTTCTAAATTGGAGATGCTACTAGACAATTTCCATAATTTTGTCCTGATTATCTGGAGCATATGTAATCTATCTAGAGCTTTCAGCTGGATTTACTGTGTAAACTGAATAGCTAGACAGCATGAATACCATATTTTTCCCAACAGTGTGATACTTATTACAGACCCAGGGTACAGCTGATTTGCAAAGATATTATGAGACTGCCTGGATTTTTCTGAATGTGGATCAGAGCTGTTAAAACTCTTGTGCTGGCTGGATATACAGAAATCCCAGAAATAAAAAAGTAGAAATTATCTACAAATTACTTGTACTCATTTCTACACTGAAAGAATAGAACTTGTCTTGAGTAATGGCTGCTTTTCCCTCAATATGAGATTCAACAATTCTATTTCAAGACCACATTCATTTTTCAGAACTCATTTTTACCTGCAGTGAGTTGTGTTTGAATCTACATCTTAAGAAAGATTTAGTTTTAAAAAGAAGGATAACACAAAAACCCGATGATGAATTCTTCTCTCTTCCAAATAATTAAATGAACAGAGGTCCCATTTCTATCCTTATGAGAGATTTTTTAATTTATTTTTTCCTTCATGTTTTGTTCTTTTTAACTAAAACCTTAATTTTTTGCACCAGCAATACCCAATGGTATCTCTTTAAAATTTTAATCAAACATATGGGTTGATTTTCATTCACATTTTACCATCCCAGGGGGCATTTCAGAAATTACCATATTTATGATGCATTGCTAATGAATGTGAGATGCCATCCTCTGTCAATTCTCTTCAGCTCTGTGCTCTGCCTTGGCCATTTCTAAGTTATTCCATGATTAGTCCT
This sequence comes from Oreocharis arfaki, assembly GCA_013398015.1. Classification (NCBI taxonomy): domain Eukaryota; kingdom Metazoa; phylum Chordata; class Aves; order Passeriformes; family Paramythiidae; genus Oreocharis; species Oreocharis arfaki. The sequence continues at coordinate 1,003,393 of VZRR01013906.1, read as the reverse complement.
GCATTGCCCCTGTGCCAGCGCCACCAGATTCATAGAATCATAAGATCATAGAATATACGGAGTTGGAAGGCACCCGTGGATTCCTTCTCTGGGGTTCCCTGGTGTATGTCAGGCATTTGGAAACTCAGAATTTCCAACTGAAAATATTTTGTGCCTGGATATGATATACATACCATTCATATTTGGCGAGGAGAGCAGGGAAATCTTACAATAAGGACAGAAAATGTTTCATGCAATTGTATGGGAAAATTTACCCAAAGTTGTGGAGTTTTGATGTGAGAAATCAAGCCCTGATGCACTTCAGAATGCCCATTGGATCTAGATGGGGTTTATCTGACCCAAGCAGCATGCAGACAGTTCTTATTATCAGACAGAAGCCACAGCACTGATACTGGTAGGAGTTTTCTCAGGCAGTATGCCTGGGAGGGAATACCTTTAAAGTAACCCTCCACAGATATCTAAACTTAATAATAAGGGCTCCATGAAGTTCTAAGCATCCACCCTCCCTTTAAAGCTCCTAAAACGGAAGAGTTCATAGTATTTCTAGAGGTAGGGTACCTTTGTGAAGGCTGTAGTGCCATGGCTGCTGACCTCTGTCTACAGATAAGTCGTCGTTGTGCTGGTCTCCCTGGCTTTGGATGCCTCCCACTGCCTTAATTATTATTGATACTTCTGTGAGTGGGATGTTACCAGTCAAAACTTTTTTTCCTTGTTAGTTTCCATCAGGTCCTTTAACCATCTCACTGCACAGTCACAGTTCCAGTGGTGGCAACGGACTGGGGACTGCGCACCCGGAGATGGAGCACAAGACTTGTCCGGAATTGCTGTTATTCTCATTACACTGCTGAGTTTGGAGCCAGCCTAGCACTTCGGTCTCCACAATCCAGAGGGCTGGCACTGTCTTCACACCTGGAAAGACATGTGGAGGCAGAAAGGGACCTATAGAGGATTGGTTTGGGTCCAGGGATTGCCTGCAAATGTATACAAAAGCCCACCGGGCTTCTGTGGTGATGGTGTCTGACAGAATCATGTACTGGGGGAACAATAAAAATATCACACTTTGCTTTTAAATGCGGTTAATCACTATTAGCCTTTTGAAAATGCCAATGTGCACAAGAATGAGGCAGTGGGGTCGGTTTGTTTGTTTGTTTGTTTGAAGGCAGATGTTGTAAGGCACCCACCATCAGCCCTACTATTTAGGCTATTTTTGCTAAGCTGTGCTGTCTGCACAATAATACCACTTTGTGCTTCATGACTTTGGGCAGGCTCATGCAGTAAGGGCTGTAATAAGGTGTGAAATAAAGATTTAGTAGCACAGCATTGCAAATGCAGTCTAGCAAAGGAGTTCATTACAGTTCCATTAAGACTGTGGAGTTAACATTAAAAACAGTCAAGAAACACAAAAACTTAAGGTATTAATGTTCCTGCAGCAGCGTTAAGTCAGTCACATTGTACAACCAACCAGCTCTGTTTCTTGCTCTGGGCTAGATTGTACAACTTTCAGTTTCAGCACAGTTGTCTGATCATAGTCATAGGGTCCAAATGTCACAGGAACCATCAGCCCACTGGATTAAGAGCTCTGCCTAAGTGGAAGAGCCTTTGTTTACTTTAATGAAAAGTTCACCTTGCTCAGTCCCCCAGCACACAGCACAACTGGGAGGTGTCAAGCAGAAGGAACTTAATCAGGTCAAACATTTCAATTTGTATCAGAAATTTGTTTAAGCAGGAAAGAGCTGCTCGTGCATCTATGAGGGCAACCTCTTTGCTCCCATCAGCTCTTGCTACCTTATTCATTTCTCAGTGTTTTCAGTCTTGACCTCCAACAGAATTGGAAAGGAAATCTTGTCAGGGAGCCACGATTTTGTTTTCCACAAAAGCCTCTTGATTTGTCTGAAGTTGATATGTGCTTTTGATAATTAGCCCCCCTTGAAATATTTTGGAGAAAATGTTTTGAGATAGTGAAAGTGTTTCATCTGTACATTTTCTGAGATGACACACATTTTCAGAACCAAAATTCTGGAATGTAATCAGTTTCAGATGTTGATTTAGAGGTATGAGAGGCATTGATGCCTCTCTTCCTCGAGGAGGTTGCCCGGACCAGCCACATGGACTCTGCCCCTCTCTTGCTGCTGCCTGTCCTGTCCCAACTCTCAGGAAAGTGCCTGAGCCCAGCGGTGCGGAGCAGAGAGGTCAGAAGCAACGGCAAGATGCAGATGATCTCAATTTTGGGGCTTTGTCCATCCTTGTTTTCCATTGTCTTGGGCTCAAGGAAGGGAAGAGTGCTGCAGGGAACAGCCACCATCCTTTCTTTGTCCCATCGACAGCATGGAACAAAGTGGAGGTGGTGAACACCTTTTGTGTGTAAAGCACCTTTTTTATTTTTATAATTTTATTGTTGATTTTGCTGCTGTCAATGTATGTCTCTTATTCCATTGCTGTTTTCTTTCAGTAGATTATCTCAACCCATATGCTCTGCCTTTGTCCCTCTCTTACCAGAGGGAGTGTGGGAGAGTGGCTTATTTGGCGTTTAATTTCTGGCTGCTGTTAAACCATCACAGTGTCAATTTTAAGAAATAGCTGAAAATTTTGCTGTGACAAGCTGTGCATCACTACTCTTCTGTTTCATTCTCGAGTCTGTGTTTCCTTGCCATACCATAAATCTGAAAGAGGAGGTAATTTAAATGTTCAAATAAATGTCTAACCATAGCCATCATATTTAAACAGTTTATTCACTTAGGTGACAAAATTTCATTATCAATCTGTCTTTTTTGTCCTTATATAAGACTTCTCACAGGACAAATGAAAAAAGTTATCCCAAATACTGGAGACTAAAAGCATTTACAGCAATGCTTCTCACTGAGGAAAGCATGGGCAGACTGCTGAGGAGAACTTAGCTGATTTATGGTTTTGTCACAGATCCTCCTTTTGTCTTTGGGCAAGTTCTTTGACCTCTGCTCTCTGCTGTTTTAGGAAAGAGACACAGCTTTTGTGTCAGCTAGTGGGACTTCAGATCTCCTGCCCAGGAACTTGGTAGATATTATGGCCTTAGTTCCTGATATTGAGGGGCTAGGGGTGTCTCCAAGTCCCATGTGGATGCAAGCCACAACCACAAATGTTGCCTGTTAAGTGAATTGGCAATGAAATGTGCGCAATCTTCACTCTCTGAAGTGAAGGCTGCCAGACTGAGGCAATAGAGATTTAATGTATTCAAACATTGCAGTGCTGTGTGTAAGTGGATATGATTTAAGGTAATGCATTTTAACACAGCATTATACACTTGCCAGAGTGATTTTATGTAAAGTTATAGTCCTGCTTTTAAATGACACTACATCAAGACACATCTTGAATTAACTTGACCGAAAGCTTTTTGTGATAAATAGCTGGTGCAGTGGTACAGGGTACAACTGACCCAGGCTCTGCAGGGACAACACGTCTGCCTTGGATTTTGGGAGCTTACTCTGGGCTAGGGAAGATGATGGCGTAAGTCATGAGTAGTGTTTTGGGCTGGACATTATTTTTCTGTGCACAGGTGCACGGGAATGGAGAAAGTATCTACATGCCCTGCTCTGCTGGGGGTGCTTTGAGGTATGTTGGGGTGCAGGCTTGGAGGCTCTGTAAGCAGGGCCAGGGGAAGACGGCTGCTCTCTGTGGAGTCAGTTGCCCCAGAAACATCATAAAAGTGGAATACAGACTTCTGGGAAGCACATCCCCAAGTCAGTGCCAAACTCATGGCTTTCTGAGCTCTGGTAGATGAATTTGACAGGGAAGCAGTTAAGAGGCTGAAGAGTCTCCTGTCTGGCAGTGCTGGCTGCTCAGCTTGAGCTGCCCCAAAGGAGCCCCATTTTAGGGGAAACTTCCCCTGCAGCGCGGCCCTGCAGAGCATTCTCTTTAGGTACACTAAATGGGGAATACTTTTAGGGGTAGCATCAGGACTGGGATGCTGGCATCCCGGTGCCAGCTAGAGAAGTCTGCTTTCTGCAGAGAGCATGATAACTGCCAGTAAAACCAAATTAACAGTCTTCACAGCTTGCATCCAAATTCAGTGGAATATTAATTATGACCAAAAGTACAAATGTAACAAACAGCTCCTTTGGAAAAAGTGATTTATCTGTCTAAGTAACATTATGAATTATCAGTTTATCAGTAGCTTGACATAAAACACATAATTATATCAGTGAATCATTTAATAATTAGAGCACGAGTTAATTGACATTATTCACCAGCTGAATAAAATCTCCACGAGGCAAACAATGGCACCCACTGGGGTAGAGGTAATTTTAACACAGTTCTTCAATTAATAAAGTAAAAATTATAAACCAAACATAATTACAGTGGTCGACAGGAGTGTGCGTGTGATTGTAGGGGGGAATAGGAGTTTCAACAAAATCAGGGCAGTAAATTATCAAAAATTAGTGATTTTCCCAAGTACTCATGTTCTGAGGAAAACTATACTCTGATAAAAAACAGAAAAAGAAAGGAGAGAATAAAATTTGGAATAAAATAACAATACCAGTATCACTGACTTATTCTGAGCAAATCTGTAGAGAAATAAATGCCTGGTATTTATGGGCTTTCCATAGGGACAAAAAGAATTTATTTGTGATCAAAGCAAGGGTGAAGCAGAAAGCAAAATATCCTTATGCCTGCTTTTTAGAGGCTTTTTTTCCTAACTGCTTCTTTTGCAACACATTGTCTGGACGGGGAGTTTGGGCACTGAACTACTTCTCAAACTGATGGTATTGGGACAATTATTCTGAAATCATGAATGAGCTGTTCCATGCCTCTCAGCACTATCAGATAGCAAGGTTTCTAAAAACCGAATATTTAGAAAATTCTTTTTGTTTTAAGTTTTGAGTCTTGAAATTGCTTTCATATAGCAGTTGCCAGATAATTTCTTTTATTCATTTGGGCTAGAAGAGCACTTTAAAAAAGAATAGTGAATGTCCCAAATAATCATGGTACTCCAAGAGCTGGGATTAAATAAGCAGCTAGCACATGTTGCCAGGTTGGCAGCAGCTGCAGGGAGAAGTGCACCAGGAAGAAGTGTTCCCCCAGATCACCTCAGTGTCACATCTAATTCTCTGCATCCCCATTGCCTTTGGTTTCAAATGACATTGAGTAATGACATAGCCAGGTAATCTCAGCTGAAATGGATATTCAGAAAAGATTATAGGAGCATATGGTTTATTTGCTTTCCATTGGTTACACACCACTCTGGACAGGCAGCAAACAGATTTAGATTGATTTGATTTATCGCTCAATGTTTAACATGAGAATGAGATCACTCCTATGTCTGTACTCAATGTGAGATGCAGGAAACCACAGAGAACCCAGGTGGACTGGTTGTAGTCTACAGAGGAGTCTGTCATTTATGCTGGTGGAATAATATGGCCAGGCTGCTTATCATGTTCAGCCAAGTGTCAGGCTGTGGGGAGTGGGCCCGAGCGCGAGGATTCAGATATGGGGAAATCTCACCAACACCAGTTTGGAAAGGTAACACTTGTATGTCCATCAGTAACCTGGGGTTTTGTTGTACCACCTTTGCTAAATCACGGGCAACTCTATTTTTAACCTCCTTCTTCTACGGTTTGTCGTTTGCACTTCTGTCCTGAGCCAAACTGGGACTCATTGTGTAAGAAGCTGCACAGACACAGGGTGAGAGATAACACAGCAAGACAAAGCAGGTGAGAGAAGCACCTGCTTTTGAAATGACCTGCCTGGGATATTCTGGTGCTCAGACTAGGACACTCTTCTGTCCTGTTCAAGGTACATTCAGATACTTAAACAACGTGAAAGCCTTCTCATTGTGAGTGAAGGTAGCAGAATCCACCATTGTTAATTGGACTGTTCCTGGAAAATTGGCTAATTTTCCTCTGCTTTTTGTAAAGAAATAGAAGGAAACAGAAGGAAAGAGACTACAGCAACAGAAGTTATAGAGGCTGGGTCCAATTAGACCATTTCCAGATATTTTGGGTAAGAGAGATAAATGTGAAATGTCGACAGAATGTTAAAAATCTAATATTTGCCTGAACATTTAAATCAGAGTACTAAAAACCAGGCTGGGTCAGTGTGTTTCAGAAAATAAGTTTCCGTATAAAACTCCTCAGCAGACCCTTTGCAGAGGTGATGATGCATGTAGAGCTGTAAGAACTGGAAGCCAATGAACCACAGGTGCTTGCTGGCTAGGAGCTCTTAAATCACCCATTCCTCAGGTGGAACTTTTGCTCTGGGTATCACCTTTAATAAAAATGGTGTTTACACCAATGCCTAATTAATAGCCAGAGCAGCTAAATAAGTTGGCATTGGAAGTTATCTTCATTTTGTGATGACACTGAAGATTTAAAGAGCAGTTCGAGTGAGAGGGGTTTCCCACTCTTGTGTGAGATGGGAGAGCAATGGTGGTGCTGCAACAAGTATTTGGAGCTGTGGGTTAGGTTGCCTTGGCTCACTCAAAGAAAACTTCAGCACAGTATGAATAAACAGGCTAGGAAAGAGTAGTCTAGCTGAAAGTATTGTACTCTGAATGAAAAAGCCTGGAAAGCCATACAGGGAGAACTGCTCTCTGTAGCTAAATTGAAGGAGTCTATTAGGAAGGATCCCACAACCTGTTGCCCTGAAATTATTCACCATACTTAACAGTTTGTTGGTGGAATGAAAATATGGCTTTAAGTAATGGTGAATGAGGAGAGACTGCAAATGTCCTGCAGAACCAAGATGGAGACATGATTTGGAAAAGAAAATAGCATGCAAGTCAACAAAGTGAGTGCAAGGTGCCCTGCCTCATAGGAATAATTTATAGTGTAAATATAGAGAAGAAATGTGAGCCAGGTAGTATTTTAGGGAGGAGAACAGTGGGAGTAGGATAACAAATCAAGCAGTTTCAGACCACGCAAATAATGCAGATCGCATTCCAGGATATAGACTAGGGAGATTTCTTTCAGGCTCTTTGAGATAGGGCTCAGTAAAGGCTTTCTGGGGTGCCAGAATGTAAGTCTTATCTCTATATTTCAGGTGGTGCAGATGTTGAGAGCCTAGAAGGAGCTGAAAACTTGAAGACTGCTGCCAGGAAAGTTGAAAGAAATGGAGTGTGAATTGCCTAGGGAAGAGATAGCCGAAGGCAGGCATCCATCTAGCAGTCTGCTTCAAGGCAGAAGGGAGAAAATTGCTCTCTTCATTCTTTGTGAAAAGGACTAGAAGTAATGGTCTTAAATTATAGTGAGAGGTGTTACGTGTAGTGTTACGTTAGACACTAAGAAAAGTTTTGTAGCAGGACAGTAATTATGCCCTGGAAACAATTGTGTGGGAAGATGATGGTTTTTCCTTACTGATGTCTCAAAGAACTGGGTAAACTTATCCACACGGTCTGATGGGCAGTAGGAAATACTGGCAGAGTAGGGAGAGAATTTGAAGGTCTCTCATAAATAGAAACTGTAATTGTCTGTATTCAATGTGCAGAAAATTAAAATCTCCAAATCTCCCTGTTTGAGAACTAAATAAAGGCACATTCTTTGAGAGAAGAGCATCCACAAGTTACCAAACCCTCATCCAGCCATGTGTGATTTATCCAGGAGGGGGAACATATCAGCTCCTTGTCTATCTGAGAGATAATCAGTGTTTTCCCTAAAGAAATTCTATCTGTCATTCAGGTTTTGTGTTTAGAGGATGGTAATTAAGTGCTATTAATATGAAAAAGTCTTTTATCTGGTCACTGCTGGCACATGATTTGCACAGGCATTAACCGAGTCTGGCTTGGTCTGTGAGCACGATCCACTTGTATATACAATAGTACTGATGATAGTAATGAGAGTAAAATTAATAAAATGAGCAGTTATTTCTTGAGCAATATACATCTATTTATAAATGCATATTGCACTTTGTTAGAAATACTTGAGAAATTGGCTTTTCTTTTCCTTGTGGAATTCTGAATTAGTTTCTATTTCACAGTGATAAGCATGTCACTTTTAATTTTTTCTGTTTTCAATACTTTTCTCAATTCTTTCATACCCTTTTCCCACTACAGACTTAAAAAAATCTTTTCCTTTGTTTTCCAAGGTCTTCTTTTTTCCAGCTGTTTCTTATGAAAAATTATCTTGAAAAATGTTATGATTAAGAGGAGGGAAAACAGTACAAGATAATGGGGAAAGACAAAAATGCAGAAAATACATACAAATTATCTTTTAAGGAAAGGCAAAAACCGGATAGTCTAAGGTAAAAAATGTGTTAGCACAGTCAATTAAAAAACCTAATTACTAGGAAAAATATGACTATTTCTATAATTTCTGGATCTGAGTTCTCTTGTATATACTTAATGGTTAGAAGAACCCCAAATTGTTTCCTATGGCACTAGAAGGTGTATTTTTCAGGAGTGGAACTCAGCAGTCTCCAACTGTTTGTTACTCTGCCCTGATTTAAGACCAAAAGAAGATACCACAAACTTGAAAGTGCAAGAAATGCAATACATAGAAAGCAAACTAAGATGTTATCTAGTGATACAACACCGCCTGATCTGCAAAAATACCAAAACCAGAGACCTCCCCACCTCCTCTCATCTCTCACTATTTTGAGTAATTAAAACCCACTTTCACTTTCCATCCCTCAAAATTCCTTCCTCCAAACCAATAACCTTTTATTACTCCCCAGGCTTAGAATTTTGCAGGTGTTTCTGTGCTTTACCGAAGTCATAATGAGCGTTTGCTATCTTGGACTATTTCTGCAGTTAATAACAGTATGTGATATGCTATGAGAGCTTTCATATCCATCTTACTTGGGTAGAAGACAAAGCAAGCTCAGGGGAAAGAAATCTTAATATAGTAATATCTTGGGTAGTGGCAGAGTAAAGCAGTGAAAAATACCAGCACAGCTAATGCCTCTTTGTGCAATTATTCCCACTTCTATAAGTTTGCCCCAGTGTGAAAGTTTTCTCCTTTAAAATGGGCTGGCAAAGATAATCCATTAATTCAACAGCTCTGGAAAGTTAACATTTTTTCCCTTCATTAGCAAGTTCAAAATTGCATTTTATTTCCATTTTGATGAGATTTTTATGAGTTAGAAGAGAGGAAGTTGAACCCCAGGAGCTTAATGGACCTAGAAAGATCGCAGATACAGGATTGAATTCAATGAACTGTGAGGAGTTTAGTAAATTAATTAAATTTAAGAAAATAATGATTTTTTTTTGTCTGCTGGATTAAAAATGCTAAAATGCAATGAAAAGTTAATTTAATGCTGAAACTTTCCCCCCTACATTTATTTTGCATTGATATTAAATAACTTCTTCAAAGCTTAAAAAGCAGGGAAAAAAGAGGGGAGAAGACTTCTAGAAAAATAATTATTACATTAATTTCTGATTCCCTATTGTATCCTGTAATCACTTCAGTCTGAGGACTGTCCTTCAGAGCTGTGAATAGCATTCTCTGAGGTGTTGACAGCATTTCCCAGACCCACATTTTCCCTGCAGCCCTTTTTTACTTGGACTTGCTGCAGGAACAGCTCAACAGTTGAGAAGTGGCTGTGCTCTCACTGAGCTCATAGCCCAGTGTGTTCACATGTGTCTGTGAAGCAAAGCCCTGAAGCAGCTCACAGAGCTGCAAGACCTTCTAGGTGTGTGGTTTCCCTTTTGAAGTGAAAAGGTAGAAGGGTTTAAATTCGCCTGTTAAGCTCTCTGTGTCCCACTGTAGGCTGGCTTGTAACGTCTGGTGCAAGTTTGTTCTCCGCTTGGTTCCACCCAGCATCAGCCCTTTGCAGCATTTCTCACACCATATTGCAGAAAAATGGAAAAATCCAGTTTTGAGGGCTGCCTTCCTGCATTTTTTGGAGATAAAAACAAGGAGAAGACAGCTCCGCAAAATAGACATTATACTGCTGAATGAAGCTTATTGACACTCTACACTCCTCGACCCAAACAAATGTGTGACCCAAAGAGATCAGTGAATCTGTGGGGTCAAGAGCTACTTTAATTCTCAGAAGCTCAGTGTTTTTCTTTCTATTTTCCCTTTCCACACACAATGTCAGACATTATAGAGCCAGCTTTTCCCATGTCAGCTGCCTGAGGAACAAGGAACACAGATAATTCCAGCAATTGGTGGGAGGTGTATTAGTGGCACTGTGGAAACAGGTACAACAAACCCTGACAGAAGGAAAAGTAAAAACCATAATTTTGAAAAAGCAGTATTAAGTCCCTTTCCCTTCCTGCTTTCCTTCCTCAAGGGAATCCTGTTGCAATGAGTGACATTTCAGAAGTCTGTCATTATTGATGATATGACAGATGCAGATGCAGTCACTGGAGGAATATGATTTTATTCTCCATTCAAAAACAATGCATAAATTTGCTCTAAAATAGCAATTGGCTTTGTCCTGTGATTAATGACCTGCCACTCAGCAGCAGCTAAGCAATCTCCAAGGCATGGCATCCAACAGAAAATTAATCAGCAACTGAGAACGGGTGTGACCAAAACCAGAGGAGAAACCTCCTAAAACCTAGAAACAGGGGTATGAGTTGAAAACAATCATATGGTATCTTCAACTCTTATTGACAGTGTGCATACAACATCACTCTTCAGTGGAGTTCAGGTAGGGAGATGGGCTCCAAGGCCATTTGATGTTGATGAAATTCTACAGAAACCACCTAGGAATTACAGGACTTGTCCATGAATACCAGATACCACTGAACTCACAATGCTCAAGGGTGGTGAATTCATGTGCCATGAGCTGCTGCTGACTGGATGTATTGTCAGGCTTCTTGAGCAGAATAAAATGATTGCTCAGTTTAAAATGCGTGCAAGAGATGTGGGAGAAATGACAGTTCACTTAAAATAAATCATGCAAGATGTAAGGGCTGATTATGCATGTAAGAAAGGGGCATTATTTGAGTTCATTGGATGTGGGATCCAGGATATCCAGATCTCCTTGTGCATTGCTGGCAATGGTTGCATACCAAACTTAGTTCCTGCCGTTCTTCAGGAGCAACGAATACAGGTTTGAATTTGCCTGAATCAACTGAAGAGATATGGGGTTTCAGTCAGTAGGATTCTGCAGCATCTGTCTATCTATCTAATGCAAAAAACCCCCAACACCTCCAAGAGCAGCACCTTTTCAAGGCTTACCAAATAATAATAGTTAAGACTGTAATGTTTCCCTGGAGGTGCTGGGAATCATGAACTATTCTCCAAAAGAGCATATTATAACAAATTTTCTAATATCTTATATTGAATCAGTACTTTAATTGCTGCAAAGAGCTTTGAAGCACTGTGTGGCAATTTGGAGAATGATTCTGGACTCAGTTTATGAATTCTCTTTGACAGTGGCAACTCTCTGTAAGGGAATGTGGAGCATTCAATTTTTTTTTCTTTTTATTTTTTAATTTCATTTACCTTCCAATTGAGCCAAAACAAGAAAGGAGACTTTTACCTTGCTAGAGCAGGGCTAGTACAAGGCTAGGAGTGAGGATGATAAACTTATATAGCCATCCATCAATATGAAGCCCTCTTGAAAACAGAATACCTCAGTTCAAGAGGAACCATTCTTTCAAGTCTAGATTCTTGGGGGATGCCGAAGAAACTAAACAATGAATCAGATACTGAGAGATTTTAACTGCTTGCTGAGATAAGGCTTGTCAGGGAATTCTGTGGCTGTGGGATTGAAGGTTCAAAGTGCTCTCTGGCCAGCCACACCTGAGGAGATTTGAGCAGGGAAGGTCAGTTGAAAGAACAGTCATTCACCTCTGTTCAGAATGGAGCACATTCCTTGAACGTTTGCAGAATCTGATATAATATGCAGAAAATGCTCATGGCACACCTTCTGATGGTTAGGAAAGTGAAGAACACAAATGCATAAGAACACATATTCTGTCAAGGGCTCTGTTTTCCTGTGCTGGCTAAAGCAAAGAGGTCTTGAGGTGCCCATATGCTTGCATTAATGAATGTCATTCAGATAGGCCAACTCAGAGTCTGTATGAATAGAGTCTTGAAAAGGATTGCTTCTCATGTTTGGGGAATCAAACTGAGGCAACTTGACCATCAGGTCCCCTTGAAACCAAGGAGTAACAAGTTCCTAAGCACATTAGTTCTACTACTGTCTGCTCCTGCAAAGGATGTTTGAAGCCATCCCACAAAATGAACAGGAGCGCTCCATTTCTACTTGTAATGCTTCCTCAGTCTTTGCAGATTTAGCAGGCCTGTCTGCCTGCTGTGCAAGGACTCCCAGAGGGGGGTCCCTCAGCTCAATATCACCACAAGACATTTTCTTCTAATCAGCAAATAGCCACATGATAAACTGCATTCATCCCAATCCACATTTAACTCAAAAATGGGCTGGGGTGTGCGCTTCACATATCACCTTAATTTACCCTCTCTTGCCTTCTGAACATTTACTAGCAATTCTAATATACTGCAGTTATGGAGGTTGTGGTCTGTTTCTTGCTCTGCTTTTATTTTCCAGGGGAAGAAGAGGAAAGCAAGTTTTTTAAAGCCATTTATTAATTTTCTAGTGTACCACTATCTTTCTGAAAAGTGAGAAGTAATGGATAGAAACTCCAATAGGCTGCTGGCAGACAGACGCTGAGAATAAAATGGGATGGATAAAGCTTTAATGGAGTCCTGAAAGCATCTGTAACTATTCGTATCTTAGAATTATACCTGCAGATTACGCAGATCTATCGGAATATGTTACAGCACCTACTGTGACCCCTACCACTTACCAGCAAGCAAGATTTTGCAGTGCAGAAACAAGTGTGTCTCTCATGGGAGTAACTTGGCATCTGAGGAGTCCGTGACCAGTGGGATTTGGTTTAAAGTCTTCAAGTAGAGAAAGCAATGGGCCTAGCAACCTCTTGTAGTGTCAGTGGCCCTTGGGATGATGGGAGAAACACAGAGATCTCTGTAACACATTGCGAATCACCCAAGACATGAACCGTAGGGTCAAGTTATATCCAGAGCTTGAGAGCTTGCTCTCATTTTCTTATCGTGGATTTTCTTCTTATTGGGTTATTCACTCACAAGCAGACGGCTGCCATGCTCCGGGGATAGGCTCTTCTGCCCTTGCTGGGAAGGAGAGGGTCTCACCAGACAGATGCTCTGTGTGTTTTGGTGATTCCCATGCCTGAGGTCTGTCCTGTGACAGAGCTGAGGGTGTTTGGCTCAGAGAAACCCCTGTGATAGGGAGCCAGACGTGGGTCAGAACGGGTGTACTCATACAGGGGCAAGAGAGGGCCACCCCAGGCTCTCCTCTCTGTCAGTGGCACTGCTCTCCAGATCTTTTGGTGCATGGAGCAGCCAATTGCTGGGGTAGGAACCCACTCTTTAGAGGTGAATCAGCAGCACAAGTCTGTCCCTCTGCCCATCCTCCCCATCGGCCTGCAGCCCCATGGTTGTGTCAGGGAAAAGCACAGCACTAGAAACTCATGTCCTGGGGCTGGAGAGACCCGTCTGTCCTTGGGCACGGAGGAACCAGGCCCTGAGGAGAGGGAAATGAGCTGTTAACTTACATGCAGCACACTCTTTATATTCCATACCCCAGTGCTTTCTCCAAAGTAATTTAAATGTCTCAAGCTCTGATGCCCCCATCACTTTTCCTGGCACATTATTTTGCAGGCCAACTCATCTCACCATTTGCATTTTTCCACATGAAATTAAGGAGAAATTTCCCCTCCCTTTCAATCCCTTAATTTCACTGAACACTTTGCTATGTGCTCCACTTTCCTTCCAATGCCTTCTGCCTCTCACTCTGGCTCCTCTCCTGCTCCTCTGTATCTCCCAAACAGGACATGGCACGCAGGGTGTTCAAAATGCTGAAGCAAAAGCAGGGTGGGTTACTTAAGTCTCAGCAACACATAAATGACTAGAGCACAACTCTGAGGTAGAAGGCCACAAACTGCTCAGCCACTGGCTTCCTGCATCCCACTATTCACTTCCCTGTTCCTTACCACCTATATCACCTGTAAAGTATTTCAGAAGGGAATTGAGGACTCCTTTCATGCCATTTAGCACTTGATTCAGGGCCAAGCACCTCTCTTCTCTTTTTGTCTAGAAAGACACCCTAGAGATCACCATTTTTGTGCACATAATAAGTTGTTTTTGGGTCTGATTCAATCATTAGAGAAGCTACTGCTTACATAAGAGTTGGATGAGTCTTTTAAAGCAAAAATCAACATAGAAAGCATGTCCAGGTAGTTTTGGCATGCAGGTTTTTAAAAGACTGAAGGAAACAATCAAAGCACTTCCTAGAAATTATGGACATGTTGTTGGGCAACAGGGATTATTGATTTCAATACTTTTGTATGAAAATGAGAAAGGCCTATAGCCAACCTGTGACAACCAAAGGGATTAGTGTTATTTACAAACCATAATGGTATCCAAATGTTTGGGTTTTGTTTATTAGGATCCCCTGAAACGAGGATTGCAGTGGGTTTAGGACTATGGACATTTTAGGCTTGCTATAACCTATGGGTTTAATAACAATAAGACATTTTCTCTGGCTGATTTAAAACCAACTTGTCCCATAAACGTGTGGTGGATGGTTTTAATTAACACCTCAACAAAAGCAATATTTCAGGGGGGGATTGAAGCATGGGTTGCATTTAAAATTATATCTGGCAAAAGGAAATGTTTTTTATACTTGTTCTTCTCCTAGAACATAATTTGTCACTGGACCTCATTGACATTACACATTGCCCATGAGAACAATTTGGTAGGAAGAACAGTAGCATTTTGACAATTTATAGACCCTTCATTGCACATCTATAAGGTGGGAAAAGAAAGTCTTAGGATATCAATCCTTGTGCTTTAGGGCAAAACACCTCTCATTAATGAAGGCTTGGCCAGAAGTTGCCCTTATATTATTCCAGTTTTAGTATATAGGTCTCCAATAAGCTTGTTTTGAAGCTGCCAGTGTTTCAGAGATAGGAACACAGGTGCCGAGGAGCCTTGCTCTGAACAAGATATCCATTTGCACTTGGCGGAATCTCCATTTCCTCTGGGAAAAATATACAGAAAGAAACCAAGACTTTTGTGGTGCTCCATATGATGCAGTCAAGCCTGACCTACGGCCAGTGCTGTGGCATCCATTGGACATGTACATCCTGCTGAGAGACACAGTCTTGGGGAATGGGTTTGAATTAAGTTACTTGCTTCTGAAATGACTCAAGGAAAGCATATCCCATATGGAGGCCTGGAAAAGACATGTCTGGTATGAGTTTCTTGCCATTCTCAAGTACCAGATTGTTGCTTTGGTTTTTCACTGCATGCCTTGTTCGTGTTAGCAGTGAAAAACTTTCTCGTAAGTTGTAAGATAAACAATTCCCATGTTTTTGTAACGAATCTTTTCTAAGCTGTATTTTTAGAATTGTTTTGCATTCCTTTTCCAGAGGCGGAGGAAGGTGATAGACTGAATTTATGTCCTATCAATTTAAAGAAGCTTAACCTCTTCATCCAATTGTTGATTGTCTGTACATATGCATACAAGTGTGAGAATAAACGAGGGCCGAGGCTTTTTGCCCGTTGGCCCTAGACCTTGGCGTGTGTATGCAACCTGCGTCCATGCCTGATTCCTAGTGTCGATCTGTGACACCAGATGAAAGATTTCTTCTGGCATATTTTCCTGTCCCCTGCCCCAAAGTAGTTATACACCTTTTCTTTGCATGTCCTTGTGAAAAAGTGTCACAGAACATGATGAATTTTTAGACCTTCCATCTAGTTTATTGTTTTAATTTTTTCTTGGTATTTTGCTCCC
>VZRR01013906.1:967737-987639 GCA_013398015.1 Oreocharis arfaki | reverse complement strand
CCCCCCCCCCCCCCCCCCCCTTGACCAGTATTGTTCTGTATCACAATTAGCTCCTTTTTTGAAGTCTTAGCTCCTGAAAGAGTCTGTAATGAGCAAGTATTTTTTACTTGGTCTTCACATTGCCTGGTCAAACGAGCCAAATTTCACAAAAGATGTAGACATCATAGTTCTTACCATCTCAGGAACCTGTGTTTCAGACATGATTTTGAGTCATTCTTTTGAACATGCTCAGGGGAAATAGTGACTCTTCTATTTCAGCCATCTCCCTGTAGTCTTTGGCTATTAAAATCCAACTCAAACTCTATCATAACTGGAAGTCGTAGGGGAAAGGGATCTAATTACTGCACAATGAGAAAACTCTTGTTAAACACCTTGTTTTGACTGCTAGACCCTCCTGGGCTGCCTAGTGAAGCCATGCATGTCAGGTTGAAGAGAGACATGGGGAACTGAAGCAAATGCAAGCCATCTGTCTGGAGAGTTTATAAAGTATTACTTGCTCTCGATAAATCAAGCAAACAAAATCATCTTCAGTATCAGCATGTTAGAAAAGAAGAAAATATGGAGGATTTTGCTCACTACGGTCTCATCAGTTAGAGTTTTGAATACCATTGGGGTGCTCTAATGATACCCAGAAACACAATACACATAAATGGGATCACTTCAAGAAACAAGGGAAAGGAAATTTTTCTTGTATTTCTAGATACTCTCTTTCTTGGCATTTTTTTTTTAACTATTACCTTAATGCAGACAACTGCATCATTTGAGCAAGGGAAGGTGATTTGGGTGAGTACAGGAAATGCTGAAGACAAGGCTATTGAAGAAACCTCCACAGTCCTGAAAGTCTATTGAAATATCTGGTAGTCTAGGACAGGTTGTAGAGCAAAGGATGACAGATGGAGGGGTACAAGGTCAAGTTAATATCTGCAAATGCAAATTGAACAGGAAACTCTAATTACATTTAAAAACAACAACAAGGAAGTCCATTGATCTGAAAATCAGAATTTCTGTCTCTGTCTTTCAACTTGCTTTTTGCCAGCTTCCCATCATGGAGCAGTTCAGTGTTACTCTGGCACTCAGGAGAGTTCAGTTCACTTCATGTCTGCCTGGCTTTCACTTCTGTGGTTTGGTCAATTCACTTTTTATTTTCTTGTTATGGAGATAATATCAGCACTTCCTCTGTCTTTTCCATTTAGATGGCAATTCTTTGGGTGTGTTATATATCTTATTATTTCTCAGGAGAGTCTGACTTTGGTTAGGACATACATTTTCTCCTTTATTGATTTCTTATGCAACTACTGCTTTGAAACTTCCTCCAAATTTTTGTCATCTCTTTCTGCTAAAAACACATTATTATCACGTTGTTTTTATAATAACTTAATACAACTTAACACTTACTAGTGAAAACATAGCTTCCTTTCTCTGTGTTTCTGTATATCTCTATTTAAGATATGCTTCATTTAAATGGCAGTTATATCACGCCAAGAAGGACTGATTTCTCTTCATCTGGAATAATCAGACCCATTTGCTTTATACAGTGCTTCACCCTTTTACAGGAACAAAGTAGATGTAGGCGTGTCGAAATCAAAAAGGGGCAGTTGTTTCAAGGCACATCCAATGTGCAGGTGGAAGTGAAGGAAAACTCTCTTCAGTGGAAAATGCTGAGAGAATGTATACAGGAATGTACAGGACATACATGTCTCAACTTGCAAAAATATCTCTGCAGGTGCTGTAATGACCACCAACCATCAAGACCATGGGTTTATGAGCCATATCTCCATTTTATTCTAGCCTGAACTTGTATCCAATTGCAAGTTGTTGTTTTCAGATCTTGCCAACAGAGAACATTGAGTGTGTATATCGTATATGCACGTCAATAAAACCTATTTAGAATACGGTTTCATTTCCTTACTGCCACCTACTAGGAAATAACTACCAGGTATGAAGTTTAACAGCTGTCCCCATGATGGGAAAGTGATTTTCATAAGGTTTTGAAGAAACACACAGAGAAAACATTGATTCATGTTCAGCCTTGTAGCAAGCATACAGGGAGCTTAGATTGATAAGGACCTAAGACTGGTAAATCATAATGTAAATAAAAGCACTATTTTTCATGCAGTTTATTTACAATGGCTTTAGTATGCTGCATTTCCAGGGAAATATATGTTCTTGTCAGGAAACTTCAGGGGAAGTAAATGAGTTTGAATCACATGAATAGGTTTAAATGCCATGGCTGAAATTTAGTAAACTATTTTGCACTATCTCTTCTTCTTCATTAAAAGTGGAACATTTTTCTCTGCCCCTTAACGTACTTAATAATAAGACTGGATTACCCAGTGGGGCACTGTGTAGAAGCGGCATACTTTAGCTTTCCTGAAAAATATCACACTTTAGCTTTAATTCCTCATCATGAGTCAGAATCGGAGTCTGAATCAATGTATAATGGAGTCTGGATCCATGGATATTGTTGCTGGTTTCTATTTATCTGTGTGTCACATAGTTTGGGACCCAACTATCAATGCAGGATCTGAGCAATTTCCACAAAAAAGAATTTAAAACCTTGAATATATGTGCTGCTTATGAAGTCACCAACTTTCTCTCAGCTTGGGTCCAAATTTTGCGTTTGGGAGAAATATATCAGCAAGAATTTGGGAATGGCAAAAGACATTTACTTTATGACCCAAAAAGATGAGTGTTAGGGTTTCACAGGGACAGTGTGCTTATACATTCTTGATTTTTAGTGTCCTGCAGAAGTGACAGAGTTATAGGATGGTGTGGGAGACTTGACCATAACTGCATTTCTAGCTCTTCATGGCAGTCTAGACATATGAAACTGGATGCAACTTGCAGAAGTCACCACATTCTTCTGACTGCAAGAAAGTAGAATAAACTACACCGGTAGCAGGTAATTATGTAAGTTATTAAATACTTCTTAAGAACAGAATCTCACAACTTTCCTAAAGAAAAATGAGTACCTTCCTTAATATCCACACAAAAGGATCTTTTCTGATTTTGGAAACATTTCCTGAATTTTGATATAGCAAAATTCTCTCATTTGGCTCTGAATTTCATACATGAGATTTTGGAATTGGGATCCCATGAGCTACCAGACTCTAAAAACCACAGGAAATTGATCTGTTTCAGAACCTGTAGTCCAAGTTGTTCGTCTTTTTTTCCTTTCAGTTTTTTCTTCTTAAATTATTTTTCAGTTGTACTGCATATTTATGTTTCAAATTGTCCAAATCCACACTCCTGTTGTACAAGGTGATGAACAAATATAGCAAGCAGATGTCCATGGGAGAACCTCTGTAGTTCTTAAGATAGCAGAACAGATAGCAGTGGGAACTGAGGTGAAATGAACAAGGCAATGCTTTGTGCAGTTTAGGCAAATCTGAAAAAAAAAAATTTTTTTTTTTTGGTAGGGTTAAAATTAGAAAAGAGGTACAAATAATGGTGGGGGTGGGGGAACCAAGAACAGGATGATATTTTATATTTTAGATCAGGAAAACCTGTCACGTCCTTACCAACTATATGGATCAACTGAATCTAGTAAATTCGGAAATCTTTATTCTTTGATAAAACCTTTCTACCTGGGCAGGAATGGCTCTCATACTCCTTGCCACATGATTATCTCAGATTCACAAAAGACCTGAAGCTAGTAATGAGATAAAGAAACCAAATCAGACGTGAAGCATTCTTAATTCGTTGTGAAGACATATTGTGCATGTACCAGACAATTCATGATTACCAATTAACTTTATGTGGAAGGTACTAGGATTTTATGAAGATCAATGACATAATAAAATCCATAGTGTAACTTAGGATGGGTGGATGGTTTCTGAGTCTTGAATAGACTCAGGTGATGACTGACCCTGACTAGCAGTACAATTACTCACCAAATATTGTCACCTACAATTTTCAGCAAGGAATCATTGTGGACTCAGTGATATGAAAATTTTCCTTTAGCTGATAATACTTACACAGTCTGTTTCATTTTCCAGGCTGTTTTATTTTCCTAAAACTTGTGGGCAGCACAGGCAGAGGTTCTTCTTGTCACTTAAAGGAGATGGAAGAGGGGCAGAGAGAAAGAAATAGAGCAAGCCAGGGAGAGCAAAGAAAAAATGAAGGGTGCAGATAAAAGTAGGGGTGCAGTGATATTTCTTTTGTGTACTTTTGGAAACACTGAATACCTTTCTCAAATTGTGTTTGAATTGGCCAAGAAGTGAAAAGTGTTTTGGGAAATAGGACATTGACCAACAGATGCACAACGACACCCCCCAGCCGATATAGCTACACTAAGTCTTTTTCCCTAGGAGATTTTCCTGATAAGAAAGAGGGTAAAGTAAATACAGAAAGAGATGTTTCTGAATTATCACCACTCTCAGCAGCCAATAGATTCACCATTCTTTGAAGCTGCAGCAGTATTTGTTACATATTTAGTCTTTCTCCCAGATGAACTCTCTACGAGAGTCCACTTCCTCCCTATAGATTAACAAGTATTTCACTACACAGGAACCTGAGAAATGTGTGTATTCATTAGCCAGAGCTCAAAAAAGAGAGAGCATTTTCAGGTGAGTGACTAGAAGGACCAGGAGATAATGTCTATCTGCAGCACTAGTCCTTCTCTGCCTTAGCTGAAAGTCATCGTCCTCAGTAGCATATGATAAAAATTAATGACTTTTTGTATTGGCTTTAGGGTGAAGCAGATACTAGAGAGTTCAAGTAATCTTTCACAGAGTGATAGTTCTTCAGTACTGGGCACGAATTAGGTTATAAAATGCAGGCTGAAACCAGCCTTTCTTTAGATGATAAAAGCATGGACATGCGGGATAATACAGGCCAAGGCTGGCCTAGCTAAGATCCCATTTTAGTTGATACTTCACAAAGGATTGTGAAGTCCCTGCTGAGACTTCCAAATGTTCCTCCTTCCAAACAAAACTGTATTACAACGCCAGCTGAAAATGAGGCTCTCTTATTTGAGAACAAGAAAGTGGAGGGACACCCATGAGGAAGGTGATGTAGGGAAGTGAAAAGAAAAATGGTCTTTGCCACAGGGTAAGAACTTTTTCTTCTGATTTATGAAAGTCTAGTTACAATGAGGTGTTGAATTATGCCTGAGATGTCTTGGTTATTCTGAAACAAAAAAGCAAGCAAAATTAGTCAGGAGAAAAAAAAAAAAATTACTATTTCCAATGCACATAATAAAGCTATGTAAGCTATGTAACTCATTGCTCCGAGATATACTAACGTAATTTCCAGTGCAAATGATAAACCTATAGGTTCTTTACGTAGTTTTCAAAATTACAAAAATTGATGCATAAAAGTGAAAAATAAATAGAAAAGTTTATGAATCATGATGTAAGCCCACATTTAATGGATAGGAGTTAGATAAGGTAATGCATAATTATCAACTGTGAATTCCCATACATTTTGCTCCAGAGAATTTTGTACCAGACTTTGTGCCAGAGAGAGGATGCTGTATTAAATCATCCGTAATTTTCTTCAGCAAGATGATTTCTGTGTTTCCAGTGATGTGTGTCAATGAACAAAAAGCATGTCTCTCTAAATCTTGCATGAAGTGGGAACTGGCCACTCTCTAAAATACAATGTACCTGCAGCACAAAATGGTTCAGTTTCCAAACTGCACAATATGTAATAAGCAATGTGATGCAGAATGCAATAACTATTAATAAAGCCACTCCACTGAATTGATTTTAGCACAATTAAACTTTTCTTTACCTTATTTCACAGTCCATTTGAAATGTTCTATTTTTCCTTTAATGACAAAGGAAAATCTGAGCTTTAACAAAACACAGCAGCATAAATTCAAGGCAGCATATGGCACAGATGAACAGAAAGCTTTATCAGGAAAAAGGCTGGAGCACCAAAATCAAAACTCCAAGCTGTGACACCATGTAATTGATTTAGATAGAAGAGCATCTGTAGGCATTAAGCAGTGAGGAACTGTCAGCAATGGGCCAAGTTACAGTTTTTCAAGTTTTTTTGAGAATGTGGTCATGCAAATAAATGCATCTTAGTGGGAGGCGTGAAGAGAAGAAGAGAGTTTGCAAGAGGTTTACAGCAGCTGGAGCAGTAGTTGACATGTTCAGCTTTGGTCTCTTTTTCGGTAAAACCCAGATCTGTTCAAGATCAATTCTCCTCCACTCACCATGGACAGCCCCTTGCTTTAGGAGAAACACCCCTCTAAATGCAGGCTAAGTTTTATAGTATTGCCCAGGGTGAGGTGTTTCCCATTTGCTGAAAGCATTGTCAGGGCCAGGACTGCATGGTTGTATTTTTCAGGGCAGCAATACAGATGTTGTTCCTTATGTTGGCACAGAAGGGATAGTGGATGACAGCTATTTGTGGGTGAAAAGCACCTCCAGATTTTTAATCTAAGGTTCAATTTAGAAGACCAGCTACCTCAATCCAGGAGTCTTCTTCATTTCTCATATGAGTTGAAGAGTTACAGCGCTTGCCAGATAAGTGGGAGCTGTGGGTCTGAGTTTCTTCATCATGAGGTCTCTATCCCTTGAGCCAGATAGGAATCTCTCTGGCAGACTTTTGCAAAACAATATAAGGTGTTGCAGCATGTTGTGCATGTGGTCCAAGGCCATCTGTCTGTGATGCAGTTAAGGCCCTCTGCCATTGATACTTGTGACAATGCACATCCAGTCATGTCAACTGTAGACTTCTGCTCCAATGACTTTGTTGGAAACTGCATAGGCAGTGTTGCCTAAAAACTTAAATATTAATTAATTCATAGTGCTCAGACTGCAGTGCAAGATGAAAGTGTATGGTACACAGGTTTAACTGTCTCCAAAGAGGGGTGGTTTTGTAAGTGTTGGATATGGCCTGTTTTTGAAATGAAAATTGCCGAGAATAGGGCACAGTAGCTTTGATAAATGACAGATGGACTGAAACTGAGGACAAAAGTACGTGATGGAAGGCATTTACCACCTGCAATGTATCAAGTCCTTTCCATCAGCAGACCCAGTGTGGCTGATCAAGCATACATTCACGCTTACTCCGGCTGTAAAATGAAATGTATTAACTTAAACCACCATGGTTTATGTTCCGTTTTCCTTTCTAACAGGGGTGGTTTAGGAGTGTTCACAAGGTCACTCCTGGTGCCTCAACGTCTTCACCGACAGATGGCAACTTGATGAGCTGTGGTAATGCCATCATTTCCACTCATGTGCCTGTATCCTGAGGAGTCCTGAGCATTTGCAGCTCAATAAAATCCAGGATCTTACTGTGCCTCAAGAGAAACAATTATAAAGGACACCACTTCCCACCCCATGGGACTACAGTGAGCAGGCTGCAGAAGTTGCCTGAGTTTTCCATCACACCAGAATCCCTTTTGCAATTCATTGCCATTGATGTTTTCAAACCTGTCTCTCTGACAGCCCCTGTTACAGCAGACAGACTGTCTGGGAGCTGACAGTTTTATCTGTATCTCTTTCACACCTCTTTAGGGATAATTTTTGATGTGAGGTAGGTTTTGATCAACTGCGTCCCCTCTTATATGCTCAGCTAAACAAGCAATTTGATTTTTTTTTTTTTTCTACATTGTGATGGGTAAATGTGTCACTCATGTTGTTGAACATGCTGGCAACAGGAGATGTAAATATGTCATAGCTGATGGTTACAGGCCTCACTGATCATCCTGGGCTTGAATTAAGGGTTATTTTTGTACTGCCTTTGCAGACACTAGTTCTACCGCCTTTCAAATCCGAGGAAATGCTTTGGGACCACCTGAAATGAGCCACTTCCCATAAATGTAAAAGACACCAGTATTTTTCACATTCATGTGTATTTTTTGTTCATGGGAATAAATAGGGCCAGAGAGAAGCAAGTAAGAATAGCTCTCCCATGTGAATCAGCCAAGAGAAAAGGGGTTATAGAAATTTTCCTAGATGTTCTTGTCATAAGCCCTCCCCTGTTATCACTTGGGCAATCCAAGTAATCCTGCAGGAGTCAACAACAGAAAGTGTTTTTCCCAAGAGTGGTGCTTAATGAAAAATGACTTTTTATGCTCCTGTCCTCTGTTCACAAGGGGAGAGTGTTGGTGAGGGTGTAGACAGCAGGGTCATGAACCTCACCCTTAAATGTCAGAAGGACAAGGGAAAAGCAAATCTATTGTGTTGAATGAATTCAGATTTTCTTCTAGGCACAGGCTTCATGCAGCTTTGAGTTCTTCTGCCTGTAAGAGCATAAATCCCTCCATCACCATCCCAGAGTATGAGCACTGTGCACCAAGTGCTTCATGTCCAGGTCTGTCCCTTCCTACAGACAGTGTAGTCCCAATTGAGCTGCAGGGCTGTAAAACTATTGATAACCAACATCTGTCTTTATCTGACTCTAGTGAACCTTTTACTTTATTTCAAGATCAAAACTGGGGAAGTTAGACTGAATCTTTAGTTCTTCTTCCACTTAAGTGGTTCTGAGAACTGCTCCTACAGGGTTTTCTGCTTTGCTTTACTTTATGTTCTGCTTTGCTTTATTTTACGTATTTTTCCCTTTCCCCTTAACTTTTGATTTTTTTTTGATTGTTTGTATACTAAAACAGTGGTTGAAAATCCATGTGCAAGTGAATGTCAAAAATCAAGATTTACGTTCTCTTAATGTTTCTTCAAAATGTCTTCTGATGTAAGAAACGGAAGCACATCTCTATCTTTTCAAGCTGATCACCAGCCTTTGTTCTGGCCAGATAGTTTCCTTGCTGATAGGGTTATGTTTTGTGGCCATGTAAACTCCACATGATCGTGTTTTTGACAAGCTGTCAGGACTAACCATCTGGAGTGACATCCTGGAGTATTTTTTTTTCACACTTTAAACACCAACCAGAGAAAAACAATGTAATGATCATCTTGTAAAGTGGTGTCTTAGAATCTTATCATCAGGGAAATAAATGTGCTAAGAATGCTGTTAAGCATCTATCCCAGGTGGTAGAATAATTGAAGGTGTTTATTGGGGATTTGTCATGAAAAGAATAACTGACTTAAGACAATGTTGCTCTGGAAAAAGAAAAAGTTTTAAACTCCATTAAGACAAAACTTTTGGACCTGGTATAATTACATTTCTTTTCTAAAATTAAAAAATTAGGATGGCGTTTTCTGTGACCATGAAATATTTCTGATAAAGCCGAATACAGATTTCTTCTAAATGAGTATGAAAGTATCCAGTAATGGATTCTGAATTCAGGGAGATGCAAGGGCATTTCTGAGAGAGAAGGGGAGAAGGGATTCCCCCCACACTTCTCTCTGCAAGAAAGTAATATTGTTAGGGTGGATGTTTTTTATCTTAAACACTGGTTACCACCACCCTGAGGATAATCTCCCCAGAATTAAACCATAGCTTCGGGTGCCTTTGGGGACTGACTCTTCCTAAGAAATACTAAATAAGCAATGGCAGCAAGGAATGCACATTCTTATCTGAGACTGTCCAAGGATACATGATTTGTCTATTATTAAATTTTAATTAATGGATGCTGCTGCACTGACTAATTGTGCTATGAAGACTCATGTCAGTGAATTCATGTCTTCAGTGAAGAATAAAATTTTTCGCAGCGGGGACTCATTGCTCTCACTTTGTGTTTGTACAGCATCTATCGCAACAAGGTCTTGATTTCACTTTTCGGTCCATTGCTGTAGTGTAAGTATTACAATAAAAATTAGAGCACTATAATTATACACCATCATAATTTTATGCGAATGTCTCTGTTACTTTTACCAAATAGACTTTACAGCATGTATCAAAGAAATAAACAATGAACTGTATTTTCCTACAGCTTTTTGAAATTGTCTCTTAAAATATGTCTGCTTAACATCTGACAGTCGGGCTCTGTTTAGCCTGAGAAATCCCCTTGGGGCTGAGCAGCCGAGATATGCTGAACCAAAGGTACTGTGGGAATTGTTTGCCTTCATGATTAAATCCCCTCCCAAAGGCTGAATGGACAGGTAACTGTTCAGCAGAGGTCTGCTAATAGCTGGGCATATTCAGTTCTTCCTAGGATTAATCCAGAAATTAATGCAGTTGGGCTGAAAATTAACCAGAAAGCAGGAGTCCTAAGACCAGACCAGAGCAGAAATCTGCCATCTTGGAGATCTCCACCTGCATCCCTGAAGGGCAGTGACTCCTGGGAACCGGGAAAAGCCCAGGCAACTGGGATGTGGATTTGACCAGACACCCGAGTTCCTTGCAGCCCCTTCTGCAAGTGTTACTGAGTGGAGGCATCCTACAGCCCCTGCTGTGCCCACGCTGAAAGTGCCTTGCCAGTGATGCTGCAATCAATCCCTGAAGCACTTCAATGGATCAGAATAAAAGACCACACAGTCCTATATGACTCTAGGTTACAAACCACAAAGTAATTGATTCTCAGACAGATGTTTGTAGCAGACATCTCTCCTCAGAATCTATAACACTGTTGGCTATTTTATTTGTGCATTGTGCATCTCCTTTTAACAGCCTTCTTATTTTTATGGCACATTTTTTCATCTCACATATTCCTGTTTATTCCATATATTACAAGCCTTTATGTTGTGCTTTACTAGTGGATCTGAACTTTGAAATTGTTGAAACTAAAGCCCTACTGCCATAGTTTATATTTCCAATTTCTTGTATTTGTTTTCATTAATCATGCCTTTCTTCACAGGTGGTCTCTTGTATTGTGTTGTTATTGATGCGAGAAAAACACAAGAGTTTTTTTCCCTCTCATACATTTACTTTCCCCATTTGAATTACTCCCATTGCATTTATAAATGACCATACCTGCAAGGCATTTGGGCACTTAGATGAGAAATGTTGATGAAAGTCTGAGCTTTGAGACATTCCTGTCCATTTGCAGTTAATTTAGGCAACATCCTCAGCTCATGGATTTCTATCTATCTGCATCCAAATCTCTGAGTGGTTGTGTTCTGCTTCTTGCATTACAAATGGAACAGAAAAAAAAAGAGAGTAATATACAACAGTACAAGAGTATAATAAGAAAACAAGTGAAGGGTCAAAATGGTCTAGATGTGGCACATTTTTCTCCATATGCTGAAAGAACAATGTCTATTCAGCTTTGGGAGAAGATACACGACGAGCTTAAACATAAAATGAGGTATGTATATAAAGGCAAAACTGGAATTATTCTTGGTCTTTTTTACTGATAGGAGTCACTTCAGAGTGATGAGCAGCAAAGTGTTTAAAAACATACTTTCTTTTGTGCCCCCCTCCCAAGGGGGTAATAATGAAACTCAGTCTTCCAGATTTCAGACACACATGAGGCTTTTAAAGGTACCTATTTACTTATTGCTCTAATGACAATTATAACACTACTAAGGTATGTAACAACAAACTCCCAAACTCAGAATTCGGCTATGCAGTGCTCTAACTTCTCTTCGTCCTCTTGATGTCGAGCAAAATGTCTAGAAAAATACCAGGAGATGTTGCTGGATCTTAGTTTACTTTGAAGGAGTTTATCTAGAAGGCTTCTTATCATCGTCTTTGGTGATTGGGGAAAAAGAGGACGCACTGGATCACAAGAAATATAGGGCTGTGCTTGCATCAGCAGAGCTCACAGCCTGAACTCCAGCTCATGGTTTCTGCAAACTGCCAGAAGCCCTTCAACAAAGCTCGCTGGGAGCTGGCATGATGGGGCTGAACCACAGCCTTAATGATTTTTTTCATTAATAATACTCTTGCACTGCCCTAAATATCTACGAGTCAAAATGTAAATGAAGATAGCACACAATCAAAACTGAGATATGTTATACTGAGCTCCCTTTACAACCCATGTGACAAATTAGTGACCTGCATGTCCTTCATCTTCCACACCCAGACCACTGCTAACAGTCTGTTGGTCACCTGTGGGTGTTTTTTCACCCCTCCTGCATTCTAGTCTTGATCTGTCAAGACTGAAATAAATTGTCAGCTTTTGTTAAGCAGGTTTGGATTCTCTGGGATGAGAATCGTAGTTTGATGGGAGTCTTTGGCTTTGGAAAGAGAGAGGAGAGAAAAAGAGCTGCCGATAAACCTGGGCTTTCTCAACTGATGGTGGCGACTGTGGGAGCATATGTAGGGCCCCTTGCTGTCACTGTATCCTTCCTTTTTCCTCTTCAGTCTATTTTGAGAAAAGCAGATATTTTTCTCTCTTGGTGCAGGATGTGGTATATTTTTCACCTTGCAGTAGCATAGAAACCAAAACCATTAAAACAGCCAAAGATGATCACAGCAGCATGGCAGGACCATAAAAATGAGTCCACCTCTGCTCTGGAAATGGCTCAATTTTATTTCCCCCTGCCATGTTGCCATAACAAATAAGAGCACAGCTACAGACCTGTGGGAAGGGCGTCCATTATTTCTCCATCCAGGTTCTTCACAAGAAATTGAGCTCAGCCTTTGTGCCGTCCCTTTTAGCCTCCTCGCCCATTATTAATCCAGAGATTTACTGTTGCTTGGGTTGTATTTTTACTGCATTAGCTACTCAGGGTCGGATCTTACCTGCTTGCAGAGACTGTAGTAAAGCACCTGTGTTGTCTGCTAGAGGCAAAAATCTGATCCTAAATGTAAACCCAGAATAAACACATTTGCGCCTCTCCTAATTCTTACTGTATTTATCCCAAAGAATTTAATGAATTCTGGAGGATATAAAGCTGTCTTGAGAGCAGTCAGAAACTGGTTTTTGGTAGATACAAATTTCAATTCTTCCTCATGTTTTCTTCATATATCTGTCGAAGAAAATCATGGGTGTTAACACATTGTTAAAGTGCAATCCTATGTGCAAGGCACAGAGTAACACAATACTTTACTGAGCCATATCACTTAGGAAATGAGTCTACAGGTTTTGAAAGAAATGTATTCAACATGAAGAATATTTTATGCCATTTTAAATGAACAGTTAAAAACTTTGCATGGGGCTTTCACTGGTGTCCTAGTCCGCACTGAAGAGAGCTGGTCTGTATCCTGCCACTGCTCCAGGGTGCCCTGGAGGCACTCTTGTGTCCTCTCCTTTTTCTTCCTTGGCTTTTTGTTACTTGAATTTGTATGCCCACTGGGATGTGATGGGACTCTGATTAGGCTCTGCTGTAATAGAAGTAGCAGGTTGATTAAAAAAAATTCTTTTTTCTCTTGTTTTACTTGAGGAACCTTGTAATTCTCAGGATGGTGGAGAAAAGTTTAAAAGTCCTTGTGCCCAAAATCTAATACCCAGAAGTCATGTCAAGCAAACTTCCCTTTTGAAGCCAGTCCTGTGGTTCAGGGAGCCTCGTTTCTCAGTTTTACTGAAACTGCAGTCCAAAAAGACAAAGTGAAAACCATTTATAGTTGATCTTAAATAAAGGCTGTTCTATACATGTAAGATAAGTCCACACAACTCCATACTCTTCTTCAAAGCTTGGACAACCAATAGGTTGGCTTTGACTGGCTGCTCTATCTTGGATAAACTTCCCATCTACTGGGCAAGCAAATGAAAACCCATTTGGGAAGGGTGCTTCTCCATCAGCCAACAGAGAGGCTGACATTGCCCACCTTAAGAGAGCTGCCAGTGTGCATAAGTGGGACTTTTGCAGCAGGTGTTCCTGAATGGGCTGCAAGCAGCTGATATTCCGCTTCCCAGATGTCTTGGGTGCACTGATGATTTGTGCCAATGGTGTATCTTGTCCTTTGTAAAGGGAAAACCCCTCCTGGCTATCTGTTAGCGTTTCAAAGAGCACAGGATTATTCTGCAATTCTACAGTTTGGGTGAGAAATCACAGCACAGGGTGGATATCTGTCGCTGGCAGAGACAAGCGCTGGGTCTCCCACAGGCGATCCGCCTGAGCCCTGCTGCAAACAGCGGCCTCTGCCCTGCCCTTACCCTGGCCCAGCAAAGGGATTTTTCTCTGCAGCTAGAGATTGGGTCCTGTTTCATGGTTCTCCAGCCAGCCTGAGAAGACCTGGCACAACACAGTTGTCAGCCAGATTGGCCCTGACAAGTATCATATGCTTCCCTGCACCCGTTAACCGCCTGCTCTTCTCCCCAGATAGGCTGTCACTCAGCCTGGGGAGCAGGTGCCTCAGCATCTCTGTGTAACTGCCTAAGAGGCAACAAATAGTCAGATTTGCCAGGTGTAATTGTCATTCAGCAAAGCCAGGGATAGACAGCCTTGCCTTTACACTGCTGAAGATAGGCTTTGCCCCCTCTCTCCTTCTCATGGCTTGTCCCCAATGTGTCATACAATGGTTATTGAGACCTTCTTTTAAATAATTTCCCTGTGGCAGGAAGATGCCCCAGTGCTCACATTACTCACACTTGTCAAGACTGAGTAGAGATAGTAAAACAACCCTCTGGTGTCCTGAGGCTTTGGGCTGTCTTTCCACATGCTGTATTTGGCTTAAAGTACCCTCTGGCTCTGGGTTTCAGGATGAAGAGGATGTTTGCATGCCTGAGGGAGGAATACTGTCCAGACAGGACTCTTGAGCCCTATTCCTGCTCCTCTGAGCTGTGAGGGACTTGTAGGAAAATTAGCTTTTTGACTACAACGCAGTCTTGCACCAGTTAACACCAGCCTGTGATCCTGAATTTACATTATTGACCTAGTTTACCCTGGAACTCACTTGGAATCTATTCTCTATGTAATGTCCTTACATGGGATAACTTTCTGCTTCTTGAATTTATCAAAGTACATGTATTAAGATATTTAGAGGCTTAGCTTGTGTACATGGAAGCCAAAGGCAATTGTTGGGTGCCTGTGTTGAATTAGGTGCTTAAATAATTTAAGGACATCTGAGATACAGGCTTGTTCAGATTAAAACATGTTCTTAAACGGCATAATTACACAGCACCAGGTCCAATATAGCCCTGATCACCAGCAGCCTTGCAAGAGAAGGCATGGGTAGCACCCATGATCCTGTCTGCCAATCATGCTGTGTAATTAGTAAATGCACTTCCTCCCACAAAGCTATAAAGGAGCTATTTCCACTGAGTCTGATCTTGAGCTGGGACATGCAATTTAAGTGCAAAGTGCTATTATTGCTAAACATTAGTGTAGAGATTACCTTTCCAAAAGGTAATCTCACCCTTGCCCCCTGTAAGGAATCTCAGTGAAGTACTGCACATTGCTCATCAAACTGGCCAGCCCTGTAGCGAGGCGTCTTGTTTACCCTGGTGCCCTTGCTCCCTCGCTGTTTTTATTTTGAAATAACTCTCATACAGCTCAGCCTTATCTCAGGTGACATCTGAATTTCATTTAATGCGCTGCTGAAGCACAGGTTCAGTCTGACTCCTTCAGCTCATCCAAGCACCTTTTCTAGAGTAACTATACCTCTTTTGAGAGTGCAAACTGGGTCCCCGCAGCTGGTCCTCCCATGGAACATGGGAGCCCTGTCAGACAGTCCAGCACTGCTCTGAGTCAAACACCCTGTTTAGCTGGAGGGGAGGATGCCACTCAAATGAGAAATGGCTCGGCATGGAACCAGCATTAAGAGGCAATGGTTCAAACTCTTTGAGCATAAATTGGTGCGAGCAATTAATACTTCACTATGACCTGTGATTCTCATGATGAGACATAATCCTTGGGAGACAAAGTCTGCAGGGAATCTGCTATTTTTCCACATCAGGACAGTGACATTTACAGCCCTAGCAATTTCAGTGAGTGTTGCTGCTTCACTGTCTCATAATGACAGTCCTTTGGCTCTGCCATCCTGCCACAGTGCTGAGAAAAAGACTTGGGATGTTTTACCAGCACATGAGCTGGACTGACCAGCTGCTTTCTGTTAGTCCTGCTGTGATCCTGGGGAAAGCACTGGTTAAAATCAAAGTAATACCATTATTAATGGTAGTTCTGTTTTAAGTCATAATAACTATCCCTGTAATTTAAACCATTATTTTCACTGAATCAAATATTTGAGATGGGAGAGCTCAGTACTCACAGCAATTAATAGTCAGCAAGATATCCTTGAGCTGGGCAAACATCCCAGCTACTGGCTGCCATCAGAGGATGCTGTTACACACTGGAGAGAGCTTTGGCTCAGGTGATGATGTTGGCATATACATTGCAGACATCCAAGTTAATACAGCAGGAGATTGACACTGGCTGGTGTTGGCCTGAAACACTGCTGGTGTTGGGCTCCTCTTGAAAGGTGGGACTGGCAGGCTGTCTGTGGAGCTGGGGTTGTGCTGAGCCATGGGCAGCGCCTCGGGTCGCTGGCAGGATTGCTGGGGCAGGAGAGGTCTTTTGGCAGGGCTGCTGTGAGCTGCTGCCTGCAGGCACAATTGCTTCCCTTGTATTGCTCCAGAGTGTGCACCATGATGGGGCCAAAGGCTGATGCTTCTGGTTTTTCCAAGGAAAACTGTGTTTGGGTTTTCCCAAGGTGTGTGTTTTTCTACAGCAAGATGCTAAAGTTCTGTAGATAAAGCAGACAGGTCATGATCTCTTCACTGTATCAGTCCACAGCATCGGTTGATTCTAAGCAGGAACACTAAGCCCCAAGATCACCTTCAGCATTTAGGGCAGGAACGAGAAGAGAAAACCAAGTCAGGAAAAAATGAGGCTAGGAGTTTCTTCTGAATGCATGTTGATGAATATCCACCATCAAGGAAGAGAACATAGGAATGGAGTGTATCATGTAAGTGACTGGAGTGATGCTCCTGGGACATTCCCTGCTGATTTCAGCAAGCTCCAGGTGTTACTCTGTGACATATAATTTCATTCCCTTTTCTACTTCTCTGGTAGTAAGTTTTTTCCCTGACACGCTCCAAATTCACAGCCTTCTTGTGTGTTACCACACCCCTCTCTTTCTCCTACTTGTGTATCTTCATAAATATCCTGCTTCTGTGGTGGAGAGGACAGTATGATTCAGATAGAAATAGGAGGAGGATAAGGATAAGAGTTGACTTCAACAAATATTCTGAGAAAGTTTCCTGGGAACACCTGTGAACAAGTGCCTGGGTACAGGATGGTCAGTGAGAGGAAGAAGATAAGGAAAAAAGACGGAGAGAGCAGGCCGTGTTGTTTGCCATTCTTAGTTTCTAAACTAGCTGTAGAGAGGTGAGTCTGGCCTTTCACTGTGCTCTTGGTGTTTTGTTCCGCTTCTGCTGCTTGAAACAATGTATTTCAGTAATCAACAAATGTGATTTCTAGGCACTGCCACGGAAGAAATGGGAATAGCAGAAAGGGTGAGGCTTCAGATCTGATGGGCTTAAAATTGCCAGTGCCTAACACTGAGCAAAAAAAAAAAGCCTGGTGCAGACAGGATTTGTTTGGGTGGGTAATCCCCCTGTGGCACTCCACTGATGGCTGCCTTGTTCCAGCTGTGTACCTTCAGCTAAGAAACTCTAAATTATTTACCAAGGCAGCGAATTAATGGAAGCAGCAGCACCTTAGTGCTCAGTGAGTCATCCATAAAACATGCTTCTTTGTGCAAGGGCATGGTGCGCTGGTGGAAAGCAGGCTGAGGAAGGAAGGAAGGATTGTGAGATGAGGAGCTTGGGATTGCAGAGGTAGAGAATCTTCAAGAGAGATGAATAAGGAGGGGAGAGGAGTAATTCTAAGCCAAGATTCCCACGTGCCCTCTGAGTTAACATTATGATAAGCAGGGAGAGAAAGTATAGGAAAAGAAGGAGTTTTTAGTACTCGGCAGGAATTATTAGATGACAGAGAGAACAGCTTATTTTATTGCTCCCTCCCTCATAGATATGTTTCTATGCATATGGAGTATGATTGTAAAGGTTTTTGCCTTTCTGAAAAAACAGCAGGAACATCAAGTAGCCCTGGAGTGAAATGTGCTTCCAGCTCTACAGCCCCCTCGTGCTTGCCTCTCCCTGAAGATTCTGGTTTCAAGTGCGCTGAGCTCTAAAGCACCTTTGCTCTAAAGGCAGTCGCCTCACACAGCAGTTCCCAGCTGTACTGGAAAACCCCTGAAGATCTTGTATGTCCCCTGGTGAAATTCCCCTCAGGGCCAGTGACATGAAGATATTATCCTTTTTTGGGTTGATGAAGCCCTAAGGCGCTGCTGACTTTTTAAAATCCTGTGGCCTGGAAGAAGTCACTGCATTCTCAGCTGAGTTTGGAGACAGAACCAACTTATCAATTTATCTATGGATGTAAGAAGTGAAATACCCTTTCATTTGGGTAAGGTTTGTCATGGCCCTCAGGCTTTAATGAAAAAATATTTTAATGAGATATCTTTACAGACAAATCTGTCTTGGTGCTGCGCAGATGTTGGGGAAAAAAAGTAGAAGCCACTTTGAAAGAAAGCAAAACGTTTCTGTCCGATAATGAGTAGGCTATGGGTCAGCATGAAAGGTCTGTTTTAACAGTGCAGGAATAGCAATTTATCTGTGCCATTAATGGGTTACCTTCTGGCTAGAGACACATTGCCCTAGAACTCATCTTCCTAGCCCATTGTTCAGGGATTACCTGTAGCAACGGGCTAAGCCCCCTCAGCAGGTTGTGAGCTTTTAACAGTGGGGAATTTGTTCTGTGGTCTCCAAGTGCAGGCTCCAGTCACTGCCTGGGGCAGCCGGGCCCCTTTCACCCCTACCACGGTCCATGCTCAGAATAATTTCAAAATTGTCCACAAGACAGTAGTTGTGATAGGCAGTTCTCTGCAGTGTGTACAGCTTTGTGAAAGCAATCTAAATATCTTTCTAAGTGTCTGGAAGCATTGTGGGAGCATTCCCACAAATGCTACAGGATGGGAAAATATTTCATAGACAGGAGGAAAAATAGGGAAACACCTCTAATGGCAAAAGGAATACAGAGGAGACTTGTGTCAAGCTCTGCATGTCCAGAGCAGTTTAGAAGTATTATTTTCTGCTAGTCAATTCTGAAAATCAGTGCAGTTTAGTCAGGTTTCGGGAACTCTTTTTTTTTTTTCTGCCATCAAAGCAAGCTCTTGCAGGAATACTTGAGCATTAAGCAGTTAATTAAATCTGGCTGCCCTCACCAATAGCATTAGAAGGATGACGCTTCAGAATCCTAGTATGCAGCTGAGGTTTGTGTGGGCAGTTAATTCCCCTCGCCCTGCCCTCCCATGATTTTCAACAAGTTCTCTCAGGGTTATAATGAGGCTGATGATTGCTGGTGCCTTTGCCCATTTAATGAATTAGTGGTAATAACAAATGTCTATGCATCCTTCATTAGGTGATGTGGTAATTACTTACTCTGAAGTTGGGATTGCTGGAGCTTGACAGCTTTGCTGGATGGGTGGACACGGGGGTTAGTTGCTCACTTTATTATGTGTGCAGCACAGAATTTTTCCTCTCACCTCCTGGAGCTCTCAACCTTGTGAGTATTCACTGCTAACTTTCTCCAGCAATATAGTAAAAAAAGAAAAAGGTAAAATTCCAAAGAAATAAAACTGATTTTTGCATTGGAGGAGTATGAGATAATGTGTTTAGTTTCACCCTCCCAGAGTGAAAAGAAACACAGAATCCTGTTCACCAAGATTTGTCTCCTTGTTTGAGGAATGAAATTTTTTTATCTCTGATACAAGCATTTGGTGGGGTGGTGGCTGGAGATTCATTTAGTCTGGCAACTGTCTAAGAAAATCACAGAGGATCTGTAAGACCTTCATTATTCATGTCCAGCAGGAAGGTACAGTCCTGACTTCTGAAAGAGATCAACAAAAAACCAGGGAAGAGTAATGAGGATTTTGAGTTCTCTTTTACTAATGATTTTGCACCAAGGTCTACTGGGTAGTTCAGTCCATTTGGTCCTCTTAGATTCACAAGGAACAGACTTCAGCTATTTTTCCCTATAGTTTCAAGTATCCCAAATTTCTGCAGCTGAAGGTACTGCATTCAGTTGAATACAGTGCTCAGGGTGACCACTTGAGCAAAGCAGGTACTACTGTGATTTGTGATTGCTAGATGTTTTCCTTTCCCCCCAAACCTCCTAGGTCAAAACTCACTGTAAAAAAAAAAAAAAAAAAAAA
>VZRR01013906.1:804494-967724 GCA_013398015.1 Oreocharis arfaki | reverse complement strand
AAAAAAAAAGAAAAAAAGAGGAGACTGAGAATTTAATCATTCCTGTTTGCTCCTCCTCTGCAGTAACACTTCTTCCTCCTTATAATTTTGTGCCGTGAACTTACCTATACTCAGAGCCCATTGTATCCCATCTTCAGACCTGAGCCCAAGTTACTTCCCCGTGCCTGTCTAACACGAGCTGACACGGAGCTAGATGTAGCATACAGGTCTTCTCCACAAGTTTTTCTTTTGCTCTTGCGGAAATCTTGTAGCATTTCTTAGAGAAATACTCTCCTAAAGTATTTGATGTCATTAATATTATTCCAGACTTAAACAGTTGGGAGTAGAAGCTAATGTTGGCATTGGTTTTGCTCAGAATTGGCGTTTTTTTCAGCTGAAGAAGTGCAAAGCTACCAGAGTCTGTAAGAGTTCACTGACTGCAAAATACCTTGACACTCTCCTTACATGGGTTTCACCTCTTTCTGATGTTCTACTTGAGTTCTCCATCCTGTACTAAAACTTGTGTCCTGGATCACCTGACCAACAGCATAACATCTGTAAATAGATGCTCTACTCAGGGCATATCAAACAGGCGGGTTTAAGTCCATCATGGCTATTGCATTATCCATCCTGCACCAATTGATATTTGGCAGTAACCTGTGACAGTCAATCCAATGACACCCCACTCACTGCTATTCTTTTCCCTGCAGCAGAGAGGAATGTGAGATAAATGTGGTACCAAGCCTTAACCCTTGTAATTAAAGTCATGTTAAGTGTATCACTGTGGTGCTTTTTGCTTACTGTTTAGTGACATGGACACTAAGCTGTCTTTTCATCTCTTCTTCATTTTGGAGACCAAGTGTACAGAGGGGAGTTCTGAAATATTTTGATGAGGGCAGAGAGGGGATTGTTGAGTTGCATTGCTCTCTTTCTCCTTATATAGACATACTCAGCCTCTTTGCCCTGTTGTCATCTTAATGGTTGTCCACTCTGGGTCTTCTGTTGTGCTTTTATGAGTCAGGAGAGTTATAGTTTGGTTTATAGACCATTATTTCTGATGGTTCCTTCCATTTTCAAGGCAATATATGTCCTCCATAAATGCAGGCGCAGACCAAATGCCCAGGTATTAAGCTCTAAGTGGATCCTTTGCTAAGAGGAAACAGAAATTTAAGAAACTATGCAACCAAACTGATTATTTCTTGTCCTGGTCCTTATTGTAGTAAATTAGTCATGAAATGCAGAGAAGTGATGGAAGGAGAGTAAAAGTGTTCTGCTTTGAAAAATATCCTTATTTCTTAGTCTCCAGAAAGCTGAGATCTAGTCAGGAGGATAATGTAGAAGCTGAATCTTCAATCTGCTTCTTTTATATCTTATCCTCACCAGTCTGCTTTCAATCACACAAACAGTCAGCAATGTCTTTTTTAAGAACTGGTTAGCAAACACATGGGGAGGCAGAGCTGGCCACAGCTGCAACACTGATGGGCTTCACACGGACAAATGTGTAATTTCTCCTGCCTAGCTGAGAAATTAAAATGGTCCTTTCCCCCTGCTCTCAATTTTATGGCATGTTGCTCCATCATAAAAAAATCAATTAAATTGCATCTGATGGAGGCTGGCCCAAAGAGTTGTCTCTATCTATGTCACCCCAGGCAGGTACTGGCAGCAGTGCCAGAATATAAGAGATCTGTGGAACGCAGCCAACTCACAAGTGGGGTATTCTACTACAGGAGCCCAGCTTACTGCATGGCAGCAGCTCTGCTTTCCCTGGTCATCCCTTATGGCTGGGCTCTGCTTTATCCTAATTAGGCCAGAGGAGGGATTGTCTGCCTTTATTATCTCCAAAAGTGAGTGACCATAGCCTTGTGGCTGCTATTCTGCTCAGAGGACAGAAATAGTATCAACATTGGCAGCTAAAACTGAGGGAGCACCAAGTGACCTGTGCATTTTGGCATTCAGTCACTCTCTCAGGTTGAGAAATTTCAGGTAGATATGAGTGTAGCACTTTTTTATCGTGATGTCAGTGGCATGAATTAAATTCTTGTATTCTTTGATTTTTCTAGTACCTGCCTGATGCCATGTTCTTCCTTCTTGTAAGCCTGTATTGTTGCTTAGAGAATATGAAATAATAAAGACTTAAAGTGGCCATATAGTGTGTTTTAAACAAACCACCCAGGGAATAATTTCCTTCTGTTAAAAATTTTTTCAACACTTTTAGAATGAAGTTTCTGTAGGGATACTTCCTTGCCCTATTGCTTTTTTTCTCCAGGGGTTGTTGCAGCTCCTGTAAATCCTTAAAATCTGGGCTGGGCTATTGCACAAATAAGAGACATGTTAGCTAGAAAATAATACATGAAACACAAAATATGGTATTTCCTACTGCTGCATTACCTATTACCCTGTTTTTGTCTCAGCCTAGAAGTGTTCTCACTTTGACTGTTTTGGTCCTCTTCCGCATCCCACTGGAGGAGAGAAAAGGTGTCTGTGTGGAGATGAGTTTCTGGCAATGCAGCACAACATAGAAACAGGTTCCAAGTGAACACTTTACCCTCATGTGACTGCTCTGAAGTGGTTGACGTATTGTTGTGGGTTTTTTTGCTTTTTTTCTGTTGTTGTAAAGTCTTCTCTTTAGTTTATGCCCACAAAACACATTTAGTAGAGCACTTTGGTCAGACAGGTTTTTTAAATTGGATGGAGTCCATCATTATTCTGCTGAAGTGATTAATACCTTCTATTTTACAGCAACATTTGTTTGCTTGCCATCAATCCTTTTGGGTTTTAGAAGCCATAGATTGCCAAGGTATACATGTTTTCAACATGAGCACTGTATTTAAAGATTAATGTTAGAAGCCCAGCTTTTCAACACTGGCATTTTCTGAACCTAACTCGGGGGAGATGATGGTTGGTTCAAGTGTTAACTGTTCTCCAGAACCATTCCTCAACTATGTTTTGTGCTGCTGTTACAGCCTCTTGCATCTCCCCCAAGGTTGCTGGTCAACAAACAAACCCATCCAGGCTTTATCTAAAGAAGTTTTTAATGTCACCCTTGACATGGATCTCTGACAACCCTGCCATTACAGATCCATAATTCATTTGCCTCAGTAAACTTGAGGCTGAGTCTTCCAAAACTTTTACTTCCTTATTCATTTTGGGTATAGACGTGTAATCCGCTGTGTCACTTATCTGACACAAGGAGATAAGAAAAACCCTAGTCTTGAACTCCTTCTCTAATGGGTGTTTTATTATTTAGCCTGAATCTTACTCTTGTGAACCTCTTTCTGACGATGCAGAACACTTTGATTTGCCCTCACTTAGATTTAAACAGTAGTTAATCATGCTAAGAAAAAACCCCATTGATTTTTTTTTTAAAGAATTGTTAATTAATGCTAATAAATAATCTTATATTGAGTGTCTAATCTTTCTGAGGTGAGAATATAAAATAATTCTGAGGTGAGGGTTTTTTTCTTGCTACCTTCCATCTTGGGGGGCATGAGTATTTAAACTAGTTTAAGTGGCTAATATGGAGAGGTAGGTAAGGATTTGCTAGATAAGCACATCTTTCAGCAGTCTGCTTTTATCTGTCTTCCTATATTTTGAGTCTTAAGTTTACAATACCCATAATGCAAATGTGAAAGTGGCCTAAGAATAACTAAAGGACTGTTTTTAAATTTAATAATACAGCTGATATTTGTGGACCACAACAAACAGGTCAGCGAACTGAGGGAGTGCTGAGCTGGAGAAATAGGAGCAGAAACCTGGAGAGGAATGGGGCAGGATAGAATTGCCCTGTACTCTACTGTGGAGCTGGCATCTTGTGGAACTACAACCTGGAGAAACTGTGCAGGGGAAATTATACTCACCACAGCCCCCAGGGTGTACACTGACCTGGCTGCTTTGAAGCTTACTGTGCCTTTGAGGTGACACTTCTTCCTACCAGAAATTTTGCATATCTGAAGATGAAGGAAACCAAAGAACTTTCAGCCAGCTCCAAACACAGACACGAAGATCTGAAGGGATTTTACAGCAGTATTAGCTCTGCTGCTGCTTCTGAGCTTGTTTTTTCCCCCCTCATTAGGAGGGAATGTGGAGACAACACACCTATGGTAAACAGAAATAAATCAGAAAGGGATATTGTAGTTTGCTTTTCAGCTACTGCAAAAAATGCTCTTGTCATTGTGAGTGGTTGCAGAAAAGCTGACATCTCAAGATACCTTTTTTCCTTACTAGTAGTAATTTAATTAGTCTCAAGCAGTTTGAATAAACATTGATTTTAAATTCAAAAAACTTCACATACTGTTTTACATATTGATCCTTCGCCTTTTCCAAGTGGAAGGTAAAAAGAGATTTGCTGCACAGGTTTAAAACACTCTTATTGGTTTTCCTTCCAACTTAGCTAGTAACAAAATCCATATTTATACACCAAGAATCTATATTTATATACCAGGAAAGAAATGCTCTGCCTCTGTATTACACTGATTGCAGTTTAACAAAAGTTAAACTTGCTTCGAGACTTCCATTTTAAGTCCCGGGGCAAAAGGGAAGCTAGTGAGACTACGGGTTGGAAAGTACACTGAGGATCAAGCTGCTGACAAGAGAAGTGATGTTTTTACTGATGTTAGTAGTAGTAACATCAAAAGAATAAGCCCCAAATCTGGGTTAACAGGATTCCTCTGTGACAGCCACTAGATATACACACCCATGATGGGAGAAAATTCTTTCCTGACTGAATTTGCAGTAACAATAGCCAAGATGAACAGAGTAAACTTTTCCAGCCTCATTTTTTGGCATGATGAACTAGGCAGAGAGAGACTGAATTGATGAAGACAGGACTTTTCTGCTTCATGGGGAATCTACAGTTTTGGGCTTTTGTTGTGTATCCTTTTCAGTTGTTTCAACAGTAAGAGATTCCCTTTGTCACCTGGAAATGGTAGAGCTGGGTGTAATTCTGCACAGTCCAGCACCTGCTGTCTCAGTCTAACCACGTAACGCTACAAGTGCAGCTTAATGAGAAAGGGCACTTCTGCCACCAGGGAGAGAATCCAAGTTGTTATAAACTTCCTGACCAGAACAATTTTATGAGGCTGTTTTTTTTACCTTGTGGTAATTTTTTTTTTTTTTTTTAATCCACCAATTAGTCCTGGCCCTCTGGACATCAGACAACTCGCACAAGGTAGAAATGCAATCCAGCCTATTTGTTGCAACCAGGCTCTTTTCTGCAGTGTCTTTTGAATGCAGTGAGCTGATGCTACCTGAGATAATTTTCACAGCAGTGATCTGCAGGTTTGCTACAACTGAGGCGACCTGGGATGACTCAGATATTTGTGATCAAGTAAAAATATCCTTAAACACTGGGACCTGTGAGCACACAGTTGTTCTGTAACCTATCCCTTTCTATTTACAAAAGCATGGAAGATTATGCCCCTAGGAAGGATGAGGTCTGATAGCAGGCTATCACCATCAGAACAATTTATTTAACCTGTGTGTTGTCCTAAAAACTCTCTAGGAATGGACTAGAAGCTGGAGGAATTGTCCTTTACTTGCACAAATTTTGCAGGATGAGAGTCTGATCTTTGAAGGGTAGTCCTGATTTCTCTTGGATTTTTCATCCCATGTGCAGAAAAAAATTACAAACTCGTTTTCACGAGCTCTAAAACCAAGAGTGTCTTTACAGCTTCTATTTTTTTAATGCTGCAGTATTATTCCAAGAAAATGGATGGCATTTGCTTTAGAAGTAGCTTGGTACATAATGTTTCTAAAGCCCTAGAACTGTGGAGACCAACTTACACTGCAGCATTTTTGATTGGAGCTGGCAGGCTATGCCAGTAGAATTAATTAAGGGTGTTAATTTCCTGTATTAGTCATTGGCTTCTGTGGCTTCTCTTCACCTGTACTAACTGTAATTTGTGCAACTTC
Organism: Oreocharis arfaki; assembly: GCA_013398015.1. NCBI lineage: Eukaryota > Metazoa > Chordata > Aves > Passeriformes > Paramythiidae > Oreocharis > Oreocharis arfaki. The sequence goes on along the minus strand of VZRR01013906.1, from coordinate 961,835 downwards.
CTTTAGCTTTACTTTAAAAGCTACTTAAACCCTGAGCATCTCAGGAACCTGCTGCAGAATATAGATATACTTTGTTGAATTGTTATCCTGTCTCCCAGTAAGAGAGCTTTGTGCTGTTAATTACAGCCTGAAGCTATTGAGTGCTACTGCTGTGTTAAAGTAAGTGGAAGGAATGCTCTATGTCTCTGAACATAGGCCACTGAGCATGATGGGTTCTTTATAATCTTGCTAATTCCTTTTTTTTTTTTGGTGATAATTCCACAATTCTTAGGAAACATTTTGTCATATTAAATGATGTGGTTGAAAGTCCTGCTTAATTATTGATGCACTGAGAGCATCAGTATGGATCTAACCTACCATCGGATGGAGACTTTTTTTGCTGTACAGTGAAAGTTTAAGCTTCAGGAATGGTGTGTTGATGAATTGATGCAGGGTTCATTGCCAACATTCTCTTGCATATTTTATGAGCAAGGAAATGATGGGAAAGATGGCTGATTTTCCTCCAGGAAATTACACCTTTTAACAAAGATTGAAGCTAAAGGCAAGCGCTCTCATATCCCTGAGAGAAAGTTTTCACGTAGAGATCAACTATTTTACTCTACCCCATGTGACATTTAGCATTGAGAGGATGAATCTGTCCTTTTCAAAGAATATATCTGACTATTTTCCTAACTTTGTGAATGGTGTGATGACTGACAAGCTGGATCAGTACTCTTCTCTTTGTTGGCATGTAGCAAGAACTGCTGATATTTTTCCAGATCCTTTTGTGGCACACCTGCTTGCTGTACAAAGTCATGTTGAGGACGATCTGACCTCACTATAAGAAAGGCTTGAGAGATAACTGGATGGGTGTCCAAGGTGATCATCTGCCAATACTGTACACAGAAAGATAATTCCAGGGCTCTGGAAAACATTTTCCCTGGGCCAGTGGAGCTATAAGACAGTGAAGAAAACTGGAAAAGCTTTGAGAAACTGAGGAGCTCCTCCCACAAGGTATGCTGTGTCTTGGTGCTTACATTACCCTTTTCTTGCAGAGGGCAAAGAACTTGAAGCCAAAACTCAGAGTAATGGATTCTTCAGCTGGGGCCACCCCCTAAAAGCTGAGCATTAAAACATTCATTGAGTAAGAACTAATTTATTTCTGTGGACCTCAGTTTTCTGTTTCCTTTCTGCGCATGGGGGCAGTGGGTTTGGCCACTTGATGGTTGTGCTATCGTTTCTTTCCATAAGACGATTTAAAAATGATACTGCTCTGCAGGCTACAGTAAACAAAGGCTTTTCCTTCAGAGGGGTCCCTCAGAGGTCAGAGGAACCACGGGCTAGATGGCTCCCAGCCAACTCATCTAAGGCTGCCTCTAGTTGTCACAGCATCATGCAGCAGTAGCAGTCCTTGCCTTAAGTCTTGGCATGGTGCCCTCTGGTCTGTATTTTGGATCACGAAGCCAAATAGCTGGTATATATGTACAAAAATAATATATATGTCAATATATATTTGATATATATATTTTGCCTTTGTCCGACAATGCAAACATTTTCATATCGATACCTACTCTGAGAAAAATGCACTGAAGATGAGGAGATTATCTATTCTCATGCACTCTTCATGGCAGAAGGGAAGCACAAATCCCCTCTGTTATAACCTGCCTCTCCTGAACCTCATAACAAAGCCTATAAACCTGGAAGAGCTTCCAGTGAATATATTATCAAACTGTCAACAGATACAAGAAAGCTCCACAGAGCCTCCCAGTCAGCTGTAGCCAGGCACCTGTCTGTATTACACCAGGGCAGATGTATTCATGTACTTTCAATGTTATTTTAACTTGGTTTTGTGCTAGATCTGGCTTGTGAACAGGACTTCAACACTGTACTTGAACTATAATATCCAGTATAGACATAACATATAAGAGGTTAGAGGTCTGAGCTTTCCAAAAAATCTGCAGACTAGAGTAATGGAGAATTACAGTAATCTGCAAATTGAGAGCTGCCTCTAGACTAAGTCACACAGTGCCATTGCAAGAACACCAAAACAACTACATAAACCACCCCCCCCATTAAAATATTCATCCTTTTGAATAACATCATACTCCAATTTAGATACAAAATTTTTTCTCATTACCCATGCCTTTATACCTCAGTACCCTCTGTGAAGAGATAAGCTGGGAATGCGAGAGAACAAAAAAAGCTAAGGGGTCACAGTAAGCATTTGTGGTTTGCTGAGGTTGATCACAGTCAAATTGGGGAATAAGCTTTGTATTACATTTCGAAAATATCTTAACCCATTCCATATATCAAATTTCATGACGTACAATTTAAGTCTAATTCACACTCAGAATGGCTACAGATTTTCATTTTGCTTTAAACTGTGCTCTGATTGCTATATATTCAACACCCTGCCTGATTGAATTTATAGGTAAGTGCTGCTATATTTTTTATTAATAATTTAACTCTAATCCCTCTGGTTGTTGTTCCTTTGTAGAGAGAATATTGTACCTCTCCACACTTTCATTGTGACAAACTTGATTTAGAAATAAAGAAAGCAAACTCTTGGAGGATATTTATTTCACCATAGAGTGTAAACACCATAAGGTCTGCTTCTGCAAGTTCATTTAAATATTTTCTTCCTATTGGGTAGGCCAAGTTTGAGTTTGGACCAAACACTGGGATGACTTAGTGCACCCACACTTTAAACTCTTGTAGTTAATAAGAATAATTATTTTGAGAAAAGTCTACCTTCTGTTGAATATACCTTCTGCAGTTCAGCTTGCCAGCCTAAATCTGGAAACAGGACATGATACAATGACCAGAAAGGTAGTTCAAAGCTTTTATTTTCTCTAGTCATTGTACAATGAATCAGTTTTGAAGGAAAAGCTTATAAACCATAATGGAAGAGAAAACACACCTGAACTTCGCAGCCTTTCTCTCCCGTGCCCAAAGTGCTCTGTGCTGCGAAAGTTAAACAGCTTGGGGAGGGTGAAAAAGTCACCAAGGTGAGTCTGATTGCTCTTTATGAGTTTTTCAGCTTGTGCGGCCCCAAAAGAGCAAGAGCAGGGCAAAAAGACCATACCATGATGTGTTTGGCATCATCCTTGTGCCCAGACCCTGATGTCATATCCTGAAGTTGGAATTGGAAATGGCAGCACAGGGATAGTTACAGTGGCTCAGCTGGAAGTAAAAAGACTGGTGGCTAGACTGGAGCTCTTCCTCACCATCTCTGCTGACCTTTGTGCCTGAGAAAACGCATAGCTGCAGTTTTATTTTGAGAATGCTGGGATCTGAAGCTTAACCGATGGGGCTGAGGGGTTAGGGCAGGGAAATGTAGGCAGATTTGGGCTACGTCATCACTGTAGGTCTCTTTCTACTGAAATAGTCTATTCTGTACCACAGGTAATGAGCAGTAGATTCTGCATTTACACCTGGTTCCTCATGTCGCCTCCTCTACGGCCAGGCAGTGCTGAGAGTGACCTACTTTGGGAACCAGCATGAAAGCCTCTTGCTTGAGTGCTATTATATATGTATTTATAAAAATTTAAACAAGAAAAATGAGTGCTTCAAAGTAGCGCACTTGATTATATTTAAATTCAATCTCTGTCTAAAGGAGATTAATTTTAAGCCTGCCCTTTTGAAGGAAAACAAACAAATATCCCCACAGAATAACTGCAGGAATCTGGGTGTCTGAGGTTCCCAGTAGAAATTATGTTTTCATTTGATAGATCTTTTCTGGGACTGCTCCTATCAGGAATTTGGCTTGGCTTAAAGCAGAAATTTTCCAGTGCCATAACCTTAAAGCCATAACCTATGGAATGTCACACACATTGATGGGCCTCAAATGGGTGGGTAAGATACAAACCACAGTGTATAAAACATCCTTAACCAACTTGCTGAGGGAGTAAAACTTTTTTTGTGTATGGAGCAGGCCCGGGTAAAGTCATCCTGAGGCTGAGGTGTGGGAACATCACTCCTGCTACATCTACCTAGAGCTACCTCAGCTTCAAAGGGATTATTCTTTTTTGTGTATGAACTGTAGGTTGTGAATTTGACTGTTTTTTTTAAAATCCAGCTGGTCTAATGTTCTGCTACAACTTGGCACATCATGTGGTGAGAGCTCCAAATGACTGCTTTCAGCTGGCACTGGCCTTGCTCTCCCTGTCACTCATGGAACAGCAACAAGTGAATATTGACCATTCTAGAATGGAACAGCAAACTCTTCAGCATGTGTCACCAGCCATGATTGCCTTCATCTGTCTCTCCCTCCAAGCTGCTATGTCAGAGCTGAGATGAACAAAACATATATATACATATACATACACATTTCCTTTCTGGAAACTCCATTTCCAAATTTACATTTTTTTCTCGATTGCATTTCAGGAAAGGGAATGAAATCTTGAAAACAGAGAAAAAACCCTCTGGAAATGAGATAGGATCAAATAAAATGGGACTGAAAAAAGAAGCACAGAAAATTTGGGAACAGAGTGACTACAATGAAATGTACTGAGATGAAATGAGGTGCAGTCAAAGAACCTAAACTTGCCAAAATTATTTCCATTGAAGTCCCAAAATCAGGGAAGAAAGTTTTACAAAGAGACAGGAGAAGAAATTGAAGAAATGTAATGTTAAAAAAAAAAAAAAAAAAATTTAAAAAAAAAGAAAAAAAAAAAAAAAAAAAGAAAATTCTGAAACGAAGTGAAAACAATAAAAGTGAATGAGATGACATGAAGTGCAGGGAAATGGACCAAAGCTTGCCCAATTGATCCTCATTGAAGTCACAAGATTTCATTCCTTTTCCTGAAAGGAAGCAATCTAAATAAATTATATACTTATGCTGTCACCAATATAAGTGTATATGGATCTGGATTAAAAGCATCATGAATATATCTCAAAGAATAGCTGAAGATGTTATTGGAATGTATACTGTGAAGTATCATATGTCAATATTGTCTGTAACAAATTGTGTGAAATTTGAAGTCAACGGAATATTTATGTAAAGTACTTAAGCTGCCTATACCCATTATTTTTCATGTTTCAGTTTTTCTAACTACCGTGTCTTTTTCAAGTTTTTGGGGCTTCTTTGTGTAAGGATGGCATTACTTACAACCTTAGCTTACTGTAAATTAGCTTACTGTAAATTTGTGGGGGAATTTAGATAAGCTTTTCGAAGTCTGAACATTTAGCTGATCCTTTTTAGTTCAGAAATGGTGCTGGGTATCTGTTTTGATTAGCTTTTTTTAAAAAGAGATGTCTGCAAAGAAGGCATTCTGGGAAGAAAGATTAAATTGTTACACGTAAAGATGGATGTTTATTGCCTGCTTTCCTCTGTTTTAAACACGAGATAATAAAATATCTTGGTAGGTTAAGATAGGGAGCTTCATTCAACATTTATTATGAAGATTCATTGTGGTCAAATCTCATTTTAGGTAAAATTATTTCTTATTTGCAGAAGTCACAGTGTTCCCTCTATTAAAAAACAATAAAATTTCCTAACCTTTGAAAGTTTTTAAAAGGCCAATTCTGCTTGTACGTGTGCTACAAATGGTACCACCTTTTTCCATTTTAAAAAAATTATTATGATTAATTTTATTATGTCTGTGTGTTTCTATAACCTACCTTACTGTGAGTGGAAACATATTTTGCCCGGACAGTATGTGCAGGATTAGGACACTGCAGCTGAAATTGTATTTCTCCTCATTAACTGCTTTCCCTTAATTTTAAGGGAATATGTTCTAGATTAATGCCAGAGATAAGTGTTAGTAGCTGAAAGACCCCCAGAATTTCCTGAAATAGAAGTCTATCACAAAGAGAGGGCCCCATTTCTTCCATCACGTGTTGGAAAGATTGGTGTGCAGTGACAACATAGTTCAAACATTAGTTTGTGGGAAAGAAGGTTATAGACCTCCCGTCAATAACAGTAGCCATGTGCATTTTATCTTCAAACAAGTAATACTTTTTAAAAACCAAATGTTCTACCGAAAAATTGGAAACAAAAGCATGATACTGATGTTAAACCAAATCAGTAATTATAATGGTGATGGGAGAACATCACTTTTTATGATCACTTTCATCACTAAGCTTGCCTGCATGCTTAAAACTGGTGAAATTGGTGGTGGAGTCAAACAGTGTAGTGAAAAAAGAAATGGGCTTGGACTATGTTTTTCTGCCCCTTTGTTGGTTAATTACAGCAGTGAATTCGCCTGTTGAGCTCCCACTCTTACATCTGGTTTATGTGTTTGGAGTGGCAGCTCTGAGCCCCGTGGGAGGCAGGGACAGGGGGCTCTGGGGTGTGACATCCTCATCTTCATCCATGGAATGAGCACCCAAGGGCCATGTTTACACTTGGATTCAAACAGGGGAGTGAACTAACCGATATGCAGCGTGAATGGCAGGGCCCTGGACAGGAGCAGTGGGCTGACCAAATTGCTGATGTAAAATGTTCCTTGAGAACCGGAGGGACAACAAACAAGTTACCACTGATTTTGGAAAAGGATCTTGTGAATTCAGTGGGGAGGGATTGTTGGCATCCCTTGGTGCGTGTGCATTCCTACAGTGTGGAGACCTCTTGAACCGAGGAGTTCAGTTTATGGTTTTTGAAATTCACTGACTGTATGTTCTTAGGTAAGTGGCTTCACCTTTGAGCCTTGGGCTGCCTGCTAAAATATGCTGTAAGACTAAAACTGTAAATGTAATTCTGTAACCAGGATGTGCTTTGAAATCCACAGAGGATAACTGCACTAGTAATGGAAAGTGTTACAACAGGTAGGAAACTCAGCTGCTCTCTTTGCTGTAGCTTCCTCTGGGTGAGTTTGATCCTGAACTGGAATGGGTCTCAGATTTTGTGGGTATTTTTTGGTTTGCTTTATTTTTAAATTTTTTCTCCTTCAGACCTAGAATTTGTTAGATTAGCCAGCCACCCTTCCTTTTCTGCATTCTATTAAAGAACCTGAGTGTCTTTGGGGCACTGTGACACGTTGAGTTAAAAATTACTATAATTACCGTGATCCCTGTGGAATTTGAAGTGTGCACAATTTATGCCTCAAGGGGCTGGAATCCTTGGAGAGCCTATTTTCTGAGACAGCAAGAGCTGTGAAATATACAACTCTTGATCTGCACTCAAGATCAGAGTCTGATTTGTATGGTTAAATAAAAAAATGCTGATTTATACAATTTGTTCCTGGGTCATAATTATGGTCTAGAATTAATTGAATAGCCTGGAGGTTTCGCTACTGTACATGGTAATGATTACTAAAAATTGATTCCCTCCTATATTTCTTTATTAACTTATCTGAAAATGACATATCGTGAAGAACAGCTTTAAATATTGCAGCGCTGAGCAACTTTGTAAATTGCTATTCAAGCTGTTCATGTTGGTGGTTTTTTGCGTTTTTTTTTCCTTCATTGACTTTTTTAGGTGATTTATTATTCTATAAGTGCTTGAGCTATACGTTTAACCAGAAACACAGTGAGGTGGGGTGTTCATGTTTCTGACTAAGGACATTGCTCTGTTAGCCTTCTGGAACAAGATATTTGTGCCTTTTAGGAGGACAGGCGGGATTGCAGCCTCCAGGCACGAGGACCTTGCACCTCCACGTGACACTCAGCATGGCTGGGCTAGCTTCGCGCGGACTGGGCGCGAACAAAAGCAACTGAGTTGCAACCTGCTTTTGGCTGCTTTGAAGATGGATTTTTTTGAGATATTTGATCTCTGAATGGAGTGAGTTTAACGCAGAGCTACAGAAATTTTTAACCTTTGTTAATTTTTATTATTCATTATTATTACCTCAATGGGCTTCTCTGGCCAGGATCCTCATTATGGGCTCTATATTTGTCTGGTGCAGTCACTCAACAAGCACTTCTGCAAATGCAGAGGCTGAGGCAATTACCTGGAAATTGTCTGGGAGAAGAAAGAGAATAGTTGTGAAAGTAAGACCAATTCCTCTAAAATTCTAAAGCAAACAGTAAAAGTGGAAGTAATGTTACCACTATTCTTTTGATACTATTGTCATATATGTTTAAGTTTTGTTGTTGACATAATAGATACTTTTTCTCATGCTCTGAAAAGCACATTCTCAAAAGATTTCACTCCAAGTTTGTCCAAATGTTTAATTTAGATAAAGGCTGACCATGGCAAAAAGATAATATTATATTATTATACCCCTATCTTCAATAGTATTATTTCAAATATCACTTTTTTATCACAAATATCACTAAATAACTTTTAGACAGATGGAAAATGAGACATCTGACCTCACTTAGGCAAAATTTTTCCAGTGAAAATTTCCAATCAAGTTATTACTATAAAACTTTACATTTCATCAGATCAGCACTTTCCCGCAGCCTGTTGTTTTACTGCGAAATTTTCATCCGGTTCTTAATTTGCATTGAATATTCTAACTCCCAAGAAAACATGAAAGCACTTCAGTTACGCATGTCCTAAATCCCAGAAGAGGATAAGAAATTAGGGGAATAGTCTGGGTTTTTTTCTGATGCACCGGAATAACAGTCATAATTCATTGATTTAAGCGCATTTCATCTGAGTTATCTTGGTCTGATAGTGGAAGAAACCCCATTTGTGACCCCAGCGGGGCTTCTTTGGCTACCTCTCAAAGGTGGTAAACTTGCTGCCTTCTTCACCTCCAAAACTCCATTAAACTCCAAAAGCCACTAAGACTTGGCCTGTGCTGGTGTCTGCAAGAAGGTGCAGGTCAACACTTGCTGCACTCAGGTCTTTCATAGCTAAGAGGGCAGATAAGAGGCTGGCACAGCACTCCCTTTCCTTATCAGCTGCCAAAATAATGGACAAGAGATAAGGACGATTTCTTGCTTTTACCTAAATTGGGAAGAGCAGGGCCTGGTGCAGGATATTCTCCTCTGTGACAGTATAGCTCTTACAGATATGTCCATAATCTCCCTGGTATCTCCCTGTCTGATGGCATCACTGAGGTCTGGCCTTTTCATCCCTTGAGGCCCCTGCATTTTTTCAAATTCCAGCTCTGGTCAGAGGACCTGATTTTACTTTACACGTCAATGACAGGCTCACTGTCTGTGTGCTGCTCACCTTATGGAAGCAGAAGACTGCTTCTTCCTCGGCTTTGTGAGTTAGATCTCCTCAGGAGTGGCCCTCTTTTATCTTGCAGCAGGCTCTTCCAAAAAGAAGTGAGCTGGGTCAAAGGTAGAGGCGCAGCCCATCCCTACAGCACAGTGTTCACTTTTACCAAAGTGATTTGCAATTGCTTTGGAGAGAAAGGGCTGAATGTGAAGGGATGTAAATAGAATCTGGATGTCTTCACCAGGGGCTGCAGAGACCTGGCAAGAATTTGCTGATTGCTTAGGTCAGAGGCAGGGACAGACTGTGGTGTACGTTGTTGTAAACCTCAACCTCCCTTCTCCATTCTCAGCCTAGAAAAATATATTGATGTAGATATGAGAAACTCTCTTTCCCTTTTACACCAGAAAAGGACAAACATGGCAGAATAACCTCTTTTTCATAGCTGAAATAAAATGAGACTCTATTCCTCCTGGGATACTCATAGAAAATTAGCCCCGTTTGTCTTTCTGACATGAAGGGAATCTTCACACCAATTATTTACACTTCCCTGCATCAATGCCACCTCTTCTCTTTCCTCTTTCTAACCTCTCTTAACTCTACTGCAGATTTTGTAGCTCTTGAGATCCTCAGGAGAAGCAGAGCAATAGAATATTTTTTCCCTCTGTTACTGTTTCCTCTGATTTGTTGTATATAAATGTGCAAGGATGTCTGACTGTTTATTGGTTTAAGTGCTCTGGGCAATGCTAGCATTCAAGCTTGCAAACTATTAAGGGTCAGACTCTGCAGCATGTCTTCCAAGAGCAGTTGAGATATTTCTGTGTTTCTTGATGGACTTGGATGGGTATGGAGGACATTCATCCCTTCAGGCAGAGCTGAGGATCAGGCCCTAATTGGTGTTAAATTTAGGACAAACAGCCACCAGTGTTTAGCAGGGATATGTGTTTGCTGGAGAACAAGAAGCTTCATGCTGTGTTGATTGATGCTGATTTTCATTCCATTATTTCAGGATGTTCACTACATGCTACCAAGAGGCCAATTATCAAAGGTTGTTTAAAAGACACATCTCTGAGTACTGGGATTCATCATTAATTCAGGGGGTTATGCTTCTGCCTTTCCTGAGTTCTCTGTTCCACCCACAACAATAGCACTTGTTTCACCTGTATTTCCAAGTTTCCACCTCTGAATATTGTACTTGGGTTCCTGTGGAACTTGGTTCTATGCTTGCTGAAGGATCATGCTATGTTTGAGAGAGTTTTGTCCTTTGCAGCACATTGGTCCTAGAATATCAGACCTGGCCAAAGAGGTAGCAGCAAAACAATGGCTCATCCCACTGGTTTGTACAATACGCAACACTCCTGGAGAAAATAGAACAAGCATTTGGTTCAGTTCAAAAGGGACTGATCACCACAAAAGTATTAAAAAATCTTACTAGTGAAAAATCACTCAACTAAACAGCAAGTAGGGGAAAGGGCCAGTGGTCCCAAGAGAGGAGCAAAAGATTGTGATGCAAAGTTGCAGAACCTTGGCACAGTTCCACTCATGCCATTCCACTAACTTACTTTAGCTGGCATAGAAGATATGCCACCCATCTGGATTTAATCATAGACTTTCAAAACACTGTGTGGAACCAAATCTTAATTTTAATCCCTGTGAATATCTGGCAGCAAGAAATTTAGCAAGTTTTTTGGGGTAATAAGAACACTTTGGTGGGTGCTGCTGCAAACTGTACCCTTCCTAGTGGAAGAAGTTTGGACCAATTCTTTCCCAGAGAGGTCACATCTGCTAGGGAGGCCAGAGGTATTGTGAATCAGACGTCCAAACAACTGGGATCCCCCCAGTGACAGCCAGAGATGTCACCTGGAGGGGGGAGAGGAGGGAGACTGTGGTGAGGCAATGCCATTGGCTTCATCCTGTTCCAGGCAGATGGGATCAGTATGACTTGCTCTTCCACCCTCAGCTCAGACCCTGCTGCATTCCCCAAGCTCATCAAGACCTGATTAAAACTTAACATTTATCCAAGTCTCCGCACATGCAAACTAATTAATAGTCACAATATCATGGTGAGGAAGATGAAAGCAATATTATTATCCTAATTTTACACATGGGGGCACAGAAGCAGAGGGGAATGCTGAGCTAGTACTAAAAGTGTCAAGCTCCCACACTCACAGACTCTGCTCCTGCTGTACTCTTTATTACATGATATGGATGTATATATATTTAATGAGCTATCCACAGAGTTTTCAGGATGCTGACTTTGCTGTAAGCCTTGGTTGCAGTCACAAATGTGGAAGTGCTCACCCCGTCCGAGAATGACTCTGTCTTTTCAAATTTCAGCCTATCCCTAATTCATCTTGTTTCATTCCATTCAGGTGACTTCATTATTCTTTTAAAGGCAATCCTATCATTGTGTGGCCAAAATTCATTGAGATTCCCTCTGGAAAATCGCTGGTTCTGATCTGAATCTACAAGGAAGACTTCTGTGGTATGGAAGAGAAATTAAATCAGTCAAAGCAAATTCCCTCTAAAGGTACTTCCTATACGATTGAGAGAGAGGAATTTTAAAGCCTATCTAATAAAATATTGTTAGAAAGAAATGAATTCTTTTCTGTTCTCTAGGATTATCTGAAGCAGACTGTAAAAAATAGCACATATTCTAATAACTCTGTGCATTAAGAGAACTTGTTCTGTGTCAGTCTGTCCTTTCCCTTGTCACTGTCCCTCTAAACGGATTTTGGCTTATGCTTCTGTTACAGTCAGTAGAGAAAATCAGATATTTTCAGAGCCGAAATAATTCCCTACAAGTATAACTTGGGTGAATTTCAATTAAAGAGTTTTATTTTCCTCTTTCAGCGAAGGGACATGAGTTCAGCTAGAGTTGATGTAGAAAATTAGATGATGTGAAACCTATACTTTCTGATCTCCTTTTCTCCCTGTATCGAGCTGTGTTGTCATTTTCCTGTGTGATGTCAGCAGGGCTTGGCCCAGTCAGTGTTCGTCCTTCCATGGACTCTGCACCGGGTGCTTTGGATCCTCCGGATGACCCCAACACACAATAGATCCAGGCTTTCTCCTTCCTTTTTTAAAGGATCTGCTCCCATGCAGGAACATACCCAAGGCCAGTTTTCTATTTCCTTCTCTGTACTGCTAAGTTTATAAATGGCTGCAGTATCCTCAGGGTTCACAGTTCCTACAGAGCAGGGATGTGATCCTTGTGATAGCACCACTGTGAAGTTCTCAGCAGCTAATGGTCACATCCTACAGAGAGATTGCAGGCTCACCTGGCCTTCCTGGTGGCACTTTATGAGTCTTCAGCAATGCTCTCATAGGCAAATAAACAAGAATTCTCTAAGCACTGAGAGTGCAGAGGGCATTGCTGTAATAGGTCTCCAGGGCTTTACAATACAGCTTTATTACCTTGCTAAATATAACTGCTTGCTTCTTATTTGCCCAAGGGAACAAACATATTATTAAAGGTATATTTTCCTTTATTTTTGCTCTGCCAGACAGATTGTGTGTGAGTGTATGTTTTTGTTTATACAGTATATTGAGCAATTTTGGTGGCTATTTGCCAAAAAAGATAATAATGTTGTGGTTTTAGTGTCTGTTTATTTCTCCCATCTCTTCTCCAAACCTGTCTGTTGCCTCCCTATTGATTTAGTGCAGCCAGTGAAGTTTTACAGCCTGCATTTAAGGCGGCTGCTGTTTGAAATCCATGAGGGGTTGCTAATCAGAACTAACTGCAAGCATCAGGTGCAGTCGGTGACTCTGTCCTGGCCTATTGGCTTAAGAGAGCATGAAGGGCTAATTTCATGGCTGATAAAGCTTTCTGTCAAGTAGGCTTCCCAAACAAATGAACATTGACTTTTCTTTACAATGGAAATAAAAACGGTCTTTTATCACAACTGCCCGCTTGTGCAAGGTAAGAAGTCACATCCCTGTGGGCTATCCCTGGAAACTTGGGACTGTTTGGGAGCTTGCTAAGGTACCTGGACAAGATTTACAAATGAATTTTGGAACTTAACTCCTCATAAGTCATTTTCCCTCTTGGATTTCTTGGACCTTTTTGGTTTTGGGTCCAGAGGTGATAAAAAACCAGTGGCAGATCATCTGCAGTCTTTGCAGCACTTTCTTAGGCATTTCCTAGGAAATAGGAACTGGGCGCCTAAATCCCTTCCAGAATCTTTATTTATGCTGGATCTTTATTGCCTCTCCTCTCTTGGTTTGCCAATTTAATGTCTCCTCTCTGTGTCATCTGACTGATCTCTTGCTATCACCCACACTCTTAGAAACCCTTCTGTTCCCCTGCTCTGCCAGGAGTAAGAGGTTTAATTTCTGCTTGAAGGGACCACCTATTTGCTACTCTTCCAAAGAAAATAATATTGATTATTTAAAGCACATGGCTAGATGGCTGTTCTGTGAGAGGGAATGAGGCCAACTTGATATAATTCAGGTATTTTTCATTTCATTCAGAGTCTTCACTTTGGGAAGCTCCTTTTTCTATTCTAGCTTTCTATTATATATTTATTCTTTTTCTACTTCTGTTTCTTGGAAGTAACAAGTAGTTAACTGTGCAGTTAAGTAAAGACTTACACTTTCAAGGAAATAATTTGCTTGCATAAAATTAAAAATCCCTCACATACTTCATGGAACATGGCCCTGAAGCTTGCAAAGCAGTATAATTTTTCTTTTCTTCTTTCATTTTTTGATGAAAGAAATGTAATTTCAGCCAGAAATGCATTTATAAATTATTTGTTTAAAGAACAGGCACTTTCCCATCAAAATGTTTATTTTGCCAGTGTAACGTCATTTACACAGAAGGGGTTTGCCAGAAGAATGATGTCTACACATGCTGCAATTTTCTTTCCTGCAGCTTGTCAGTACTCCTGAATGCTATGACACGGGCTTGGCTTTCAAATTAGGCTGCTGAACAACTCAGTGAGACAGCATGAGTTTTTCACTATAGATCCACAGAGTTTGCTCTGGTCTCACACTTTAAGCGGTTTCCCTGGTTGATCCAGTTGCACACCAGCCTGCTCAGGAATTACAATCAAAGGCACTGGATGGGATGCAGGAAGGTGCATATCGTTGGTATTAGAAACTGGTGTGCTGTGCCTTCACCCTGCCAACCTCTGAGTCACCTGGCACCAACTGAAGCTTGTATCTAATTGTCTACATGTTTTTTTTTCTTGCCACCCCTCTCGAGTGGCAAGCTTAGATTGAGACTTTGCCCCCACTGTTGTCTGCATATTGGTGGTGATTTTCTCATACCTGTTCTTCAACACAGACTGAGAAAAAATTCACATCACAGGCAGACAATTCTCTCAGGACTAGATGAAGACTTTGCCAAGACTTTTGAGATGATGTGGAAGGACAGGCAGTAATGCATTTAAAATACCGCATAGCTTTTTGAATGTCCTATATATTTAGGAAAAATGGTGCTGAAACAATCTTGGATTTCTATCACATTACATGCTATTGTTAATGCACGATACAATCACAGGTAGTAATTATAGTTTGTGCTATCAAACAGAGCTGACTTAAGGCAGAATTATTCCCTGGGGTTTTCAAAGTTCCCCCCATGGCCTGTATGAAGACCTTATTTGCAGATTTCTTGCACTATAGCACAACTATTTTCTTTGTGGTACACATTTGTTTTCCAGTTAAATTAACAAACTTCCCACTTAAGCAAAAGACATTCTTTTCTTGGTGGGCTTTTTACTGCCTCACTTGCTTTATGTTATGCTTGAGAATTGAAGGTTGCCCTGCAACCAGGCAGATCAACATAGCTCTGCTGAAATAAATGAGTCTTCAGAGGACAATCAATGGTCATAATGTGCCTGGATAACTACAGTGACACCTCTAAAAATGTCAAATATAGATACTGATCCTTTGCAGACATGATCTGCAGAACAGACAAGTTTCATATGGGGCTCGGCATTTCCATTTTGACCACTGGGTTCAAACAAATTTACAAGTTTCCCCTCTTTTCACCATCTTTATGACCTTATTTTTTTTTCTTTAAGCCTTTGCAAAATCATAAAACTGGTTGAAGATTAAAATGCTTCATGGTGAGAAGACAGCTATGATTACAAATGAGAACACACCAACCCCCAAGGTAGCCTGGGTTCCCCTTTCATCATGATTAAAGAACACTCCATATGAGAATATTTATGTCAGAGTTTATGTCATTGTATATTGTTTATGAATATGTAGTATACAATTACATTATATGGAGAAGTACACTGCATCCTTTTTTGCTTCTTCACTTTCTCCTCTATTATGTTCCCTGTAATATGTTATTGCAAGGTGACTCTTAGGGCTTGCTTTGAAAAAAGAATAACATATTGCTCTGGTAAAGCAAACCTACTTTTGACTTTAAAACAGATGATAAGGAAAGTGAGTTGAAAGACTAATTAGTTCTAATAGATAATTTTTATTTCATGTGTGTTCTTCAAAAATGTACTCTGTGAGGTTGGAGGCTGTACAATTTACATAGCATAACTTTACAGTTTTGTTTTCTCCCTTGAATACCATTTTGTGAGTGCTGCAATCATTCTTATTTCTGGTTATTTGTTCTGGAAGAAAAGCTGGAATCTGCAGAGAATGTGAGAACAGCACATTTCCTTCCTAGACTAATGAATATGTGGTAGAGAGGGATGGAAAAGAATAATAGTTCCTATGGACTCAGGCCGTGCACTTGCCTAGGATGGATATCAGACTCTAAGGTTTAAAATCTAGAGTCACAACTGATTTAGACCACCTGGGATGCAGGATAGTCACACACTGGCTCCAAGGACAGTGAACAGAGAAAAGCTGGGTTACTTTGTCAGGGGCTAAGGAAGAGGATCTGATACAGCACGGAGTGGGGCTGTGATTTGGCAGCCTTAGCAATTCATTCATAACTTCCTCTGATGTAAATGCCTGAGTCTCTCTGAAGTGCTGTAAAAGGTGGTGATGTGGTTGAATAGGGTCCTTGCTCCTGGCAGCTGGTGCTAACCCAACAGCACTGACTTTGCAACACCCCTGAGAAAGGAATGAGTTACTCTACCTACTCAATATCCCAGGGCAGGCTTGAGTCCAGCTTAAGTACATATGCACTTAAGCACCTTGATGAACTAGGGTTTTAGGCAGCAGTCTAAATGTGAGTGTAGGTTCATGGGTGTTTCCTGTGTATGCTAAAAGACCGAGCTAAGCTGTACTGCCCAGCTGAATACACACAAATCAAAGGAGTCCTTACTCTTCTCTGGACCTTAAACTTCTGTGTGGTGAAGTGTCCAGGAGCCACAAGCTGCTCAACAGGGTCTTTTCAGGACATGCCAAGGAAGAACTACAAGGCAATTGCAAATTTAAACATAGGCTGCTCTTCTTTTCTGCAAGTCCTGCTGAAAAGGGCAGCAAATGCTGTGTATGACGCTCTCAGGAGGCAGATGAATCCATTTGATGTGCCCTCACTGATTTTGGTGCATCACTCCAGAATTCTGTGCAACAAACAAGAAAGCGATAAGAAGACATTTGGATTTCTTGCCAATTGTCACCTGCCATATACCAAACATTAAAGCAGGCTTTTGTGGATTATATGTGCTGTCTCCCGTTGGCAATCAGGGCCATTTTAATGGTTTGGTACTTTACCATTTTCCACCTGGCAGATTTACCCCTTTTCCCAATGAAATTGTGTTTTAGCTGGCTGGCAGCTTTTGCAATTTGCCTGTGCAGTTTGGAGGTCAGCAGGAGAGAGTAGCAATCCCTCGCAACATCTCAAGGTCCTTTCTCTCTCCAAGGGACAAATGCAAAGCAATATAAGTACTGCCCCTTCTCAGCAACATCTGTAAACAGCAAATATGCTCAGTCCAATCTATTTCCCCATGCTCCTCTGAGAATTCCCAACTTTTACCTTGTTCATGTGTCAGTTAGATGCAATTGGACAATCCAAAAAAATTGGATTGCTTGGTAATACCTACAGGGTTATTTTGCAGCACACAGCAGTGCCCAGGCAGGTGCATACTGAAAAGAATATTTTATTCTCTTTGTTCTGACAGCTGGGATACTCTGACTGGGACACAGTTGAATTGTTTAAATGCAAAAGCCCAAGTTTCACTTTAAAAAAATTTAGCAAAGCCTTGAATGAATTACTGGCCTATTTGTCATCCTGGCATAGAAGGCATTTTCCATCTCTCCTCCTGAAGTTGTTCCATTTAGTATAAATAATGAAATATTCAGTGAGCCACAGAAAAAGACTGGCTCTGTAGCCTGGGGGGCTCCACTGAGTATGAGAAGTCCAGGTGAATAGCTTTATCATGGGTGTATTGGCTATACTGGGTATGATCTGACAAAGCTGCCATAAAGCATTTTGGCTTCAATCCAGTCAGCCTTTTGTAACAGAAAGAAAGAAATATTGTGGAAAATTTTTCATCAGCTCTATTATAACATATTATAGATGTGCAATACCAGCGACAATTTGTAAGGAAATGGGAATTAGAAGAAACAGCACTGTGAGCGCCACCACCTTGCACAACATACCTCTCACTGAGCTGAGCATTTGTAGGGGAAAAAGAAATTTATTCTGAACTGTAACAGACTCAGGGTTTTCTGAACTTGAATGGGGTCCAGAACACTCCCAAGCCTGTAAGCTATTATGTACCAGAGCAGCCTACACTAGTAGTAGCCAGAAAGGGAAACTGCATATAAATGAGTGCTGAGGTGGACTAGTTTGATACTACTCTACCGAACTTCAGCAAGTGTGAAATGAAAAGTCATACAGAGGATGAAAACTGTTCATTCAAAATATATATTCTATAGAAATAATGTATAAATATTACTTATATTCCTTTTTTATAGATAATTAATTTTTTGAAAGACCAAATGTCTAAAAAATAAAAATATATTATAATATACCAGACTTACTCTACTCCTAAAACTGCATAAATCACATGGTCATCACAGCCTTTAGAGATGTTCAGCAGACCAGTATGTAGCCCTGTATCTTCAGTTGTAATAAATCTTAAGTTAATGTGGGATCAGAGATTCTGGAATAAAAGAGAAGAAGCTGAAGAATTTTCTATTAGTCTGGTTTTAATGAGAGCCGTATCATATCTCCCCAGTTAAGGCATTTGTACCTTCTTTGCAATTATCATTACAGCTAGTTAACAGTAAATGCTCCCTTTCACCACCTATACTTAAGAGGTGATGATACCAAGGAGGAAAGGAGGGAAAGAGAGATGTAAATTTTTAATGCCTTATTTGCCTTACGTCTGCATGGGAACCATGAATAATTGATGGTAATGGTGGTTAACCCTGAGCCCATCAAAAGGATCTTTCCATGTTATTCATTCCCCAGCCTCCTCCATAACAGCTCTCCCTGACACAGAAGGTGCCTTTTTGAGGCACTAATCTGCGATGAGAGTTGCTACTACCAATTAAGGGTGTTGATTGACAGCTGCTCTCCATACAGCGGTTTCCAGAAAATGCAGTGGCTTTCAACTCTTCTCTGGCTTCTTGTCACAAGGGCTGGAGGTTGGTGTCCCCTCAGATTTGCTATCTGATCTGCTCAGGGGAAGGCTGTAACTTGCTTCAGTTGCAATCAACCAGCTGAGCTCCAGGGGTGTCAGCAGAAGGTCTTTTCTTCTTTGGTCCCGGTAAGTGGAGTGGGTCAGTGATTGATGGCACAGGCTGCTCAGCTGGCTGGTGACCTTCTGCATGGGGCTGGCCAGAAGTTTCTTCCAGCTGGACAAAGAGATGTGAATTAAGACATTACTCAGAATCTAGTGAAGCCAGCTGGACTCTCGGGTTACATTTGTGCAAAAATGAAATGAGAAAGGAGCTGCTCCCTTGGCCAAGGGGAAAAATGTCAAAACTTCTTCTCTTCCTCACAAATTGCAGTTGTCCATAGGGCTTAACAGATACAGTTTCTGGTCCAGTCTGTTTCCTAAGCTTCAGCAAAAGCTCACTGCCACATGCAAAGACTGTGCTAGAGAACGTGGTGAAAAAACCCCTAAACCAAACCAATTGGTCAATGGGTCTTGGTCAATCTGCTGATATTGGAATAGCCACTGTGGCACCCAAGCTGTCTAATGCACAGCTGATAGAGGTTGTCCTGTTTGTAGTCTCTACCAGAGGATACTGGGCTAGGATAGAGCTCCAGTTACACATTTTAACAACCTTATTCAATTTTTCTGAACATCAGGGGGTGTCCTGGAACTGTCAGGGAGCTCCCAGAGTTTGTTATAAGAGCTAGGTCAGATTTGGCTATTTACTGCTGAGTTATGGGCCTGTGATAACCTCGTGGTATGGGAAAGTCAAGGGCTGGGACACTGCCTGTGTTGGATTGCTCTGTTAACTCAAAGTGGAAAGGAGAGTGTGTTCTTGAGCTCAGGAACTCTGTCTGTTTCAACTGGATCAGGAAGATGCCTGTTTACTCCGTCTGTTTTGGCGGAGGTACCAAAGATATCTATTAAAAAAGCTCCATCTTGGACCTAAAACTCCATGAAGCTGTTTGACTATATCCTGCTCTTAACACTGCAGTAACAGGCAAGATATCTGGAGGAGTTTCTCTCTTCATCTCCAAAACAATCCTTATCTGAAGGGTCTGGTACATTGGTTAGCCTCCCACATAGGAGTGTAGCGATGAAGAATTCCGTAGTCCAACTTCCCTGGCCTGGCCAGTTTATGGAGCTGGATTTTAGTGCATTTCTCAAAATGCTTGTGTAGTCTAAACCCTGTGCAGGCTGAAAGCAAGCTAGGGAGCTGTTGGATACACAATGAAATGACTGGATCTCTGCTGTAGGTCAGGAGGAACCAGATGTACTCCATGTGGCCAGCAAGATGCCTTAGCCCCCAGCCACTAAGGAACAATGAAATAAAGGCTCAGACAGTGGGCAGGTGGGGAGCATTTCTGGGACAGATGAAGCCATTGCAGTGTGTGCTTGCTTTGCACAAACACAGAGTTGTGACTGCTTTGTGCATTGTATTCCAACAGTGTGAGATTTGGGGCAGATTCAGAGCCTCTGGTGAAACATTTTTCCCTGAAACACTTAGTGTAGGCTGGCTTTATGGAGCTCTTCTGCTCCATGATAATAAGCAGAAATTTTGGCCTTCACAGCGTCAGTCGGCCAAACTGGAGCTGTTGGAACAGGTTCACCCAGCAAGGCGTCTCCTGTCTTTATCCACCACTTACTGGCAGACAGTGACCAGAGGCAAATGGCTGGCAAAAATCACTGCCAGTGTTTGCTGTTCTCTGTGGGGAGACAGGGAATAGATGTAAGACCTTCACTGCTGCCATTTGCTCCCAGGAAATTTGGATGCATGGGTATCTTCTTGGATCAGCTAACCTCACTAAATTTTAACCCTCTTCTGGCCTTTGAAAGCCCCTAAGAGGAGTGATATATAATTCAAGTCTCTATGTTATACCTCTCTTCTCTGGCCGTGCACATTTTCCTCCCTGGACCAGTGACGGGGCCTGTGGATGCTGATGTGTGTATTGACCCCAGTGGCAGCTGTAGCCCAGCATTCTGCTAAAGTCTGGTGCTTTGAAGTGAAGACATGAATGGAGAGGCCTGATTTGAAGCAGCCAGTGCTATAAATCTCCTTCCCACATCCCACAGATAAGCAGCATCCTGGTGAGATGGGCAGAAGATGGAGAAAATGTGACAAGCTGAATTAAATGGCACACTTGCTACTTACTCCAACACCCAGCAGTCTTGTACAAACAGGGTTTTTTTCTTTCTGCTGCCTGGTGTTGAGAAAGGGTTTTTTTCAGCAAGTTACTGAGATAGAGCACAACTATTTTCTTCTTTATGTGTGTTTTTGCCCTTGCAGGGCTTTTTGCCAAACTGGGAAGGGAGGGAAACTCATGTACATACATAGTATAGCCACTCAGGAAAAAGGATGTGGATTCAAGGGTATTTGTTCAACCCGAAGTCCTGGATGCAAAAGTTAAAGTTTACAGGGCTTATCAAGTAGAAACACATTTCTCCTTTGTGAGAGACAGTGGTCTGGAAACTCTTGTTGGAATGGCTCCATTTCAGATCTCTTCCTAAGTGACAGTGCTTGTTCACTGACAGGACCTTCTCCAAAGGGTGATGAGGGCATGGGCCGATAGGGATGAGTGGGCTTTTCTGGTGTCTCCAGGGAGCTGATTACTTCCATTTCTGTTTTTGAAAAAATAATCTAAACTCTTTCTTGGAATAGAGTTGAGGGGTTACAGGAAGGTTGTCAGGAATGGGTGGATGGTGGAAAAACACCCCTGAGATCCATACTGCCTGCTAGCATCAGTCTCATCTAAACAGCTCAATTCTGCTCTGAATTTGGGTCTGCATTGGTAGAGCTGCTGCGGAAGAAAGCTGTCATCAGTGAACACAAATCCTGCTGGATTTGAGGAAGAAGCATTTTCTGGCTTGGGTGACAGGTGAGGACTCCAGTGGGAACACAGTCCCGCTTGCCATTTACAGTCCCCTCCTTGGCACAGAGTCTGCAGAAAAGAAAAACTTTCCACCTCTTTTCTAGATCCACCTTTTGGAGGATCTGTTGTGCTTCGGACTGTGCAAACCGACAGTGAGATAGGCCAGGAGTTACTGAGGGGAAGGGAAAAAGAAGGTTTCCTCTTCTCTCCTGCACACCAGAATGGCTGTTGTAGCATCTATTCACCAGCATGGGTACAAGGGAGGCTTTCACTTTGTGGCTGCACCAGAGAAACCTCTGTGTCTGGAGAAATTTACTTTCAGTATTAAAAACAACAAGTAGGAGCGTAAAGAAAAGTTGAAGGAAGTATTATGTCTAATCTGGCATCCTCCTCAGCTTAGTGATGATAAGCCTTTCTTCTGCTCCATCTTAATAAAGCTGTAGTTGGCAGCAATTGTTTTTTGATTTCCCATGTGTGCCAGGAGACACTCCCCCTCTTTCTTCAAGGGCTGGGTTTCATCTTGGCTTTATTTGGTGAGAGGAAACCGATGTTTAGCGCATACTGATTGCGTAGTCTGCAGCAGTTTGGGCTGTAATGTGGGGGCTGCAGGGCTGTGCTGAGCTGGGAGGATCAGCTGCCGTGTTCAGGGCTTCCATGGAGACAGGCTGATGAGGCACCAAGGGACACATCCTCGCAAGTGGGAAGGATGCAGGATGGAGCGGGGCAGAGGAAGAGGGATCAGATGCTTTCTGTTGTAGAAACTGATGTGAAGCCGCCCAAACTGTGGTTAGAAAAAGAGAATTTTGCATTCTAATGGTGCTAGAGCATATGCTAAACCAGCTGGAGAAAAGATTTGCTTTGGGCTGATTGGCTGAGCAGGAGCTGGAGGCTGCCTTGGAGGCATAGCCTAGGGAATGCACAAAGCTTGTGGTAATTTCTGGCATTACAAGGAAAATTTATGCAGCAAATAACTCAGAGAGAAATAAGAGTTGCCAGGAAATGCCCAACAACATTCAAAGGCTGTCTAATTTCAGTGGTCATGACCATCAGAATAAAGCATACACTTACTTTCAAGAACCCATCAAAGTTCTTTTTTCAAGAACTGATGCCAGTCCTGCCACTGCTCAGCCACTTTGGGTTTAAGTTGGATGTTTTCCTTCTGCCACCTCCATCTCTTAGGTGGATGTAGCTGGGAGAGGTGGGATTGACATTGCTCCCTTTGAGCAAAGATCTCACTGGCATTTTTCCTGTTTAATGGAATATTAACTCTGTCTCTAGAGTGTCTGGAGCCATGTGGAGAGTAGGCTGCAGCCTACGATGAGATGCCTGACTTACCTTTAAACTAACTGGATTGTGGGCTGCACAAAGCTCAAACAAATCACAAATTCTAGGTAGGGATTTACCAGACCTTTATTCATTATCCTCTCTTAAGTGGATTAGACCATGCTAGTAGAAATAGAACAGTCATGGAATGAGTGTAAACCCACGCCAGATCTGAATGTATTTGCCTAGTTTTTATACACAGAGCAATAAGAGGCAGCAGGATTCCAGTAATAGTCAACTTAATGTGTTTTTAGTTTCAAGTGATTGTACAGCTCTTCCCTGCAGAAGAATTGTTTGCTACACAAGCACATTACGTTTAGGAACAAATAAAAACACACTCTAAATCATAGCGTAAGTGTGGACTCATTTCTGTCTCCTGGTAGAGACAGGGCAGCACAGAGCCAGTGAACTGATTCTGGATGAATTCAGACAGGGACGCTGTATGCAGTGCAAGAGCATCTGTAAACCTTTCACAATGCATTAAATGTAGTTAACGAAGATCTATGCCCACAATAGGTACCTTTTATCCAAAAAGAGTGATTTTCTTGCCAGCTCTCCAATGCAGACTTCATTTTCTCTTTCCCATTTCAGGAGATACATTTAAAAAAAAGAACCACAGTGACCTGCTGTCTAAAGGAGAAGGCTCGTGTTGAGCAGAGTATTGCAGGCCAAAAACCTGAACTGTTTTGGATCTGCTATTTTTAATTTGTGAATCTTTCGAATAAAATTAAGAAGAGCTTGAACAAGAAAGGTACTGATACTCTGAACATTTTGGGAATATCTTTCACAGCTTCGTGTCTGATTTTCAAAGCAACTTGCCCTAGAAACTCCATGTGAAGTTCATAATAGATGCACTAAGTTCACTAGGAAGGAAATCAACTTTGTTGATCAGTAAATCGAGTTTACTGTCCTAGCAGCAAAAGGAGCATTTGACAAGTTGCTCTCCAGTGATCTGGATTCCTAAAAGACTCATCATAGACTATGAGAGATGTGTAAACACCTCAAATAACCACTTAAAGCCTTCTTTTTTATTAAAAAGAGAAAAAAAATTTCTGCCCTTTTTCCTTATGGAAATTGTCTGAAAAATATTACCCCTTTGCTGGGACTGACAAGCCTGTGAGTGAAAATAAACAGCTAAAATCACAGTTTGCCTGAAACCTTACCAGCTGTGCTGCTGCCTGATGCCTCCCCAGCTACCACAAAACAACTCCTAAGTCAATTAGGCTCCAGGCAGAGCTGTGTGTGCATTTGATGGGAGCTGCCACGTTTTTGGGAATTTGGGCTCTTTTAAAAATATTAACCTTCACTCTGAATTTCTTTGGGCTCTGATGGATGTTTGTAGAAACAACAATGCTCTGTTTAATGGTGTTATCTATAAGGAGGGAACCAAACAATCAGAAGAATATAACAGACTTTCTCAACCTGAATTGAGTTTCCTACCAGTGTTTCTTTCTATGCCTGTGTGTTTTCCCTCTTTCCTCTGCTTAGATCCATAGCCTGGAGCTGGCAGCTTCTTGAAAGTTTACAAAGCCACTTTCCCCCTATCAAAGTATGTTTGTTGTGGGAGACACAAGGAAAGGGCTGGACACCAGTGAATGAACAGCAAGGAACTTCTTAAAATAGAGTAAAAGAGAAATACACATTTAAAAAAAAAATCTGTGAATTCAAATCCAGGATTGATAGAATTGTTTTAAAGCCCAGGCTCTTTCATAGCCTTCCCATATGGGTTAGGGCACACAGCTTAGCCTGTCCCACATTGCTGTAAGTCCTCAGCATGTGTGTTAGGAAATATTTTTAGCCTTTAATTCAGCCAGGAAAACGTCCCAGTATATCTATAGACTCGCTGAAGTCAACGGGATAAAGAACACAATTTAAGCAAAAAAATGTATTTAAGTGAACTGAGAGGGACTACATCTCAACAGGGAGATCTTCCCCTTTTTGAAGCACTACCCTTCCACCTTCAAAAGTCCCAGATCTCCCATGAACTCAGATGGCCTCATTTCCAGGTCTTTACCCTTCCAGGTAAGATGACCTTTGTTTTCTGTTTTCTTTATAATGAGCAAAGTAGATTTTTTGTCTCTGTTTCCCTCACCCTTTAAGCTGCTGTCTTCCACATTAAGTGTCTCAGTCTATACATACACTTACCATTAAAATTTAAAACAAAACCTTCATCTTATTTTACAAGCAGGTTTCATGTTCTTTCTTTAATTGCTTAGTTCCACTGATTTAGACACTTTCCTTTGTTTTTCATAATTAGCTCTGCAGATTAAGAGCATGAGAGTTTGTGCAAAAGCTTATTAATTATTTGCAATAATTAGCAGCCGCAGAACTGCAGATGCTTTTAACCTAAGTCTGTGGAGGAAGGGAGGAAGGAAGCATTGGCTGATTTTTTCCCTCTTCCTCTCACAATCTGATATACCCTGTAATCTGAAATATTTATTGACAGCTTAGTTTTCACCAGAAGCCTTGGTGTGCTCTGCTTTAACTTCCTTCTGATCTCTACCCAGCTGCAAGTGGATACCTCCTCTTGGCAACCTTCGGCTTTGCTTCGTTTTCCAGATTGCCATTTTGTTGTGGCAATTTGGTTGCTCCACAGACATTGTTCTCTGAAACTTCTTTTTTTACTGTTCCCTCTCTATCATTTACAGGGATAAAATCCTATAATTGCCTTGTCTGAGCCCCAAGGCTCCAGAAAGGGATCTGTATTTTGATGGCACATTAAACGGTGTCACTGATAGGCCTCTGAAGCAAGAGTCAGAGGAGCTTGTACTGTCCACAAGGGGAGGCTTTGGGCAAGGGCTTCAATCACTCCTTCACCTGTGCTAGGTCCTCTCCGAGGCTGCTGTGTGTAGATACATCCTGTTTTATAAAAACAATGTAAGGAGGGCAGGGAGAAGCTTTAGAGCACATGACATTCTGGGAGATGAAGTGTGAAGTCCTCAGAAATAAAGCAAAGACTTGTTCTACATGAAGCAAAAAAGCCACACTCGCAGAAAAAATGTACTTCAGACTCCCCTTGAGATAAATGTAATTAAAGATAATACATGAGAAGAGGTGAGGTAAAGAATATCCAGAGGAAGCCATTTGTCATGCAGAACAATGACGCCCTATTTTAATTGGCCTCACAAAAACCTTGTTACCAGGCTATGTATTTTGACATCCGTCTACCGACACTTTCTTAATCAGTCAGCTGCTGTAATATGTGCAGATATCGTTCTGAAACAATGGGAACTCCACGGCCTTTTTACAAGGCGTACCTGCGGGTATAATCAGCCACTTTCCCCAGGTGTGAAGGGTATGGGAACAGGGTTGTTGAAGAGCTGCCAGCTCTGTAACACAGGCTGAGCATGCAGAGGACAGTGCTTCAGTGTGAGGACAGCAGTGCAAGGAGGGAAAAGGAAAATTACTCATACTTGCTGAAGACCCCCATTCTCAGCCCTTTACAAACATACACACGTTCTCTCCTGAAAAGCAGTGATCAGCTGTCGCACAAGTGAATTCTTGTTTGTGGTGTAGTTTGTGAGATGTAGTGTCATGCACAGGCTTGAGGCTGCTGGAGCACTTGGCACCAGCCATGTTTCTACAGTTTTTTGGTGTCATTCCTTGTTTGATTAGGGGGAACTAAAACTGTGGGAGTTTTGTTTCTTTGATTGTTTGGTTGTTTTTTTCCCCAAAGGACTGCCACTATTAGTATTATTAAAAAAGTCATGTTTCATTATATAGAGCCTCTTGCGAAAAAATGTTCTTTGGCTGTTGTATCCCAGTGACAGCACCTTCTCTGCATTAGTTTCTTCCTTATAAGCCTTGCTGGCAAAGTGAGGCACATGAAGTAGGAACAGCCACTTGGTATCCCTTTGGAGATTCATCCAGAAATAAGTGTTAGGACTTTTATGTCTGATGATCACTAAAATCTACAATTGTGCTGCTGCCTCAGTGCCTGCTGGTGAGAGAAATGCCATCCAAAGGTTGGAGTAAGCTGCAGAACTGGGGAACAGCAGCAAGTGAAATGAAGGGTTTGGAAAAACTTCAGAAACTTCTCTCGGAGCATTTAGTGAGAAAGCTCCCCTGACTCGCTCTCCTGACCAGCCTGAAGTACCTGGAATAACAGTAGTTAATGCAAACACAAAGTTGACTAAGTTCTTATTTAAAGGTGGTGTTACATTATGTGTCTCACTTTAAGTAAAT
Source organism: Oreocharis arfaki (assembly GCA_013398015.1). Taxonomy (NCBI): domain Eukaryota; kingdom Metazoa; phylum Chordata; class Aves; order Passeriformes; family Paramythiidae; genus Oreocharis; species Oreocharis arfaki. The sequence goes on along the minus strand of VZRR01013906.1, from coordinate 934,896 downwards.
ATATATATATATATATATATGAGATAGAGATTTGAGACAGGTATTCAAAGAACAACTGAGGATATTTTCAAGATTAGAGAGCCCCACATTATCATTTAACAAGTAGATTTTAAAAATCTGCCTTTGTCTTTGGTAGATCAAGTCTTAATCTGAGAGTAATACACATGCTTAATTATCTTCAAAAATCAAGGTCTCAGAAAACGCTTACGGTGATAGAAATGGAAAGGACAACTGGTGTTACTGTGTCCAGGTTTCTGGCACTGCAGGCAACTGTTTCACATAATTTTTTTCATACACTGAATCACATTTCCTTCTGCACCACTTAGGAAGCTAGCCTTCCCTATGCTGAGTGTTCTTTCCTGCTTCCTTGCTCTCTTGGACAGGAAAGATTTTTTTTTTTATTTTGCAGCCTAAATATTTTCCTGGAGAGGCCGCAACTGTTGCCTGTTACAAAGATCAGATTCAGAGGCTTGAAATTGCCAAGATCCCTTTTTGCTTCTCCTTCTGTCTCTCTTTCTTCCATACAGGTGGCACATTTATTGTCAAAGCATACAGCCCCAACCACAAAACCTTGACAGATTTGTTAAAAATCCTTGTACTTGTGATTTCCAAATGATGGGATGAAGACAGTCTGGCTTCTTCAGTTTTATCTCATTCAGTTCCAAATTTTTCCTTTTGCCTCAGATTTAGCCATGCTTTCTCTACACTCTTGTCCTCACCCTGCATTTGTCCCCACAGCCAGCAAACCTGCCCTTATGGAGCACCGAGACAAAGTACGAGAGGACCATGCTGAGCCTGTCTTTAATCTCTACTCTATCCTCACTGCTTAGTGGCCCAATTTGTTGCCTGTCACCTGAAGGAGCATCTGAGCCTCAGGATTATTGGTCGCATTTATTTTTCAACATATGCCTGGGAGCCAGTCTACCTTAATGACACAATTCTCACTAGTCTATCTCTTCATCTAATAACATTACAGAAATTGCTATTCATATCTAACACTGAACCTGGAGGGGGAAGCATCTATAACAAACTCCCAGCACTACTCAATAGAATCTCTTACGAACCTTTCTGTAGGCAATTTCACACAAATGCAGTCAATTTTATCCATCCTACTTGTTCTCATTCACTCTGCTGCATCAAGCCAGGCCACTCGGCCATCTTTGCCTTTCTTTCTGTTTCCAAACCCATTAAAACCATGGCCACTATTTTGTTGTGTTTATGTTACTCCATTTGTTTCTGATTTGACATATAGATACCATCAGTGTTCTAGGACCCCTGCTTTATTGCCCGTGTACTATACCTTGCATTAATATACAAAGTTTCACTGCTAATCCTCGATGTCTTGACCAGACCAGGCAAGGACATTTTAACAACTGTATCACCATCCTGACAACTGGAGAGTCTCACAAAGTGTTTGTCTGATAATATGCCTCTTTTATTATACTCTGATGGAGCCAATGGTGGCTACTATGCAGTGAGAACTTTTGCTGTAGTACAGGTGATCCTTATGCTGTGCCAGTCCCAGCAGTATTAGGCTTCCTTTCTCTTTGCTGTTCATTTTCCTACTCACTTCTGTTCCATTCTTTTCTATTTTCTTGCGTATTTGATTTTCCTTTCACTCTTCAGTAAATGCAGGGGTGGAGTCCGCAAACATAACTTTCTTCCCATTATCTAGTTTGAAGCTTATCTCCTTCATCTCATCTGCCTTGACCCCATGATGACTTGGCAGAGGTCAGTAACATCCTGACTTGCACTGAGAGTATTACAGGCAGCTGTGCACAATCCAGGAAACAAGGAGGCAGGCCATGGAATTGTGAGGCAGTGGACAGAAAGCCAATGAAAAGATATACTTAATTCCCCACAGTGCACCATTAAACTGTTGAACTCATGATGTATTCAAACAGAGGAGTTCAAGACGAAATTTAACAAATTCTAGGCAAAAAAATCTGCAAATGCTTTTGAGCACAAAGAAACGACTTGAGGCACAGGATGATACTTAGAGCCTTAGCTTTTCAGGGAACATCACCCCAGGGATGAGTTGCCCCGTCCTTTTAATCCATCTTTAATCTTCAAATCATAGCCATTACCTGGGATAGGACCCTGAACTAGGTAGAATTCATGTAATTCTGATAATCTTGGATCGTCTGAGGAGAATTTACCTTTCTGTGCATCCCCAGTTTGTAGACATTTTTCTAGTGATACAGCTTTGATGATGATTTTTTTGACTTTCCTGATTATCAACCCCCCCCCCCCCCCTTTTTTTTTTTGAAATCATGCAAGTGGAAATGAAAATACTTATCTTGCCCTTGCTGAATGTGTTGACTATGTATTCTGCAGCCAAATCTCTGGAGCTGGCATTACACAACAGTATAAAGTAATACTTGAGACAGAGAGAGGTGGTGTTTCTCATCTGGCCAGGTTCATTTGTTTGGCTACTCTAATGCATTCTGCAAAGCGGGGGGAGAGAGACTGCTTTTGCCCTCTGAAAAGCAGAAAGCATTATGAAAAATAATGAAATACAGTATGGTCCTGATTGTTCAGTTGCCATAGGGAAAGCTAAATAAGCCTGGATAAGAGAGGTTTCAGAAATTCAAGGGACTTGTCAGCATAATTAATAGACATCAGCGGACATGGCCATGTTCTGGATAATAGAAAGTTCTGGACAGCAGAGGGGCAGATGACCTAGGGCTATATACCAAAGCCAACTGTAGCTTCCATAGCTCTCATCTTAAAAGTCTTTCCCAGATCTGATTACCATCCAAAAATGCACTCTGCTTGAGAGAGACAGTAACCACCATGGGTCATACAATAAAATAAGACCAAAAATCCTGAAGTTACCAAGGGAGGGAACACTAACTAGTGATGTTTATATGTTTTTTTCTCCAGATATGATTAATTTAGTCAAAGTGAAACTACACAACAACCCACAAAAGGGATAAGCTTCTGCTTTGTTTAATTCTCTAGGACCTTCCCCTTTCACAGCATCCATTCATGCAGCACATTTTTGTCTCATCACAAAAGCTACCCTCACGTGTGCTGTTTTAGGTACCATTCACAAACCACTGAGGGGTAGCAGTTGGCAGAAGCTGATATTTAAACAGAAACATTTTAATGGCAATTAGAATAATTTATTCCCATTCCATTTACAAAGTTAAGCTATGTTCTGCTCTAAACATAAGGCACACAAATAGATAAATGGATCATCATGCAGGCATCACACTGTCAAACCTAACACTGGTTGATCGCAAGGCAAGATTACATTTTTCTCACTCTGCAAATGTTGCATTTCCAGAGATATCTGAAATATTTTTCTACATCCTCAATGGAATTTTATTCATTGTTTTGTGAAAAAGTCATCAAAAAGAAAAAAAAAAATTTTCCATACTTGAGATCTGAAAATAAATCTTAACTGGTTTCAGACTCTAAGATATTAAGAACTGGTAGGCGTTTGGTCAATCTGACTGTCTATAAAGCTGTTCAGAGACCAGCTCTTTTTGATGTGGCAAGTTTGTAAATAATAATGTTCTTTTGAAAGTGCTTTTAGAAATTACTTTATTTGGAAATATATTAATATATGTAAAAGTTCCATTTTTAAACAAAAATCCCAAACTATCATTCTTTTGCCTGAAAATATGTTCAGTCAAAATGCTATTACTGACAGACAAATTCTAATCATGTCTATTTAATTTTTATACTTCATGTCTGAATATTCAATCCTCTCATAAGTAATGCAGTGTTTTAACTTACTGTTTTCAAAATCCCACTGAAGAAAATGCCTCTGCTTGTTCTGGTCTGGATGTTATGGCTGTACAGCAACGGCAACTCTGTCTCCTTTTCTCGTGCCACTGCTCAGGTTTTTGTGCCTATTCTTGAGCTACATAGGGAAACAAATCCAGGCTAAAACTAACTCTTTTTTTCCTCCCCCCCTCCAGGAAGAGCTTGGAACTGCTAAGTAATTTTATTGTGTTTATCGTTAACTGTTTCATCAATAGTGACTCATGATCTCCATTAGCAATGAAGCTAGGAAAAAAGCATGGAAAATACAAGCATGACCCCTTGGCAGGTGTCACTGTACAAACACAAGACTGAGAATGCTTTGCTTTTCTCACCTTCCAGTGAGGAAGGTGCAGAAAGGATCAATCACTAGGACTACACACATCTGTGCTTGAAATTAAAATACGATGAAAGTTCAAGGATGTATAATGCAGAACTAGAACATCCAGGCTTCACAAGGCAGTCAGTTCAGGACCCAGGGCATTTTGTTTGATATATTCATTTTTCAAGTGATCCATGCTGAATTTAAATTGTGATAACTCATAAGTCTCTCCTTTAATTTACTGCACTAGAGCAACTGGGTACTTCCTACAGCAAATCAACTCAGGTGATGAACATGCATGAGGTGGGTTTTGCTGGGCTTTTTGTTCTTTCTATCAACAATATATTGCTTGCATCGATGGGTTTATGACACACGAACTGTGGTCTCACACAGGGGGGCGGCTCTGTGCCGTGTCTGGGGTCAGGGCAGTTCTGGGCTTCACTGACAAACAGGGTAGAGCCTGGAGCTCCAATTACACGGTGGAAACTGCATTGCATGGCACTGCTTTCTTAAGGGTAACAAATGGATGCTTTTAGGGAAAAAAACAAACAAAAAAAATCCCCCAATAAACGCATCCCAGGAAAATTTCTGATTGCCTTATGAAACATAAGGACTATTTGTGTTGTCAGCCAAGGAACATTCATGATTCATTCGGATTCCATAAGAAAAAGAATCCAACCAGCTGACAGAAGAAAAGAATTACTTCAAGCATGAAAGGAACATTTTATTTTTACAAATATACAGGAAATTCAAACCAGCTGAAGTTAAAAATATCCTTTTTTGCAACCAGCCAGCTGAAATTTTGTTTTGACAGTTTTTATGCAAGTATTGTAACCATTGACTGATACGAAAGCCTGACATAATGACAGAAGTCTTTATGTGCCTGTATGCCAGGCGGTCCTCATCTCCTTCCAACATCCCTGTAACTAACATCACACACACACATCCCCCTCAGGACTTGAGATATATGTAAATAGTCAGTTGTGTATTTGTTCTGGAAGTCTTGTTATACATGTTGATGCATACACTATTAAAGTATAAACCAGATATTCACAACCAGGGAGAGGGTTGCTTGCCTTCTATTGATATTTTCTGGATAACCCAATCTACATCAGGGTAAAACATATTTTGCAGGTCTTAATCAATTTCTCCAACATAGCAAGATTTTTTTTCAGTGATATTTTCAGACTTTGACCTGATATTTTGTTATTACATCTGTCCTCTTGCATGAAAAGATCTTCATAATTCTTGCAGCGAGTGTTCAGTTGACATTGTGGTCCTAAGATGGTATCAGGGAGCAAAGGACCTGAGGGAGAGGACAGATGCACAGCAGCCTGCTAAACAGCATCGGAATGATTGGAGCAGTGTGGGATGGTGCTGGAGTGGGGAGGTAGGTCAGACGAAGGCTGAAATGGGAGAATGGATGCAGGACGAGGCGGCCAAGAGATCAGCAAGGAGACTGAGAGGGCAGGATGAGGGAGCCATGGAAGAAGGGATAATGAGATTAGAGGATCAGAGAGTTCAGCTGCAAACTAGCTTGGCAGGGTAGGTGTGAGAGAAAGTTCAAGGAGGTCAATGTGCTCTTGTTGGAGGTAGCAGTGATGCACTGCAGGGGAGTACTTGGGGCTGCAGCAGCCGGGGAGTGGCCTCTGAAACCAGCAGAAAGACCATGAGCTCAATTGCTAAACTCTCTGAGCAAATTAATTACGTAAATGCTGCATGTCTCTTATTTAACAAATGGAGAATTAAAGAGGCTTACATTGCAAAGCAAACAGCAATTAAACCTGCTGCATCTGCACGTGTATGTGTGCACCTGGATACCAAGTCACGGTTACCCAGGGCCAGGAGAGTTTGCATCAATGGTAGCAGCTGAGAGGTAAAAAAAGAGTGGTGAACTGGTGAGAAAAGCAGTAGCAGCTGCAATGCTTTTAGGGGACACACTTTCAACTAAAACATAAATATTTTAATTGAGTTATTTGCCATAAATCTATGGATCTATTTCTATAAATCTATGGAAAATAGATTTCTATTTTCTAGAAATCAATTTCTAATGTATATGTATGAGAGAAAGTACCAGAAGCCAAAAGTTAAATCCTGTGGTACATAAACATACATGCATGCACGCATAGTTTTTGGAAATAAATTTGATGCAGAAGTGGCTCGTTAAGCCGCTGTAGTTTTTAATTAAAACACAAAGTAAGAAACTGGATGCCATAAACAATAACAAAGTGAGTAGAAAAGGGTCAGGCAGAGTGTCAGCCTTGAAATTCAGATTAAAGCAGTTACTCAAACCAAAGACACAAACAAGAAAGCCAGATGTAGTGAGTACTCAAACAAATACCTTCTTCAGAGGAGAGCAAGCAGAGTGAAAAGCTGCCATTCACCCGCTGTGTGATGTCCTAAGGCTGAAATATAACAGCTGGGGAATGACTGCAAAATTTCGACTGAAGTGCAGATCAGTTTGGTGGTGTGCCTCTGTGCACGGCATGAGGAATGGGCTCAGCGCTCCCAGAGTGGGGACAAGGCAGCTTCTCCTCTTGACAGAGGTTCCATCCATACCAGGGTGCTGCTTAGGCAGGGTCAAAGAACACTGATACGCAGCTGCACAAATGCAATGGAAACTCAAAAAAAAAAAGGGGTTGATGGAAACTCAAAAAAAAAGGGGTTGATTTTATGTCATGTGACACACTCCTTCTCACCTCGCCATCTGATAACCTTAATTTATTTCACAGGTGCTAATTTCTGTCTCTCTCCTCTCCTGTAATCTCTTCTCCCTCACTAAATGCATTTCTACTTCTCTTGCTGCTAACCTCCCTTTCACTTCAAGTACCTGATTGATTAAAACATTTAGGTTAACCTGAGGGTGTAATTTCTAACCATCGGTCACAGCTTGACTCTTTCTGCATCTTTGCTGGGACTGATGAAGGAGCTGCATACCTCCTAGTTTGCATGCTTTTCTACCTGTAAAGGGTGTCAGCTACAGATTATGCCACTTAAAATGCAACAGCTGCATTTTTGACCCATTAAAGTAAATTTGCTCAGGAAATCCACCAAGATTTTAACCTGAAAAGAAGAAAAAGAAAAAATGCTGAAGATTTTGTCCCAGTCATACACTTTCCAGCCTTCGCTGAATCCCCTATGTGGCAATTCTCTGTCTTTTGACCAAGGGAATTACCAAAGACAACAAAAATACCTGCTCCACTCCAGAAACGAGTGTGACCCTGGAAGCACCTGCAGCTCCCCTGGGTGGGAATGGCAAAGATTTACTGGTAGCCTTTTTGTCAGCTTCCAGCCACGAGCACAGCTGCCTGTATTCGCAGTGCTGAGCAGCACCGAGATCCAGACTTGAAGGGAATGACAGTCGTATCTGGGCATCAGCCACAGCCCCATTCATCCTGCTGGGTCAGCCTGACCTGTCTGGCCTTCTTTCTGTCTCTGGTCAAAGCAGGGGCTGTCTCACAGCTCCTCAGTGACTGAAGCACCTTATGCAGGCAAGTTTTGGTTTTACTTCCCGTATAATACTTGAACCCACAGATTTATATCTGTGCAATGTACAATTTTGAAAACACATCAGTGCTCCGCCTGGCCACAAAATGCCTCATTACCTTTAAAAAGCAGAAGGACAGCTTATAGCCTGTGAGAGGCCACAGGCTGAGACTGGGGCCCTGATGTAGAGCTCCCAGCAGGAGCCAGGTGGAAGGAAGCAGCCTCTCAGCATCCCCACAGAAATGTCTGTAAGCCTGAGCCTTGCGAAGGGAGTCCCCAAGGCCCTGCCAGGAAATTTCTCAAAATGTTTCCAAATTCGGCTTCTGATTCAGATCTGTTCTTTGCTGATTTAATTTGGGATAAATGAATAAGTAGTTTAATGGATAATAAGAATCCTTCTTGGCCCTCCCATTGATACATTCTCAGACACAACAGCACTGGGCTGTGGTGCTCCTCTGAACAAGATTTATCCAAAAACGGAGCTGGGCACCTTAGAAACTGTACAGATGCTGCTCTTGTCCTATTGAGGTTTAGTGAATCTCTGCTGGAGCTGTGAGGTACTAAACTTTGTCTGCTCCTGTACTGTCCCTGAATACTGTAAGTCCGGATTCCAAAAAGGGCCAGAACCACCCCCTTCAGTGTGCTCAGAAAATGACTTCAAGTCAAGACATTAGCAGTCACAGGCTATTTGCAATTCTCTTAAATGTAAGGACTTTAAACGAATCCTCTTCCTTTTGTTCTCTCTGAGCCTCAGGGCTTTTCAGTGCAGAGCTGCTGCAGTTGTTCCTTTTGTTTACTTAACTGTGTAATACCCTCAAAGAGTTTCCTTCTCAGAACCACGGGCAGGAAAAGTCCTGGTGCTGCTGCTGGAGAGAGCAGCGCTGCTCTTCTGCGCTGAATTAAGGCAAAGTCAAACACTTCTTTGAAACCCGAATTTGAGCTTGCATGGGGATTGTAAAGGCAGAAATATCTCTACCACTAACAAAACCTCAAAGTGCTGAGGCGATAATAGCATTCCTGTTTCCTTCCAGAGGGCTGTGTTACTTCAGCTGCACAGGCAGAGATAGATAGATGGAGAGGGCACACTAACCTAGTAATGGGTAGTAGTCTGATAAAAGACTCATCAAGGTCAGTCTTAAGGTCAGTCTTCCACAATTCCTGCTTTGCCCAGTGTGGCTAACTGTCTGTGTGAGAGCTGCCAGACTGAGGGATAGAAATGACCTGCTTCCTGATGCCATTTTACCAGAAGAGTGAAATACAAGTGTCTTCCTTCAAATACCAGCTTCTGGGAAAGGCAGTCCCAAAAGAAAATTGCAATGGTCCCTGAGGCAAAAGCTTGAGCTTGGTTTTGTTCTCTGTTCTTCCATTGACTGATGACGTTGCATGGTGTTCGAGGTTGGGAAACAGAAAAATGCATTCCTCTCTGAGGGGCCATCAGGCCTGCTTCCTCCTCTATTTTACTAGGAAAAAATATTTGAGTTGTCTAGAGGATCAAGCCTCTCTCTCTGCCTCTTCGACACTCATGATTGCTCCACTCACCTGGGACGCTTGGGCTTCTGCTTCAACATATACAGATGCCATGGCTGAAGTCTGCTTTCTTCAAATCATTTTGTAAAACTCAGATTTTTTGCAGGTTACCTTAACCTTTTGTCCCACATCCAAACTGACAGCCATCTTGTTAGATGGAGAACACTGCCACTTTAAGGGACAATTTCTTGGAAAATTTTCGTAAAATCAGAAACAGACTCACTCAGTGCTTCATTTATTTTACTCAGGAGGGGTTGTAATTCACCCTACAGGTTTGGAAAGCAAGGCCAGGGAGTTCAAGCTGTGTTATGTATGCTCTAAATACGAAGGAAACCAAACCTGATAAGCAAATGCAAGTGAGCCAGAATCAAAACCTGCAGATCAAAACACTTTTGGGCAAATTCAACAGGCCGTTATGGGGATATAGATCTAAATCTTGCAGGTGGCTTTTCTTTCTTTTCTGATAAGCTGAAACAAATCCCTCTAAAAGTCTCACATCTTTCAAATGCCCTAACCTTGGAGCTGTTCTGAGTTCCGTGGTGGGAGCTGGGCTCCATCCAAAGATACTCGGATATGCTGCAAACACATTTGCCTGCACTGACTCAACCTGGGGCTGTGTTCTGCCTAAACCACCTGCCATGTTTATATGAAAAGGTGCAGAACGCTGCCTTGAGCTCAATGGTGAGCTGCGAGTTGTAAGACTGATTCCCTGTTAAGCCTTTGAACGAGCTACAACTTACATCACTGGCTTGAGGGTGGTGAAGAGAGAAGCTGTGAAAAACATGTTGCTCCAGCTATAGAACACTCAGGCTGAGATCCAAAGATGTGTTTCTGACTTAGTCCATCAAACATGGAGCAAAGGATTGAACCTCAGGCCAGAGAAGTTTCACAACTACCAATGATTTAAAGTCTGGATTTAACAACAGACAATAATGTCTTCATGTATTTGGAAAGATGAAGGCCAATTTCAGGAAGGGAGTTGCCAAGGAGCCAGACACATCACGCATGGTTTGAACAGCAGCTGTTGTTGAAACATCTCAATCAATATTTTCTTTAACACAGTGTCCTCCTGTTCCAGGAAGGAACACTTGAAGGAAAAAATTTTCTAGAAATACTCAGTTTTATTAAGGAAAGAGTTTACAGTAGAAACTGATGATAAGTTCGTTCTTTTCTTCTAAGTTTTCTTGGGAAAGGTAATTTTTTTCCTTAAAAAAAAAAATCATAAAAATCTCTTGCATTTTCAGTCACCTGACAAAAAGTTCTCCACATTTTTGAGAGATGCTGGCACTTCTACTGTCATCTCAACCTCTTTTTAACCTCTGATGAAAAATTGTGTCTTGGCAGGTGATTTCTAGCTGGAGACCCCATCAAGAACAAGAGCAGCAAAAAAATTACCAGCCTCAAGAGCAGAAAAAAAAAGAATTAAACGACACCGATATGTCCAGTAATTACTTGCAATCACTCTTCTCTCTGTTTTCGTCTCTGGTAGCCAGGCCATGCTTTATTAATTTAATTACAGCTCTCTAACCTCCTCAGGTGGCTGCCATGTCTGAGTCTGAGTTGCAAAAGGAGCAATGTGGCAGAGACATTCCCCCAGCCCTTAATTTTAGTGGTTCAAAGCATGGCATCTTATTAAATAACAACTTAATTGCCAGCAGCTCCAGTGCTTTTGCAGATCAGAGGTTAATTTTTATTTTCTCTCCCTTGCAGCAAAGCATGTCTCCCTGCAGTCACTATGTGGTGGTGACCCTGGCTGGAGGGAAATGGTGTCTCAGAGTTTTGGGGAATATCTTCTCTCTTTTTAATTTCAGTGGCCTGGTAATTATAAAAATCTGTTCCCACCCACATTGTTAATTTTCATTAAAAACAGACAGGGGTAATCAATCCTCAAGCTTCTATTTGAGGACCTTTTATAAACTGCCTAAACCAAACTGCTCCAAAATGTCACAGCTTTTATTAACGCTGGAGAAAGCGAGAGTCCAACCAGAAAGGTAGTGAGGCCTTCCAAGCCCTCAGCTCTGGAGAGGAATTGGCCTTTTAGTGAGAAGAGTAAAATGCACCCTTTTCACTCTGTCTTGCTCACCCTAAACAACTGGTGTCATCTCATCCATCAGGATACTGAAAATTATATAAGCCCATCATTTACCATCAGTAAAAACAGATTGAGTCTGGCTATGCAGCCTGAGTTTAGTTCAATATTTAATGACTCGTGTGTTGCGTTTTATTTCATCTGCAGTAGTTTTCTGCTTCCTTATTTATTACAATCATATTTATTCCCTGTAGTAGCACCTTGCAGCCAGACTGTATTCCCAGCTGCTTTGAGGGGTTAAAGAAGCCAGCTCCAGAGCTATGATGACGCGAACAGAGAAAATGAGAGGGTGAAGGAAAGACAAGATGGATGAAGAGCAAAGGAACGGCAGAGGTTGTGCTGGTCTATCTGTTTTATGTAATGAAGTAGAGGATTTTTCAAGGTGCTTTTCCATCCTATTTGTGATGGTTCTACAGTTCATACTAAACTTGTATGTGAAGGTCTCAGAATCTTTGTGGCATTTTGCCTTACTTCATTTCTGTGAGATGCAGCAGGACTCTTATCCTGTTGTGCACTGCTCCCCATCTACCTGAGATACCTAGGCTGAGTTTAGGAGTGGTGTTCCTGCAAGTGGGGAAGAGGACACTAAGGAAAGTCTCCAGGTAAAGCAATTTCTGGAACAGATGGCAAATGTAGAGGAGTTGTCAGGGTCACTGAAACAAACAGCAGCTTTGGGCTAAGAAACTCACCCTGTGTAATATTTTAAATCCAAACAACTAATATGAAGACCATGAGGATGAAATCAAAGGGCTCCCTTTTATATCAGGATGGGAAACTGGGATTGGTGTCAGGGTCTTCTTAAGAGATTTCTGGTGAAAGAGACTCACAACAGTAATAAATCCTGTGCGAGGTTATCTGTCACACAGAGCCAGAGCTGAGCCAGCCCCATCCAGCTCTGAGAGTTCAGGCTGGTTCTTCCTCAAAGGAAGGGTTGTCACACTAGCCTGGCACATAAGGATACATAGTGCCGTGGAGAAAGGGGCAGGATATAGTGAGTCAAGCAAGCTGTCCCCTGTGAAGACAGCCCTGGAGTCAGAAACCTGTCCTTGAGAAGCATTTGGAAAATTGGCTTACTGTTGATTTAATTTTTGGGAGGGATGGAAATCACTCAAAACTTGCTGTAAGACTGATGCATTTGTCTGCCAGCAGGGATCCTGGTGTGAGAACTGCTGAGACAAACAGGGTTGTAGAACAGGTTTTGCTAAATTTGAAAGCACTGGTTTTGTTCTCTTGCTTTTTTTTTTTTAATTTAGCCACAGCATAAGAACAGTGCTGGATAATTTGGGTGATCTAGATAATTTGGGTGATCTGTTTGAGAACATAGTGTATCAACATAAGGGAGATCATGGCCTGACAGATTCCTGTGCATCAGCCAAGCTGTGATTGACATCCAAAGGCAAAAGGCAACTCACATAATAGAAAATAAGAGACCTATTCTATTAAGAGTGCTGTTACACCAATCCATCTCCTGATTACCACACCCTTACCTGCATTCCAGGCTCACATTCCTCCTCCTGGTTGGAGCTCTCCTGCAGACTTTTGCAGGGCCAGTTCAGCACATTAAGATGAAAACATTCGACTGTTTCACCAGTTTTTGCCACTGCTAGGTAAAACAGCTTTCTGATACCCAGCTAAATTGCTGTAGGCTTCTGTGGCAATGTTGCCAGAGGCTGTGGCTCCAGGAATATTTCTTCTGGCAACTGGGTGAGCTGAGGTCCCTCTCCTTGAGCTCACCATGCAGCTGGTGCACTGCTGTCCTCTGATGAAGAGCTGAAATGGGCTGGGAGGAAATCACTTTTTCACTCGCCCTGGACAGCAGGTAGTAATGCTCACACAGTCACGCAGTGTAGTTTGGATGATGTGAAATAGTAACTTGTTACCTGCAAAACTGCCATTTCCCCCCTAGGTCTCTCAATGAAAACACCCATGTTTGAATAGCAATTACTTTTCAAAAATTTGTGATTTGTTCAGTGCCTTGAAAGTAGAAAATACAGAGAAATCAATCACAAGGAAATTCTTTCAAATGGATCACATATCATGAAGAATTTGACCACTTCAACTGATAAATGTAAGCAGCTATAAGCCATTGATTTTATCTGTGCTCCTGACCAGAGTGATCTTAGCTTCAACGCTACACATTGCAGTCAGGCTTGCAGAACCCTTAATGGTTAACAGACAGCCTGTCCTGGAGAAGAAATGAAGCAGAACTCTGGTGTCCATATGCTCCTGGTTCTCCTAAAGACTCTTGTGGGGTACCCCTGTGTGTGTCTGACACTCGCCCACCTTTGTGCAAGAGATGCGGTTTTTCTTCTCTCTTATTTTAGTTGACTGCTTTGCCAGAGGGAAGGAAATATACTCTGTGGGAAAACGTTTTCTCAGTAAAGGAGGATTAATTAATGTTAGCAAGAAGGTCATATTATTTAGATCAAGACAATTTGTCGTGTCTTAAGGGGACAAAAATGTGCATCTTTATAAAAACCAGAAAAATCCATCCCTAAATGTAATCATCCACAAGCAGAAGACAAAAGATTTTGCTTTATTAATTTTAAAAGTTTCCATTGACTTTCAAACCTACTGTTCAGGAAGCTCAGCCTTGGGAAAACAGGATTGAAAAACTGTTGCCGAAGTCTGTTTTTCCAGTGAAGGACAGCGTGTGTATAGAGGTTTACTTCAGAGGATGAGCAAGTGACTTGACTCTTAGAGAGGCAGGTGATAATATGGTATAAATGGGCCACCTTTAGAACCAGGATTCATTGGAATATGACTTTACAGGACTCACGTCTATGTGTCATAGATGGAATTTAGAAACTGTCTTGTGTCCTCACTGAGAAGGAGTATGATTTCTGCACAACAAGAGATAAAAAGAGATCTGACAGGGACTGAGCAGAGATATGTGGGTGTCCACTGTACTTTACCTTTATGTCACCTGAAGCTGCCTGGAAAGGTCTGTCCTAGCTCAGAATGGAGGAGATAAGAGCAGACAAGAGCTCTGTGTCACCAAAGATTCTGTGCTATGGAGGAGGGAGTACGGCCATAGCCACAGGATAGACCCTCAAATTTTTCATTATACCTTTCACTGATGTAATTGGAACTAGTAGTGGCTGCTGTCTTGATTAAATCTGAACAGCCTTGGGGGTCCTCTGACCCTGAGATCAGTCCTGTACATGACACAGAGCTGCATGTCACCCGCAGGAACTTTGTATTTCACAATGCTCCCATTAAATGGGAAAAAAAGAAAACAAAAAAGGAAAAACCCAAACAACAAAACACTCTTCAAAGCAGATGAAAGGTAAAAATCAAACCTTTACAAATTGGTTAGTGAGACAAGTTAAGCCTTCCAAAGTTTTTTGAAGGAACAGGTCTTTTAACACAAACTCTAAAATATAGAAGGAAAGGAAGAAAGCCCCAACCAATGTTATGTAGAAACTAATAGACTGACATGTTTAAATGAACACTTAGTTACCAGGACTTCAAGAGCATTTAAGGATCCAAGCTCTTGTCTTGAGTGAGGAACTGACCCAGAAAATTTATAAATATTCAGATTGACTGGGTTACTCATTCTGGAATGAATATTAAGTGTATATAGTTCTCAGCCTAACTCATGTGGAGAGTTATTAGTGACCTCTAAACTGTAGATTGCTCCTAAGCACCCACTGCGGATAATAAACAGAAAGTTAAAAAAAAAATTATCTGTCTCGGTGTTTACTCCGGAGATATGGGAGAAATCCCATCCCAATACAGGGAATGAGTCTGGAAAAAAACTTCTAAAGTTGAAGTTTCAGTGTAAGAAAAAGTTATATATACACCATAGTTCATTGAAGAAGTCAAGGCATGGGATGAAAGTAATGCCTTAGGCTGATTAAATACGCTTGGGTTTTCAGGATGTTTTGGGAAGGTACAACCAAATTGCTGGGGCAAAAAAAAAGCGTGCAAATAATTATATTTGGGTAAAGCATAAAGTCTTTAGACTTATCTTATAAATTAATACCTGCTTACTAAAGTCATCACTTTGTAAAGACTGCTGTTAAAAGGAGTCGCAACACGATGCGGGAGAGTGAAAGATACCAGGGACCTGGAGCTAATCAAGATATTAATGAATGATCTGAGAAAAGCAGGGAGTAATGAAATGACAGAGTTTGTATTAACACAAAACCATCCTGAAGTTGATGGTGCAGATAAATAGTTGGGGATGGATGAAATGGAGAGGCTGAGTAATAAAATGGTAAATTAAATTCAGTGTTGGTAGGTGCAAAATAATGCAAAGCAGGAAAAATAACTCCAGCTATCTACATAAGTTACATCTAAGTTAGTCAGTGCAGATTTCCCTGAAAACACTACCCCTATACTTGGCAGGGGTCAAAAATATCAGTCAAATCAAAGTATAGAAATGTCTGTCAGAAATTATGAGGAAAATGGTAAGAAAAGGGCAGAAAATGCCATTAATTCAGTCTCTAGATCTGGGCTGTGCCCACTTTTCCTGTCCACAATATAATGTGAGCATAGGGATGGCACAGTTTGGGTATATGGACAAGAACAGGATCAGTCTATTCAAGTGCTGTGCTGGAACCATGAATTTCTCTGGGACACAGCTGAAATATGACCTCAGGGACAGGAAAGAGGCATGCACAAGGGCTGTCCCCTACCAACACCTGGTTGAGATAGCAGAGGGTTGTGAATGCCATGAAATGCTGCTGGCCCTTTCCGCTTGTTGCTGACCCCTTATGGAGGCCAAAGGCTGGAGCACAGTCACCTCTGGTCCTACATGGTGGGGAGGTTTGTTTCTTCCTGTATTTCCAGCTGCTCTAGCTGCATAGCAGATTGCTGTTATTTGGCTTTGGTAAATTCTTGACTTTGTAATATTCAAATTATGCAGCCAGCTGCATTATAGACTATTAGGCCAAAGCTGCTCCTCACTTGCTGTAGTGCTGGTGTAATAAATATTCATAGCTTCATTACAGGCTATGGTTTTCCAACCTACGTACTAAGGGATTATTTGGGAGTTTTGCTTTAATGATGCACAAAAACTGTAATAGTCATTTCAGAGTCTTATGCAACAATATGTTTGCTTCTTCTAAAAGCTAAATAACTCTTGTTTTGAATGATTTAGTAGCAAACTCACTTAGTCACTGTGCTGTGGTTCAGTGATCTGCAAAATTTTCTTTTTAGAAATACAAACCCTTTATGTAAATACTAAGGAGCATCTTCAGGAAAATTAACTTCAATTTGTTTTTGTTGGGGTTTTTTTTGTTTATTTCCAATTTTATAAGCTTGAGATCACTCGTACAGCCTTTTCTTCTCCCTTAAAATATGCAAAGTAAAATTGTTAGCTGAATCAAATCATTGACAAAAGTTTTAGCCCTGAAGCACTGCTCGAAGTGAATTTTATATCTCCCAAAAATAGAGGATAGAAGAAGAGGGGTTTGCAGATCAAATCACTGAGAAAGGATGTTTACTTGATTAGGAATTGTGGTTTCACAACCTGGTCAACTTCTATTATTTCGTCCTTCCATCTTCTTTCTCTTGAGTTTCCTACTTCTGAATGCCTTCCTTCTCAAAATGCTATCATCTGCAGAAGGGAGGGATCTAAACTTAGTATTTGTTTCAAGATGTGAGAATCGATTTTTCTGTATTTCCAGCTTCTTCCACACAGGTATCTTGATTCTCTTTAGTAGGTTTATGTACTTGTGGAATACAGTTCTTGCTAAACAATTTTTAATGCTGGAAAAAAATTACCTTGTCAAAGATCCTCACAGTATATAAAACTAGTTTATAAGACTATAAAAGCTTACATTGAAAGAATTTTGAGACTTAAAAACTCCCTCCCTGTGAGGACTCTGCTTGGAGAAAGGTTTTGACCTTACAGAAATGAACAGGGTAGGTATCCCCTATGTACTAAGTCCAGGATTCATATTTCCCTAAAAGAGAGCCCTAAAGCCAAGAAAACTTTTTTGTAAACTGTTGGGGGAGATTGAGATACTGACTGAACCTATTTTTCACCTGGTGACACTTATTGAGCTATTAAGTCCGTGTTATGAAAAGTCAGGTCATTAGAAGAGCAGAGCTGTGCTGATAAAAATAAAATGTGTGAGAGGTGGCAATGGCTGGGGAAGGAAGTCACATTTTGGTTTATTTTTCCCATTCTAAACAGCACAAAAGTAAAATGTTTAATTAATTGTTTGCTCTGCATTTAACAACTTTGCATTAGTTCATTTGCCTAAGTGCGGCAGCAATCAAGAACACATTAGCTAATGCTGCCGCTCAGAGAGGGGGAAGGCTACAGGCAGGTGCTGGGGTCACTGTGTGCAGAATCAGAGTACCATCAGTCTCCTCCTGTCTCAATTTGTCTGCAGGAGTTTTCCAGAGTCACAGTGGCACAGTTGGAATCACCAGCCATTTTCAGCTGGAGCACTGAGGGTTTTTTATGAGTAGATCCAGCTGGAAAAGATCTGAAGTCAAAGAAGTGTATACTGATGAGTGACACATTGCACTGCCCTCCTGCCAGTCTCTATTAATTCTGCCGTGTGCTTCATCTCCTGCCAAGAAGGATGGTAAAAAAACGAGGGCACTGTGCAGGAGCCATGGAGATTTGAATTAATTTACTTCTCCTCCCTAAACTCCCTTGAACAAATAATTCATGGCAAGATTTGAAAAGGAACATGAAGGTACGGTTTCAAACTTTCAAAAGAAGGTTTAAAAGAAGTCATTGAATTCTCCTCATTTGGCTTCACTTGGACCAAGACTCACTGTCTCACACAATTTTCAGATGAGTAATATGAGACATCGAGACTCAGCTCAAGTCTGCCAAATGCATTGCAAATGAAGTTTATAAGAACTCTATGGGAAAGAACCTTTAATAGGGGACCAGGAAATCTTATTTGTCAAGACATTTTTCTCAGAGATTTTCTTTTGGTTTATTTTGCTTTCATCGGAATAAGGAGGAAGATTTTGGATTTCTTGGATACATGTGTTCCAGATACATCAGCCCCAGAGAGGCCAGCTGGGGAGAAGCTGACACGTGTCCAAGGTTTTACCTCAGTCCTCCAAATCATGAGCTATGGTGAAAATTTAGGCACCTGTTTAAGAGCAGTGAGATGTGTCTGAGCAATGAAGAATTAACAATTTTACCCCCCATCAGCTGAACAGAAGTAACCAGCCATATATCTACTTCAAGCTCGTTGAAAATATGACACAAGTGCCTTGCCTGAACCATCACAGGAGGGCTGTACATCACATCTGCGGTGTACAGGAAGAAGGCAACTGGCCAGTGTAGTGACACTGAGATGGAGAAAACACTCTGTTTTCATCCAGATGTCTGTGTTGGGGAATTTTTGGCCAAATACCAGTGCATTCTGATATTTTATAGCTTTTCATTGAGGTCCTTTGTTTGAGTCTAAAACTATCCCAAAGCAATATCCCATGTCTGTGACTGAGGACCAACAGAAAGAGACCCAGGAAAAAGGCCCAAAGGTGTCTGATTAAATGATTGTGACACAGGAGCTCAATGATATATTTGAATATATGAAACAGACCTTGTAGGCAGAAACTTCCCTGTTTTTTTCTTTTTTTAATCCCCCCCCTCACTTCTAGTTCATTGTATTTCTGTCAAAACATGTTTAATCTTGGCCAATTAAACTTGCTAGCATTCAGCACTTAACGGGAATTTTCTTTTGTTCTTTTTTTGTTTGTTTTTAAAGAATAGCATTGCTTGATGGTAATAGCCTTCTCAACCCAAGAGGCTCTTTTTGAATTAAAAAAGACAAAAGAAGGGATCATTAAGAACAAATGTGAGTTTGATTTTTGATTTTCAGATACTTAAACCTTAATTGATTTATTTTTATCCCTTGGTGTGCTTTAAACAATTTTGCTAAATGATCTGCTCTTCTCACCTCATCACAGTGGCAGGCACAGGTAACTCTGCAAGAAAAAGCAACATAGCTGTCTGGGGACGCAGGAAAGAAAAAAAGGTATACAACTTGTTCAGAATATCCCCCCTTTAAAAGTACAGGGAAAATCCAGGAACCCTTACTGAATACAAACCATGACAAAAACTCTCTCTTGCTCCTGCAGTCTCGTGGTGAAACATGTATTTGCAATCATCTCGTCTGTTCCCTTACCCCACCTCAGGACTCACTGTTCCTGGAGCTTTAATGGCTTGTGCCAGTTTTTGCAGGGGTGCTGTTGGGTTAAAGCTGTTGCCTGCAGGCTGCTGTATCTGCAGGGGCTGTAGCACCAGCCCTCAGGCAAAACCTGTGCCAGAGCTTTGGAGCGCTAGGCTGCTATTGTCATCTATGAAGAAGAAGGAGAACCTGGATGATCAATTCACCACCTCAGTGCCACACCTTGCACCTCCTGATGTCACTCTTCACCCCCTCATCTCTTTTCCCAGCCTGCAGCAGGAATGGTCTGACCCAAGTAATCTCTTGGGTGACCGTATTCAGCTTTGCCTACATTTCAGAGAAGTGGCCTTCCCACTCACCACAGCGTAGCAGAAGCAGGGGCTTCCCCTGTAGGTCCCTGCTCTCAGCAAGGAGCTGGATGGAAATCGTCAGTGACAGCGGCTCCTTTGGGTTGCCTGAACATCCCACTGCCTGGCCCAGCTCTCTCACAAACAAAGTACAGAGACAATTTACATACAAATACCATTTGAAAAATCTATTCTGGGAGCCAGAGCAACACACAAGACTCTTGGCACCTTTTTTTTTTTAATTTAAAAAGGCCTATTAAAATATTTTACAGCATTTAGACACCTGTGATTCTCAAACTGGTAGATAAAAGACCACAGTCGTTTATGAGCTGTCCTACTGTAGAAGTGAGTTCTGCAAAAGCTTGTAGACTGGACAGTTATGAAATCTTTGATTTAAAAGGCAGAAGAAGCAATACAGAGCTTCACTGCTTAGCTGTAATGTTGATATGCTTCAGTCTCTGAAAACTTTCATATTTTTTCTAGTTTGTCACAAAAAACCATGTACCTGGCTGCCATAAATGACTGGAAGAGAGGAGCCAGGGGTGAGATCCTGTCGACAATGGTGCCAATAGGAGATTCCAAGATGGGATGCTACCACACACACAGAAATATGATCCCAACCTCCAAGGCTGCTATCTTCTTCTTTAGCATCACTATTTACATTGCTATTATTTTTCCATTATTTATTCAAATTCTATTTCAAACCCATGTCAGTTTTTAAATTCACAGACTAGGGCAAAATCTGGGTGAAAAGTGTATGGCAGGGCTGCCTAGCATTATTTCCTTTTCTCAAGTTTTCCTTATTACTTTGTTTTAGATCAATAAAGTTGTAAGATGAAATGCAGCTGAGCTCTTCAAAAGCCAGTGGGAATCTGTCAGGAGATGCAGGTTGTTATCTCTCTCTCCAGTGCTGCTGCTGGCACAAACCCAGAGCTTTTCCCAAAATGACATTGGTAAAACCAGGTCAATAAATTCCATGTTCATCAGCCTGGAGGGGGTCTCCTTCTTGCTGGCCTATAATGCACATTAAAAGTTTTAACAGGATTTACGAAAAGCTTAGTCCTCAGGTAAAATGTTTGAGTTGGGCTCTGGTTTATCCTTTCACGTGTGAGTTGCTGGCATGCAGAGAGTAAGTAGTCAAGGAGCAGATATATCTCTGAAAGGACTGTACAGTCCCATTCCTGGTTCAGTCCACTGCTTAAATTGCAGTGATCCCAGCTCAGGCATCCTGCTGCTGCCTGGGAGTACCCAGGCATTCATCAGATCATCAGAAATTACCTTACATGTCTCCCAGCTGGCAAGAACCTCTCTTTATGGCAATGCTCAGGACAGCAAACTTACAAGGACAGCATTTTTACAGTGAAGTTTAGAGCCTCAGCCAAAAATAATGGACCATAATATTCCAAACTGCCCATTGGTTCAAACAGAGAGTTGGCAGTAAAAGTGCTTTCCAGTGTCCTGTGTACGCCAGATCTATACAGTAATAACCCTGTAAAAAAGAAACATTTAATGAAGTAGCTGAATAAAGGACTTACATGGTACCTGTGGAAGTCAGTGGAAAAACCCCCCTCGATTTCATCAATCTCTGAGCCCTCAGCTGTGTCCCACATTATCACGAGGACAGCACACAGTGCTTGATCCTGGAGACAAATGCAGCTTTCTGTAAGGGTAATAATAATGTTTCTGTTTCCTCAAAGGTGACAGGCCATAAAAATAAACAGCTTGCACCAAAGCTACAACAGCATTTAAAGTGAAAGGATTTCTCTGTTTCCATTAGGATCCATGGGTGTTTTACCTATTGCCGGGGCAGGAGAGCATGAGAAATCCCAATCTCCTTCCCTAACCGTGCCTCAGAATCTTTTCTCAGCTCAGAGGGAACCAGTTTTTGTTTTTCCTCTGAGCCACACATAATGTCATGAGTCAGGCCTGAGACAGATGAAGTCAACAAATACAATGTTTTAATGGCGTCTCTCATCGATTTCTTCTGAGAAATCCTCCTTCTGCTCCTTATGGCAAATTCCTTACCTAGATTTTATTCTGCCAAAGCCATGATGAAGAACAAACTTTTCTGAAGAGTTTCTTGCTCTTTCTGCTTGCTTTTTGTTGCAAACTAAATAATGATGGAACATCTTCCACAGCTGGAGCATTTGTTCTCGTTTTGCAGGGAGCTCAGACAACTCTGAGGCACCGCTGCATCACAACAACAGCAGCTGTGTTCTCAACTAACACTCAAGTGTCAGAGGCTTTGGCTAAGCACACACAGAGCACAATGCCTGAGATCTGCAGGTCTCATACAGCATATTGCTGCTTTTAGTAGTGAACGAGCTGCTTGATGTAGCTCTTTGCAGCAGGTCCCAAGAAGTGCATCGGAAAGTCCTTCCACTGTGTTGAAGGCAGCACTGTGCACCTGCAATGTCTCTCTTCAGCAAGAGCTGAACTTTTCATTTCATCCATCAGCAGAAAGAGAAAAGAGTTGCTTCCCACCACTGCAACTTACTGCTCTCTAAAACAAACCTTTAGAAGTCCTGGGAACAGGGATTGCCTTTATTGCATGTGACCAGAGTTAGCACTAACTGTAAAGATTTTCCAGTTGAGAGAAGTAAAGAAATCCACAGTTGTGGCGTTGTACCCCCTTTTACTGATCACTTCCTGCCCTCTCCATGGGGTCTCCCTCCTTCCCCTACCCCTAGTCCTGGCCACTCCTCGAGTTCTCCCTATTGGTTCCTGTATCCCAACTCCGCCCATGTACCACCCCTGTGCCCTGAAACCATTTGCCCATGTGCTCTCCCCGCCCCCCTGGCACCCTGGTAAACTGAGGCTCCAGGGCATGTGACTCTCTCTCTCCCTCTTTTTCTCGGCCCCTGGGAGCAGCCTGCCAACAGCTCCTCTCCTCTGCCTTTGGGGGCCAGTCCGTGTGCTGGCCCCAGGCTTTGGGGAGGCAGCATGGAATAAAGACCTTTGCAGTGCCATGAGGAGAGCCTTCTCACCTCCTTTGCCATCACTGAAGTTGCAGGCTGGCAGCTGGAGCAGCGGTGCGGGGCATCCGAGATGGACTGCAGGAGGGCAGAGAATCCCTGCCTTGTCCCAAGAAGCCCCCACTGCGCTCCCAGGGAAAGCTGCAGCAGCTAAGCAACACCTAGCACTGCAACACACAGTGAAGCCAAATTCTTCTCATGGTGGAGTTGACAGAAAAGGACAGCCTGTTCAGCACATAGTGAGGGGTAATCGTGATATCCATCAGTATGGCAGCAGGCTCCTGAATGAATGGGCTTCTGAGCATTATTATAATATAAATTACTCATAGAAAGAGAAGGAATCCCACATGGGATTGTCCCCGACTGTGGATCAAAGCTCTGGAGATTTGATCAAATTTGATTGTCCCGGGCTATGGATCAAAGCTATAGAGAGCTGAATGAGCACAAGCAGCCTTTGCCCACATTGCTCATGTGCCACTGCCTACCCAGGTCAGGACGAAGTCCTGCGCGTGCTTTGGCACAATTGTCAGCCAGGTCAAGCTCTAAATTATCTGCTAAGGACACGGGGAAGCTCAGGATGTCACATGTGCCACTGGGCAGCTTCTGGCCCAACCAGAGCCTACTATCAAGAGTTTTGTTGTCTCAGCTGATGGTGAGCCTCATCATCACCAAAGCCCTCAGTGGACAGACTAGATCAGTGACAGTGAAACAATAGCACTGGTCTCCAGTGCTGCATCAGAGGTTAGGATTGGTCCAGTGACAATAAAGGGACAGCAATTACAGCCACCAAACTGTTCAACATTACCCAATAAGTAGTGCCCATGAGCTTTATTCAGCGTTGGCTGCCTTTTTGTTGTACAAGCCAAATCTTCCTCTACACCTTTCCAGTCTGGAGAGCGTAAACCTCACATATGGCACAAACTTCGTAATGTTTGAGGTGTAGCCTGAGGATGAGTGGTATAGGGTAGGCTATCTTCAACCACATTTTTGCTGTTGCAGTGAGGACATTGTTTGGATGATATAATGCTGGTAAAGATAGTTAAATCTGACTCCTGCAGTCCTGCAAAAGCTGTTGTTTTTTCCTTTTCAATTACTGTCTTTGAAACACCCATACGAATTTTATTCAGTTTTTCATAGAGAACCGTAGGTCTCTAGAGAGGAGAACCCCAGCAGGTTTGGTGTATATTTCAGAGACAAATGGCAGCTTTATAGTAGAGTTTGTGTGTAAAACTATTGAAGAGACAATCGAAACATCCCATGAACTCAAACACACTTAAACAAAACCAGATTAAAATCAAAGCAACAGGTTCTTGGGAATGTGCAGGATACTAATGAACATAATATTTCAAAGAGCTAAGGGTACAGTCTGCCTGTGTTTGACAGGGTGTGACTGCCAGACGTACAGGCCCTGTTGATGGCAGCTGAGGGAGTACTCTAAAGAAAGAGTAGCACCATTTTCAGAGTTCCCAATACTGACTTGTGCCCAAATATTGTAGCTATTTGAGTCTAAATAGTGCCAAATTGCTAAAGTGTTCATTTTCAGAGAGATTAATCAAATTCTAATGCATAGCAAACGATGGAAGGTAAAAAGAGACTGCAGAATTTAATGGCAGCAACTCCTGTGCCAGTAGAAATGTGTGACATGGGGTGCTACTGTCATGCGGTGCTGGAGATGAAACCACGCTACGACACCCTGCATTGCATAAGAAGATGGGGCAAGGCACGTAAGAATTATTGTCCTCCACAAGCACAGAAGTTTTTATGGAAGCAATTTTTTATGGAAAAGGACAAAATTGCCATGGGATGGTTAATTTTGTTTCAGTGAAAAGTAATTTTTATATTTTTTATATTTTATATTTACATAAACTTTTTTTTTCTTCTGAAAGAGTTTTTAATTGAATATTTTCCCTGTACTGGTTATGAATCACCCCATATGAAAGACCCAAAATTAATCTCCCCTTTCCTAAGCCAACAGGGCTTTTAATTTTAGTAAAACTCGAAGGCTGAAAGTCAGAGAGTGATGATCAGCTCAGTGCATGCTCACCTACAAATAGCTTAGAGAACTACATACTTAGAGAACACCGAGAGCTGGAAAACAGCAATTCACGTGGTGAGGTAGGGTAATATAGGATAGCGGCGTCTCTCTTCTCTGATAGAACTGGAGAGTCTCTTCAGATTTGTGTTTTGGACAGGGTGGGGAGGGGCTCTGTCATATGTCTCTGCCAGGTTTCACTTTGTTAGAACTTCTTCTCTCTGAACACCTCCAGTTTAGTCTGTTTTTTTCGGTGAAGGACAATTAGCCTTCAAATGATAACAAGCCCATTACAGAAACAGCAAACCTTTTTAGGGGAGACAAGAACAGCTCAAACCCTGCCACGCAGGGAAAAGCAAACCTCAAGGTTTCTTTCTAGACTTCCCCTCCCACCCTGTGGCATCCTGCTGGTACCTCTGGCTTTAACCTCTTTGCCTTTCCCTCAAGAAGTTCCATTACTTTCATCTTTGCATTTACAGATCTTACAGTGACCTGTCACAACATGAGCTCTCAGCAGCAAAAGGAAAGATGCTGATTTAGACTGGGGGAGGCTGAAAGCTCACTCCTTTTATTCTTCTTTCTAAATCCCATTGAAAAGAAGAAGTAAGAGTTTTCAGGGAGAGAGGTAAGACCTCCTGGGCTTCCCCAAATCCAGCTGTCTGTAGGTGTCTACTTCAGAGTAGTTCATCCGTATTTTACCAAGCATCCTGTGATCATAACTGCTTTATGCAATAAATCAAAGCAATCCTGCTATCCTGGAATAAAACTTGACGACCAAGTATCAGGCAATTGTATTTAATTCCCTTGCAGGAGGGAGGTCTGCAGGTCTAAAATCTGATTATGTCGATATACAGGGCCTATGCTATTTCTATCGCCTTTCAGTCATTTGAATCTTAATGGCTCAGTTTTCAGAAAGCCACAGTGAGATAAATAGAAGCTTATTTATGCTAGGTAGGGAGGAATGGTTGCAAAAGCCACCCCAGAGTCCCTGTCCTCCTGTTTGTACTCATGCTGAACAAAAACTTGTGCACAACTGCACAGAGGAGGTATAGAAATACCCCCTTCTTCACTTAATTCTACTGTAGTATTACCTTGCAGGAAATGTGTCAGGACTTTTGGCATTTACTGCCCATTGGGCTGAGTTCATAGCCCAGGAAGTGCTAAATTTAGGTTTGCAAAATGCTTATGTGTCCAAGGCATGGTGCATGTTTAAATGAGAGTTCCCAGTGCTGCAGTGAGCGCTTTGCCCAAGAAAAGGGCAGAGATCCATCGTAGCATTGCTCTAGGCAACACTGACCTAGGATAAATGTGAGTTTCTTGGCTAAAGGGTTTTAAAATGCAGCAGCCGGCACAGACACAAACAGAATAAAAGAAGGTGTCAGTGATGAGCTGCTAACACAGGTGGTGAAAATCTCAGTCCCGTAACTCCAGGGAGCTCAGCAGGAGGTGGGAGAGAAGGATAATCTTGTCATGTTTTCAGTGCACAAATCGGGTGAGAGGTGCAAAACCTGTTTAATAGAAACAATTATGATTGTGAATTGGTGTGAGGACAAAATTCACCATTGTAATTCCAAAGCATTATCAGTAAGTTCAGTTTTATTTATTTTGCTAAAAACCAATCTGCAAATAGAATTTTGATGGAATGGAAAATAAAACTTCAAGTCAGGTACATCTAAATAGGTAATATCTACTTTAATTTTTTTCAGCTAAAAATGCTTTTCAAGTAGGAGTTTCATCTAGATAGACTAATTCTTCCAAAGACAGCATCATTTTTTTGAAAGCTAAAAATGTTTGGTAATAGAATTTCCATCTCTCTTTAAAACACCAAAAAGCTTAAGAAGAACATCACAGCAGTGTTGCTAGAAGTTGAGGTAATGTGCATAAAAGGGTTATTCTGTCTGGTATGTCACAACTACTTAGGCTGAGTCCCCTGAGAAGTGCTGTAAATTAATCTTTAGGAAAAAACCCACACAGTATATGCTACATTCAGAGTTCCTGGACTTCATCTCTCTTGATTTTTCAGGATGCATATTCATTTCCATCAAAACACTTTTGAACTCCTCACAAATGTACCTTGAGTAATTTGGTACGAAGAAAAGCATCTCTACGACAATGTGTGCAATATACTTATTTATTTCCTGCCTACTCTAAAGGCTGACGGAATAAACAAGAGGTTTTCTATTGACTTCCTTGGGCTCTGGAGCCAGCCTGTGGAGGGGTGGTATACTTGCAAATTGTAGTGTTAGGAAGACTGGCAGATGAAAAGCAAATTTGCTAGAGGTATGCAAGACGGGAGGTAATTTCATTGGGCAACTGAGTTATGAGGCAGCACCAGAGAGGTCCTGCTGATTTATAAGTTGTAGATCTCTGTACTTTGCTGTGGGGACCCAGTTTTCTGCTGCCTATTAACTCACATCGTCCAATTTGCAAATAGGCAGACACATGTAAGTTATTTTGGGAGTGCTGCTATTCAATTTGCATAGCAAATAGAGCCTGAGACATGCATGAAAAATTCCCTGGACAACTGCATGGAAGTTTTAAAAAACTTTGGTTCTGCTGTGAGACATAAAGGTGCCTGAGTGTCGTCTCAAGGAATGGATGAGATTTACAACATTCCTTTTACAGGTGTTTGCTCAGAAAATAATATGCTAAGGTTGTTTTGGAGCTTTCTCAGCTTAAAGAATTTATGACCAGAATGTGTGTAACTTCAGTGCAAATTTGGGGAAAATCTTCCCATCCAACACTATAGAAATTTCATTCCTGTATAGAAGTGCTTCCTCCTATGGAAGTGTTGTCCTTTCCGTGAGTACATTTTAAGAGCTATTCCTCCAGATTCCACTTAATCCACTTAATTAGTGACTCCTCACCTTCTTGTCAAGACCCATTTATTACATTCTGATTAATTCCTGTGGTTGCCATTGGGCAGGAGGTCTCAGATTTCCAGAGTGTGGATGACACCCTGAAGGGGAGGAACCACCCTTTAATGCACTCTGAGCTGGACTGTCTTCTCTCCCTCTGTCAATCAACTCTCCCTGTGGCAATCCATATGGCTGTTCAATGGGAAAAGAAACACCAGGAAAATATTTATTCCTCCCGTGTCTTAAAGCAAAATTAGCTACCTGAGAACAAGCAGAAGCCAATCTCAGAATGAAGCATCCTTGGAAGATCACAGACCTCATTTCAGTAACCTGTGCTACCTATGTTCATGTATGACAACCTGCCTGGAGGAACTTCCAGCCTTTTGCTACAAGGGAGCCAAATGGTGTTCCTGGAACCAAGCTGGCTATGGTAATAATCCATATGGCTCCCAGAAAATGATTCCTCCTTGCATACAAGACACACAGCACAAGCAAGATGTACTGCAGATAAATGACTGTGATGCCAAATGATTGTGGAATTTGGAAAAAGATGAAACAAATTTCAGACCCCTGTGTCACCTCCTTTTCCCATTATCTAACTGGGATTATTCTCTTCATTCTTCAACTGTGAAATGAGGCCCACACTGCCTCCTTTCAGTGATTCAGCTACAGTATCTCACTATCAGCAAATTTTTATCAAGACTAAATTTTCCTTTCCTCAGCTTGGTTTTAATAACTTTCTCTGTCAATTCCTTCTTCAAGAGATAGGTCTACACTTCCCAGTTTTTCTAATATTTTCTTACAGATGCTTAGATTAACAATGACACTCTTTCAAACATATTTTCCCATTTAGATATATTTACCGTCTGGAAATCTTACCTAGACGGAATTTGAGGATGCAGGACATTTGTCCAGAATTTCTAGCTGTTCTATACATATGCATGAGCACAAATTACCCAAACCATCCTGTGTTTCACACTTTCTTCCTGATTTTATCTATTTATAACTTGGAAATCTCAGCTTGAAATCTGGGAGTCCCATTCATCAGGCATAATCTCCCTTACACAGTCTGCCATGGCACCAAAGCTGAGTAAGCAGCCCAGATCAGATACAGCAGAATTTCTCAGCTGTGGAGGAGAGCTCAAGTGCACACACGAGGCCCCTAAGGCAGGGCTCTAGATGAAGCCATTTGGTCGGCAACAATGAGGCACAACCTTTTGCAGGCAGGAAAAGGGATTCAAGTTGCGGGTTTAATTTGGAGGGGGGAAATGTGAAGTATTGTATCTAGGAGAATCTGAGGCAAATAGTACTTGCATCAGCTTCTACATCTCTGCTTGAGGTGGATTCTCAGCAATAAGACTCTTCATTAATTCGTCTCCTTCATCACCCGATTTGTCATTCCCATTTTCCTTCTCTACTGAAACCATAGTGGCTGAAGTGTGTGCAGAGAAATTACAGCATCTGTCTTTAAAGTGACCTGCTTTTCTTTTCATGCAATTCTATACCCTAACCAGGCTACGGAGGTTCTTTGCTAGATGATGTAAAATGCCACTAACTGGGCTATTTATATCACTGTGAAGTAGTACATGATGGGATAATGAGCAATGCTATGTCTGCTGGAGTGAGAGACAACACTGTAACACGCTTTTGTGTAAAGCAACACAAACAACAGTACCTGCAGGTTAAACAGCACCTGAGAAGCTGAGAGGCCTCCTGCACTTTCATTTCCAGGAGGCAATAGCTACTGGCTTCAGTCACTCACGAGGCACAGCTGTAATGCTGGTTGTAAGGTATAGAATTGCTTGAAAAGAAAAGTACTTGTCCTCCATGAAGATAAGTGCTTTTTGCAAGCAGGCTTGCTTTGTGTGAGCGTGGGTATTCAGGACATTTTGTGAACAGGGAAGGCTGTGTAGATTTGTAGGTCTGCTAACCAAAACACGACCCTTGGATGGAAAAGACCAAGTGCTTGGCCAGTTGATCACACACTTTAATTCCTGGATGGAGTCCAACAGCCAGTACTGTGTTTTGGCTTACATATTGCTTCAGAAATGTGTAAGACAGCCGGTCTTGACCTGACTCCATAAAAGTGTGACTGTGATCCATTTAAGCCCACATCTAGGCTGAAAGATTATAACTTTGCTCATGAGAGCCTGGTTTGTTTTTAAAGTATTAACACAGACACAGGCACAGAGATCAAGAACTTGCTATGCTCTGGTTCTGTGCATTCCAATGTTTAATCACGCTCATTAAAAAATGTTTAATATGAATTTGCTCAATTTCAATTTCCATAAATTTTCTGTTATGCCTTTCTCTGCAAGATTAAAAGATGATTTTGTATATTCTATTTTCTCTTGAGGAAGCTACTTATGGACTAATCACGGTTGTCTCAAGTCCTCTTTGAGATAAGATCAAATTCGCTCCCCGTAAATATTTTTCTCTGTCCCTTGAGCTATGTTTGTGACTCCTTCCTACACACCCTGTAATTTTTCAACATCCTCTCTAAAATGTCAACACCAGAACTGGACATGTCATTCCACTATGCAGGAAACGTGTCATCATCAGGTGAGCAGGGCTAAATAGGGAAAAAAAATCCATTGCACTGCTTGTCTGCTGGTGCATCCAAGGAAAGAGTTTGTTCACCCCTTATATTGCCCTTGCAAAGTGTGTTGAGTTGTTTCCTTGTCATGAACTATAAATATGTCACACTGGTTACTAGCACTCAGTTCCTCACTTCTTTAGATCAGTAGTTTTACATTTCACTTAATGAAAATGCATTTTGTTAGATAGACCAAACTTTCGAAGTAAAATCTGTAACCACCCTCGTTGATCTTTAACCATCAAATCACCGATGAGGAGAAATTCTATATTTACCTCCAGCTCACTGATATGATACCCCATAGGAAGGTGGACTAGGAAATCTACCGGCTTGTAATTCCATGTTTCTAATGCAGAGCTGATTCACGTTTCATGAAAAGACAAGAGAAGTCCTACTTCGCTGTGGCAAAGAATAGCTTTATGATTGTGAAAAGAAACTGGAGAGTGATGTGTGAAGCTCTGATGGGTGAGACATTCTGATAATGTTCCCATGCTTGCAGCTAGTGAGAAATTTGCTACGTCCATGACTAGAATTTACCCCACCTGCAGCCTGCATCTGTTTTGTGTTAGCAGAGATTCCTTCCACCAGTTTATCTGGATACCATAACCAACTCCGTCCAAAATAAGACAAAATTAGGGCTCAAGTCTCTTATGTATCCATCAGTGCTTTGCCTTGCAAATTATCTTACTTCAGTCCAATGTGTTCTGTTCGTTATCTGGGGAAGAGAACAGCTTTACTACAAAGTGTGAAAGCCAAATACCCTTTTTTTTTTTTTTTACTATCAAAGCTACACATGAAGACAGTCCTGAAAACCCTCTAGTGGTCTATAATAACATGAAGATTAAAATGCTGTCTGTTGCATAGAAGCCATGGATTGCAGAGTGTTATCTTCTTGAATAAAGCTGCTGCCACAAAGGTAGTGTCTTGCTGACTGTGTTATGCAGAGAATAGATGTCAAGCTTTAAAAGACTCATTGAACAGAAGTTGAAAGCAATACAAAAAAATCGAAAGAATGTAACTTTCCAGCTAATTTAACATTTTTTGAAACTGCCACTGTAGTTTTCCTCACACAAGGCAGGTCATGTTACTGCTGCTGTTTTAAACAGCCATGCAGAAGGTGGACAGGGCTTCCAAGTATAGCTTGCTCCTCAAAGGGAATGGTGCAATGCTGAGGCCTGACTGAAAAGTCCACTCCACACTGGATGAGGTGAGCACGGAGAGAGAAAGAGGGTGGAAGAAAAAATTGCTCCCCCTCTAGGTATCCTGGTCTGCCAGAAAAACAGCCTTACATAGAAAAGACATAGAAAATTATTCAGAAATATGGACCTGCTCTTCTAGTTCAGAGTATCCTGTTCTCCAAGAAGAGATATTTTTAGGTGCTCTTCACCAAACATCACTGTGTTTTCACACTGAGGTTTTTCTTTCCTCAAACTTTTCTCCATACTTCATCTCTGGCTACAAATACATTCTGAAACCCAAATGAAAACCATGCTGTTTTGCACCCCTCTAGTCAAATCAGAGGATGACTGAAAAACTTCCTAATAAAATCTTTTTCCCAACTGTGACTATTTGCTGAATAAGAGGGGATTTGCTCCCTAGTGGAAGTAAGCACAGAAAGTTAACTACACCTAGTAGCTGTGTTAGATTGCAAACCCTAGGTGACTGGTAGGATTCGTGACTCTTGGATAATGGCAGTGTTTTGGGGAATAAAGTGTAGGTGTGCAGCAATTGAGTCAGTGTTAAGAAGAAAGGTGTGCTGGGAGTTCTGAGTCATTGATAAAATGCTTCTGGTCATTGAAGCCTAAAATAGCTTTGGTGGAATATGAATTTAGGCGAAATGAATTTGAGGCACTTAATGGCAAAGCGCTATTGTCAGGCTTAGCAGTAATGCATAAATAAAGTCTTTGGTACTGACCCTGCCGGGCAGTAAATCCAGGCTTTCTGGGATACCTCAAGTGCAGAGGTTTACCTCTCGAATGCACCTCTGTTCAATTCTCTGTTAGGTCTAAAGGATCCAGCTGTGTGTCTCTGCAGCTTACAATGAAGCAGCTACTGATAGGAAGGCTGCTTCTGAAGATAGGGTTCAATTATGGCTTCAAAACTCTAATCAAGTCAGGGGTCTTCAGGCAGATTCTGTTCTCAGTTATCTCTGTGGAAATTGAGCAGCTTTATCAAAACCAGCTGATAGTTTAAGGGCAGAACGGTGGGCAGCACTTGCTCTATGTAACTTTGTCTTCTAAATAACCTTCCTTGTACTGCTACTAAATCACTATATTCCAGTTCAAAGAGTACCTGAAATCACTACTCTGCAGAACCAAAAGAGCAGCAAAATTTAGAGTATCCTTCTAGATTCTATTTCACTCAGTCCTGCACTTAAGTAAAAAGAAAAAAAACTAACCAGACCCCCTCACCATTCAAAAATAAAAAAACCCCTAATTTTGTGAACATTGGACCTTCACTTGCAGTTCACAGATTGGAAGACATGGGAGAAGAATGCTGATTTTCCTCTTACTTTATGCTTTAAGGGTGATACGTTTACTCTGCAAAGTGCTTGGGTTATGTATGACGGTAGAACAAATTTTATTTAGTCTCTGACTAAATCCAAGTTTTACCCTCCTTTCCTGCCTGCAGTAATTCCTGGCTGCTGTACAAACAAGACTAACCATTTGAAGCATGATAGATCCATCAGTCAACTCCCAGATCGCTGGGAATTCTGAGTCAGAAACTGTACTGTATGTGGCCTTTTAACAGTAATAGGAAACTTAGGTATAGTTGGCTTTTTAAAATGTATTTTTTCTCAATCAATGACTTTCCAGGAATTTTGATCAAAAGAAATTGCACTTATAAAATCCACATTTTTTTCTCATCTGTTTCAATTTCTTGCCATGCTGTTGCTCTCCACAGAAAATGTGAACAATTGCCTTCTTAAGAGAGACTCTCCAGCTTACACCCAATGCAAGATTTTGTGCAAGAGGTGAAAAATCAATGAAAATTATTTTTTTGGTCCTCTAAGACATTATACTCTTGTGATGTAAAACTTTCAAAATTTTCCCCTTCATCTGAATATTCCTGTGAGGTAACTAACTTTAGACAGGCCCATAATAGTAAAACATTGCCAGTAAGTCTTCCTTTCCAAGAGAGCAGAAAAACTTGTTTAAAGCACTTTCCATCTTTGAACGCATTTTCCCCCTCATAAACCTTGAAGTGCTACAGCAAAGCTGGCGCTGTCTGCATACAGCAGCCTGCCTGTCACTTATGGAAAACTCAAATTTCATATATCAAGGGCTTGTGTGAAAATTGCTTTGAGTGTTAATTGCCCAAATGATTCAGCTTTACAAGAGCCTCTCTTATGTACTGAAGTATGTCTCATAGCACGCTGAGTGCCAAGCTCCAATAGAGAGCCAGCTGTGCTCTGCTCCCAGATGTTTGAAGAAGATAATTCTTGCCCATCATTTCAATCCTCCATCACAAAATCCTGAAAATTTTGTTTAATGAAGTCATTAATGCACAATAGCCTTTTTCTTCCTTTTTTTTCCCTGATACTCTCCCTAGAATGCATACAAGTTTTCCTTGGCTTATAATTACAGTAGCACATTGTCAGATTAACTGTGCTGAGGAGATAAAACAAAAGCCATCAGTTCTGCAAAATTAAGATTCTGCCAACATAATTTAGAAAGGATCAGAACCCTCTGCTTTCAAAGATGCTGGGTTTTTTGCTGTGTTTAAGGTCATTTTCATCCTCCAGTTTACCTATTGCAACATTAATTTTTCCTGGAAGCCTAACAAAAAGGACACTTAGTCCTAAGTGTTGGATTCAAGCCTTTTCATAACTTCTTTTCATCCTGATCTCATTTTTCAATGTGTTTATTGGTCCTTGACAAATTTACACATGGAAGGTTTTTTCGGTTTTTTGTTTTTGTTGTTTGTGAGTTTTTGGGGTTTTTTTTGAATTAAAGTAGCTGAAGTGAATGGCATTGAAGTGAAGGGATCTGTGTTAGTTTATACCAGCTGCTTGTGTGCTGAGTAAAACCCCTGGACACAAATAAGAGAACAACTTTTACAGGGAGATCCTGCTTGGACTTTGCCTGTCAGTATGCAGGTACAGAGAATTTCATGGAGAGGTTTTCTGCGCTATATGGTTTTTTGTGCTATATGGTGATAAAATATTTGTGAGAACCACAGCTTGATCTTCACAGTGAATGACTGCTATCAATTCCTGCTGCTTTCTGACTCAACTGTCAGAAGAGATTTCCCTTAGACTTTGCTGTAGCTGAGTTTGAACAACCACAGAGAGGTGGGGCTGGGTTAATTCAGCCTGTCTTTGTGGCCATGCTGCTCTTGAACACAAGCATATAGCTATGTTTACTGCGAGGCAGTATGAATTCACTTTTCACCATTCCTTAGGTACCAAGTGACCGTTCATTGCCTTCCCAGGTCCAAGTATTTGTGTGTTCACCCACCAACACAGCACTTCAAGACCACAGGTTGCTCTGGTTTTACCGCATGTGATCCAATTGCTCCTGCAAGTTACGGACTCTGCCCGGCATCTGTGGCTGTTGTCAAAGTTAATTCAGGGTCTATCTTTGCTGTTTTGATTGCAGGTGATAAGACCCTCTGGAAAGCATTTTGTTCATGTAGCTGATGGCCCTCACAAATTGGTGGCAGATGTTGGTGTGGAGGTTATTCATATCTGAGACATGAGACATCGGAGCTCCTTGTGACAGTGGTGGGATGAAGCAGCTGCTCTGTTGGAGAGCTTCTTCCTCTCAAATGATCCAAAATTAGGGCATACACATCTGGGAATAAAAATAACTCTCTGATCTTGTTCAGAATGGTATTAATGGGTACAGAGTGGAGCAAAGCTTAACTTTCTCTATACTGGTTTAGCATTAGAATTAAGAAATATGACTTGTGTTGCTATCTTGTCCTGTTAGCTGGAATGTGAAATCCTGTGTTATGCAAATCCTGTTGTTTCAGCAAAGCACCGTGTAACTACAGTATGCTGGTCAGAGCGCAGTGTGAGATGTGTTGCTGTTTCACTCACTGTCAGCAAGAACCCAGAAAACAGAGGCAAAATCACATAGTCAGAGACTGACAATCTCCCAAGGTATGGAGAACTCTTTACTTCCACTCTTTTGCACTCAGGTGTTGCCTATAGGTACGGATAATATTTGGACTAGACTAGTTTAGCAGCAGAGCAGCCACTGACATGGAAAAAGAATGGATACATGTATGTTCTGCATCCCAGCAGCTGGAGAAGGGGGATATATATATCTTTAGAGGGGCTATTTTTTTTTACTCGTATCAGGAATTTTGCCAGCTGGGCTATACTATACTGACATTAGAAAAAACCTCCAAAAACCAACAAAGAAACAAGCAAAAAGTCCCATAACCCCTCCGCCTCCTTATTAAAAACCCAGGACAAACCAGGCCGTACTCAGACGCGTTCCTCATGGGACTAATGCAGTCTCTCATTCCTGCTTTTCCAGTTCATTGTAGAGTCTGTTGTCTATTTGGCTGGGAATTCCAACTTGAGAGAGATACATGACAAATACACAATTTTAGGAAACCATATAGCATTTTCTCAGCAGTTTAATTTGCCGTAATAAAATCAATAAAATGAAAAAGAACCCTTGGAAGATGGGCACTTTTGCCTGGACTCAGCTAGACAATGAAAGATTATATATATTTTCCCATCTCTACCTTAATTGCAGTTCACATAGAGAGAGAGGGCAAGACCCTGGAAGACACTGCACAAAAAAATGTTTATTAGCTAAAATGACACAAACACATTTCATGAATGCTCCTGCAGAGGGAAGATGAAACGTAATATTTCTTGCTTTATGCAGTCTTAACAAATTTTACTATACAACACAGAACTGCTGGAAAAGAAATAGTTTTAGTGAATAATGACCTCTTATTCATCTGGTTGATTAAAAATGCTTTTTGTTCGAACTGATTATTTATTTACTCTTTATTTCAGAGAGGAGACAGTTACGAGGAATTAGGAGTTTTTTTTTCGAAAACAATTCAACTTTGGCCAAGAATTTCTTTTATAGAAAAAGTATTGTTTGATCCCTGTCAGAACAATATTGTGGTAGTTTTTCTTTTAAATCTTCAATGCCCCGATGCTTTGGGGAGGGAGGCTGATCTTCTTTGAGAATGAGACCTTCACTCACAACTATTCCATTGTCTTCCTTACAGAAAAGCCTGACCAACTTGAGTTTAACAAAACAGTTTTGTCAAATTTTAAGGGGTTTTTTTTGTATTGGGAAAAAAACCACCACAACCCAAACAACAACAGTCTCCTCTCTCCCCTGAAGACTGTACCCATGAAAAGGTCAGCCAGAGTCTAAAAAGAAAATTCCCAATCCTACAGCAGGAGAGGATGAAAATAGGACTTGAGGGCTGGTACAAAATGAAAAAATGGGGGCAGGCTTTCAAAGCCCATGCAACTTACACCTGTGAGTGGGGCAAGGAGTAAGCTGACTTGGTGGGTCTGATAAGGTTTGAAGTAATCTGATCCTGAACTATTTGCTCTTATCCTTGAGCCTGTAATCCATTTTTCATTGCAGTCAGTGAAGTTGCACAGATGAGAGATCTGGTTAAAGTTAAACACAGCTGCCAGATGTTTCTTTGCAGGGAGGAAGGTGAGAGAGGCATTGAATGAGAAGACAAAGAAAAATAATTCTGTGGAGGCTTTTGGCAAGTTTTCAGCATCTTGCTGTTCAGGGGAATCATTTTGTTCCTGATTCTGTGCTGTGCCTTCCATTTTTCATTTTGCTTTCTTGTGTCCTGGTATCAGAAACATCACTCATGTCATGCATGAAGAAAGACTGAGAGAGCCCTCAGCTCCCTCCATGGAACAATGGTCTTTATCCCCTTTTCAGAAAACTGAGAGATGTAATAATCTCTGATTCTTCAACTTTTGTTCTGGTGGGTAAATTGTGCTGCTGCCGAACAGAAGGGAATTGAGATATTTCAGTTCTATGGAAGAAATTCTGAGCACAAGGCTCTATTTATGCAGAACATTACAGAGATATGGGAAAAGGTATGGAGACCCCTGAGGGTCTCACATGCATTTGTGAAACAAAAACTTATGAATGGAGAAGAAAGCAAAAATTGACAGTAAAAAATGGCAGAAAGTGTAATTTAATTGAAATACAATATAAAATCTTATTTATGTTAAATATGCATTACACGGGGCTTTATTAAAATGCTATTGATCACTCTATTAGGTGTTAGAATGAATAAAGATGATTGTTCCCAGTAAGTAAGAATGTGACGCTGAGTTGCATTTTATCAGCGTATCTATATGTCACACTGAGAAGTCCTTCCAAGTGAATTTGGTAGCAATCCCTCAGGGAGATTAAATACTTTCTTTTCAAGGTACTGGAAACTGAGTTGCCATTCAGGTCTTCCTGGTCATTAAGCAAACATCAGAAATTAAGAAACATCTCTGTTATGTAGTTCTAGCAAGATTGATTGTTAAGGCGTTAAACTTAGTTTGTTTTTTTTTTTAAGTTGAAATAGAAACGTTGATCAAAATATTTGCTGGGAAGCAGGTTTATTACTCCAAGATCTGGACCCTTTTATTTCTTAGCATCGTCAAAACCTCTTGTACTGAGGCTTTAGGCTGATAGAATAGGTATGAAGCAAATCATATGTATATGTAAGGTGATGCTGTGTGAGGGCACTTCATTCTAAAATCTCTTATTTTCATGTACGGCCCTCTATTTTTTAATTTCTTCTTTACTCACCTCTTTTTTTCTGCCATAAGCTTGTCAATGACTGGCCATCCATGAAGGATTCATTTGAAGGGAACACACTTTAATTATTCCTTGGCAATTGGCCTCTGGGCAGTCTCTGTGGCATTGCCATGCAGTGGCACTGGAAACAGTAAAAGCCAGCACAGCTTTGGGCTGCTAAGCTGGAAGCACCTCCAATAACACTGAATCCTGTTGTCTGATGTGGTACGAAGTCAAGGTCCGATTTCCACTGCTGCTGGCTAACAAGGAAGGATCCAATTTATAGTGTCCAGAAGCCTCTTTGCTTATCTTTGCTTCATCACTGGAACATTGCTCATGAACCATTTGGCTGGTGCTGGCCTCCAAACAGTCCTACACATCAATGTCCTATGGCCCAGGAAAGGCCCATTGGAACAGCTTCTCTACAGATATCAAAGCTTAGGTGATCCACTGTCCTTCTGGTACCCTCCAGGTTTCACCATTTTGAGTTATCATTCTGACCGAATAACATAACACCTGAAGACCTTTTCTCACTGACAGGCAGGATCTTTGAAAAAAGGAGTGGCAGTGGCAAGATTGTTAATGGTTGGACTTGATGATCCTACAGGTTTTTTTCAACCTCAACAATTCTGTGATTCTATTACAATACTTGTTATACCAAGCATATCTTCTCAATGCTCTTAATCCAGGGATATATTAAGATAAAAGATAAATTGTATGGAAAGCATGAAGAACAAAGCAGAAGTATTCACATTTGGTACCAGCTGGGGGGAAAGCAGGTCATCCAACAGCAAATAGCCATTAGATGTTTATAATCTGCCCAGAATTTTTAAGAACGCCATGCCTTAGATCATAGAGCAGTGCACAGGTCCACAGCAGCATCCACAGGGTAATGTTTCTTCAGAGAGAATAATTGTTTGATTTCTCATTTGAAGATTGACTCCTTCTTGGATCTATCAAAAACTTCTCTTGCTTTTTAATGCAAACAGCAGCGGTATATCTTTCAGGGTTTGTATGCTCTATTAAGAAAAATTCTAGCTGACTATTCCTTTTTGATCTACATTCTTATGAAAGCAACGTAATTGGCAATTCTAAAATTTCATGATATTCTGAAAAAGAAGAAAAATATGAGAAGAGCCTTTTAAGTGCTGAAAATTACAACTTTAATTATAAAGTTATTAATTTCTTCATTTTTTTTTCAATTCAAAATATAGTAGATTTACACCATCAGCGTATTAATAGCTTTTGTAAATACAAACATTATAGCCAGCTTTAACAAAAAATCAGCAGTAAGCTTTGGATGCTCTTTTTCTCTATTCTTGTCACAGCAATGCTGCAATCCAGATAGACCTTAGTACAACATATCAGATACTTTCCATCACACATACGGTTTGAAACAACAGAAAAGGCGTGAAGGCAAGAAGTTATGCTGAAAGATCAGCATTTATAAAGATTGTACTTTAATTTAATGTGTTTCTTTCTGACATGTACAGCAATACAATTTTTTTGCAGGAAGGATAAATATACTCCGTGAAACGCTTGTCCCACTGAATTCAGTGGGATTTTGTCCCAACCACACAGGGAATAGACATGTAGAATAAGGATTCCTTATTTCCAGTCAATGACAATACTACTGTCTTGAATTAGAGAAGGATCTCTACTACATCAACTATTTAACTTCTTTGTAGTAAATGGTTGGAATTTTTGCTCACCATCTATGTTTTATTTTTATATTGTTAACTTCCTTTATTTACGTGAATTTCCAGACCTCAGATGTGGGTCCATTGCTTGTTCAGGTATTCTTTAGTTTTCTGTCCTGAATGAACTGCTGCTGTGAGGCTTCTGCACTTTCTAAACACATAAAGCTTTCTTATGTGAAGAACTGAGGGATTTTAGAACATGCAATAATCATTTTTTAATACATTTAATGTGATTATTGTTTTGGTGTGTATGTACCATCATTTTTTGATTTGACTTGCACACACAAGGAATCCAAACATCTAATTTAATTCAAAGAAAACATCTCATATAATTCAAAGAAATTTGTTGTCAGAAGTTACACTGAGCAAATACACTTTGATTTCTCCAAACAGGAATATCTATTTTGTTTGATGAAAAACTTCTCTCCATCTCTATTGGCATCTGACTACCTTCTCTTACTCTGCACCTTTTTACTGATTTTCTCAGCATTTTGTCTCAGTGTTTCCTCTGTTCTGTGAGGGCTTCTTGCAGGCTTTAGCTAGGGTAGTACTTTCCAGCTCATCCCAGCTTACAAACATTTCAGCACTTTGTCTGCATCCCTTCTTGAAAGAAAATAGTCGTTTTTCTTTCCCTGTACCCCCAGTGATCCCTAGAGTTGATTTAAGAGAAAGCTTGATATTCTGAGAAATCTCATGGTCCTATTTTTAATAGTATCCCAAAATGATTTGGTCTGAGTATTCTAAAAAGAAAAAACCTACATATATCTACATCTATATATGTTTAGTTTCCTCAACAAGGGGCTGACTGAATTCTCCTCAGGCCTGTATTAATGTGCAATGGCACATTGGGCCTGGGGAAAACCCGGAACACTAGAGACCAAGCTCCAGAAAAAATGCGTACCAGGTCCATGGTCTTGTTGGCCACATTCACATTTGGGAGTGACTTCTCTCAGACAGAATTAGTCTGCTGAGCTCTAATGATGCTTCAGGGGCTGAGATGTGAAAGCAGTCATTTTTGTGCAGGGGAGGACTGTCAGTTATGCTCATAAAATTAGAAAAAATTGATGTTAAGTCAGAATGTAAGAATATTGAATCTGTGAAAACTCTTTTCAAAGACTGACAAAAAGATACGGTTTAAAAGGAGATTAATTTCCCTTTGCAAGGGATTATTTTTATCAGCGAGAAAATTTGAAAACTTCACGAACCTTCTTTCAAAGCTCACCAAAATAATCAGAAACACTGTGTTTAACTCTTGTCCTTTCCATATATCTTAAAAAAATGTCCTGTGCTCCTGCAGGATCATATTTATTTTCTGTCTTCCAGCGTCAGCAAATATTGGTCATTTCAGAGCACTGCTTTCCCGTACATCATTGAAAAATGACCTACTTATACTTGTAAACGTGGGCGTGTGACTTCCTATGCAAAGTGGGATGCAACAAGCTTTCACAGGGCATTAAGGCAGGAGGACAAAATCAAGTAGCTTGAGGGATCATCATGATGCTCTCTTGTTTAATGAACATTGGAGATTTATCGCACCGAATTTAACGAATACAGAACTTGCAGTGCCATTTTTAACAAACGTGTTGTCTGTAAAAATGTGGCATATGTGATCGCTCTGTAAATCCATCTCAGGTCAGGTTGGTCAGGTTTGCTCAAATTTGATATAGGATTGGCAATCTGAAATGAAAACCTTTTTGAAAATTTTTATTGGCTAGCAGAGAGGGGCAGAGCGCCTTCTTGGATAAAAATGGAGAAATAAATACATAAGTAAATGGCTAATCCTTTGCCATAGAGAAGGCAGTAGAGATCCAGACAGGAGCTGGGCGATTGCAAGCAAGAACAGCAGCCACAGATGAGGAGATGGGGCACCAAAGAGCTGTAGGACAGCAGGCCACAGCATCAGAGGGACCCCACATAAACATATGTGGGGGAAGTATGATCTCTTTCATTAATTATTCTATTCAGGAAGCAAATTGCAAAAATCATTTAACCACTAGTGAGGAAAAGCTATGGCTGCCACCTGAGATGTCTCAGTGCTGTACATGTTTGTTTTAGCACAGCATGCTGCTTGCAGAAGGATGTTTTCTAATTAGTTGTAAAAGTTACAGGAAGTTAGCAATGCACTCTTTTTACAACTAAATTGAATGACTCAAGATGGTAGAGTTATTGTATGAGTAAAAAACAGCAGGATAAGGCCAATAGGGCCTGCCAGTCACGAGATATCATGAGCTTTCTTCATTACAAAGCAAAGTTTTTCCTGAAGAAAACAAAGAAACAGATAATCTCCACAAACCATTTCATCTTTCTGTTGAGTGTGCTTGAGTAATTTCTAAATACACAAACCCCTGAAACCCAAAAGGACACAGTTAAGAAATAAACTCACTGAAACCACAGCTCGTGCCAGAATTGCTGCTGCCCAACTATTCAAAGTGGCTTGTTACCAATGGAGAATCTGTTCCTGAATGCTTGGACTGTTTTTCAGCCTAGATAAATAGGGAAAATGGGATAAAGACCGTTAATTAAGCTAATAAGAAGAGATATAGTCAGAGACTAGAAGTTGCATTCAGTTCAGGTTTAGGGGAGGCAATGACACAAAGCCTGAAGTTGACTGAACTAGTAAGAATTGGCTGAGCTTCGCTGAGCTCATGCTGTACCACCACAAAACCTGTCCTCTACAATTAC
Source organism: Oreocharis arfaki (assembly GCA_013398015.1). Classification (NCBI taxonomy): domain Eukaryota; kingdom Metazoa; phylum Chordata; class Aves; order Passeriformes; family Paramythiidae; genus Oreocharis; species Oreocharis arfaki. Next base: position 892,643 of record VZRR01013906.1, on the reverse strand, counting down.
AGTGTGGAACTTTGTCTAAGTCTACCTCATAGTTTAGAAACTCACACCCACACCAAAAGAGATGCTAAGTCAGGTTCCTGTGTGTAACAGGTATGACACAGGTGTCTAATTAAAATCTGCAGGCTCAACTTGCAAAAGCCAGAATTTCATGACTGGGGAAAGAGGCAGGAATTTACTCCCTATGTCCATCAAAACTTCATCTAAAGTAAATTTTCTTTAACAGTTATAATGATATTGCATGTTCTGAATGCATGAAAGAGGACAAAAGGCTGGTAGTCCTCCATAGGTCCTGCTAGGGATGGGGGAAAGTTCTTTGGTGTTCCCACACTTTATGAGCTCAAGTCACTCCAGTTATACTTTTCTCAGAGGAAATATTTACATTTTTATTAAACTGGAGGGTCAGGGGTCTACACTTTTATAAACTCAGTCTCACAGTTAAGATCAGTGATTTTTTTACAACACTTGTCCTAGAGAAATAAAATACTTTCTATTTCAAAAGTAGTAAAAATATTGAAATATTAATGTGTCATAGAAGATGGGTGCATAATATAAAAATATTTGAGCTCTGTCAGTGCTGTGTTTTGTGCATTTTATACTGTACTAGCCACAGAATACCATGTGTTTCTGCAATGGTATGTTACAAAAAGTGTCTTAAGAACGTAATAAATATGGCATGAGCTTCATATTCTTTGGTTAAAATGCTAACACATGCGGATTTAAGATTCAAAATTAAAGGTATTGGGATTCTGAAAATAATTCAGAGTCCATCTTCTTCAAGTACTGAGAAAAGACCGAGATTGTGATTGAAAGACAAGAATATCTCATTTCTTCAGTTGGCTCCTCAGAGTCTTGTCTTGCTCAGATCTCTCACAGCGTTTTTGTGACCAATGTCAGTAATCAGCACTGGAGTCCAGGAGCTTTCCAGGCTTTGGTGCCAAGAAGTGAGCACAAGAGATCAGCAACAGTGTCTTGGAAGCACAGCTGTAGATGACTTTATATATATGTACACACACATTTATAGATCAAAGCACAGGAAAAAACATGTCAAGTTGAGCAGAAGTCATCAGTATCTTATTTGTTATCTTGTATTTCTCCACCTCTGTTTTCAGTAGTCCGGGGCACCATGACAGCTGCGGATGAGCAGGTGCAGAGAACAATTTTCCTATTTCTGGAGCTAATTGTGGGCTTCAGTTAGGAAGCCAAGTTACGGGGTAAAGAAACTCATCACCGTGAGTGATGAGTTAGGTGAGGAATAAAATATTTTCATGCGGCCCACCATGAAAAATCTATTTATTTATTTATTTATTTGTAATAAAGCACTGATGGTCAGTGTAATTCCCTGGTCCAGCACACTGCAAAGGATGTACAGAAGCCATACAGAGTGAGAAATAAAGCCAGCGGGAAGCAGATGAACAAGCTTCTTTATGGTTACAGTCATATGGTTACATTTGTGAAAGATGTATTGGTATCTGCACCAGAACTGAATTCCTCTCCCTGCGAAAATCCACAATCCTGCTGGCAGACACTCAGAGAATTTTTTAATGCAAAATAAATAAATAAATACTCAGGCAAAAATATCTTACATGAAAAAAAGTAGCTGAGCTCCACTGTTTCAAAGGGCCTGCTCAAACCAGGATGCTTTACCTTTTAATATCTATTTATGCTTATGTGCCTTGAACCTACTGACCAGTTGGAATCATATTTGTATGTCTACTGGCTATTATATACTACATTGTAAATCCCAACATTTTGCAGTTCTCAAGCTGCCATTCAGAGAAAGTCAGTAACAAATCCTTCATTCTTACCTTTTCCATGTTTTCCAAGAGTTTTATTTCTCTGAAGTGCCTGATTTTTTCTGTATATATAAAATTCAAAAATTTAAAAAAATCCCATTGTAAATCCCCAAACAAACAAAATAAACTCCCCTGTGCCAATAAAAATGCACATTTAAGGGGATGGGGGAGAATATCTGGGCTATAGATTTATTTTTGTTTGAGCTAGATCAGCTTTATCTAGTTTAATGTTTGTTCTGTTACCATTTGAAATTTAATTTCAGGTAGTTCTTCATCATATCAGAATAGGATGCATCATTAACTCTAAGAGGATGTTTTCATTTGGCATCTGCTATTTTCACCAAATGTCAAGGCTTGACATTTGCTATCTTTATCTAGTTTCGGTGTATCACTCATACTGAGATTTTGTTTCTTCTTATCTGATATTGATTTCAACTGTGACCAGCTGTGTTGCTAATAAAATCAACAGGCAAGTATCTGGCATTTAGTTCTTCATTGCTAGAGGAAAAGAAACAACCCAGTGACAAAAAAAAGTAAAGAGATACTTTTCAATTAGGATGCTCGCCTGTATCCTCACATTTTCCATCTCTTAGTACTTCTGTTGATGTTGTATTTCTGATTGATTCCCTTGGGGAAGTCTCCACGGAAATCCTTGCCTCTCAGATGAAATATTCCTTTTTGCTCTCATCCACTGCTTCCTGGAGAGCGGGGTCATTTTTCAAAGCGGCATCTGCGCTTTCGGCGAACTCAGTTCCTTTGGCCTCGTTGGTGTGGTAGGTGCCCTTGTGCCTGTACATGTACCGGACCATCACCACCAGCAGGCAAATGAGGACGAACACCACGGCAGCAATCACACCTAGAGAAAAGAGACCATAAAATATGAGAAGTGTCTCACAGTCAGACATCACAGCTCGAATTGCTTGGTGGGGAAAAGCCCATGTGTCATAAGGGATTTGCATGTTGCAGTGGCCGGAGTCAGAACACAATGCAAAAACCAAGATGGGATATAGATACTGCAGGAATACAGGACAAATTCTCACTAGCCTTCTTTCAAATCAGTGGCTTAATTTGGTTGAACACATTGGAGCTAAAAGGTCACTACAAAATGAGGAGAAATAAGAGAACATGAAGGAAAACCAATACGCTTCTTTCATCCTTCTGGCAACATATGCCCGGGTAGGGGTTTTGCAGACAGCCCAACCCTGCCTTCACAAGTGCTCTCAATTTCAGGAAGTGTTCAGGGTATTAAGTATTTCATAGGAGACATTCAACAAATAGCAGGAGCTGTGTGACTCTGGAACTGCTCTATATTTGCAAGCTGCTATTTCACGCTGTGCTCTAATTAAGAAATTCTGATTGTAATGAATGTGGAAGTGACACCTGGCAGAAGGAAGGGATTCTGTGTAGATCCTTCTTGTCTCCTGGATTAAGGCTAATTTCCAGCTATGTGTTGACTGGAAAAAAATTTCTGTAGATAACCCCAATGTGTGTAGGACAAAATGGTGAATGGAAGCACTCCTAATGAAAGAAAGTAAATTCGAGATCCTTTTCTATTGTGAAAGTCAGAAGTCCACAAAAGAGACAAGTCCTGGCAAGTCCAAAGAATGACAAGTCCATGACAAGTCCGTTGTTAAAAAACTTACAAGTTCTATCCTTTTCCTCCAAGATCAAATTATTTACTTAAAAATTCAGAAAATAAATTAAATATTTTGAAGTTTATTCAACTTCTGTGACTTTTATAATTTTTAAGCACGATTTTTTGCATGGATCGGGATGTGCTTATAAACCCTTTTGCTGTGATTCTGTACGAGTACATGGTACTGAGCTGATTCTATATTCATGTGAATCCAGGAATAAACCAAACATTAAAGAAATACACAATAAAAAAACTATTACAGAACATTCCTAGGGCTTCCTCTGCTGTCAGTGAAGGGGGTGTGTGTGTGTGGTCGTTTGTCTTCTAGAAGTGAATTCTAGGTTTTGTCAGAAGAATTGCTCCCTGGAAATTCCTACTGCTCTGGAGGGACAATGAGGGGCAGATAGAGAGTAACTCTTTTTTTCACCTTATATTCAAGATAAGTGTCAAGAGCAGGTGTCTCCAAAGCTTTAGATTTTTCAGCATCACTAAACTGAGTGGGGATACCCTGCAGGCATGAAAACACAGGAACAGACAGAATATTAGCGGGGTAAATAAAGATTATAACTCTGCCTTAAAAGATATGCCTTAACACTATCCCCCAGATTTCATGGTGCCTGGTTCTGGAAAGCAAAGTTACTGCTAGCAGAATGAAATTGCTTATACAAAGAACTTCAGGTTTAAAATAATAACATTGTTGCAGCATGGGCTCCATCAATTCTTAGGACCTCACTGGTATCCCTTGACACAAGAGGCTCTAATAGGCTTTAGATGTAGCACAATATTAATAAGCCTAAGGGACTGAGTACAAATCAATTTACCTGCTACTTGTTCATAGAAAGCTGAAATTAAAGTTACAGGAGATGGGACCTGAGGGAAATATAGCAGAACCTCACCAATTTGCACTAATGATTGGTATAGCCCCTTGTGAACGACTGAAATTAGTGTGTTAGCATGGAAATGAACAAACACAATAAAAATAAAAAGACAGGTCCGCTCCATGAACATAGCTTTGCTCGTTTATTCTGGCAACTGTATTTAGTTTAAATGCATGAGAGAGCTTTAATGGAACACCAGGAAATGCAGTGTGGTGAATTCTGTAACAATAAAGTGTCAGCTGGTATAAGCTAACATTGCCAAATCAAAGGTGCTGCACCAGGTCTGTACTAAAGCTTGTCTCAGTGAATACTGAAGGAAATCAGAGCCTGACTTTTCTGCTGGACTCTTTGGTATTGTTTGTCCCAAAATGGGGAATGGATGGAGGTGGTACTGCTCCATAGGTGGTTTATGCTCATTATCTCATCTCGTTATCTTGCCAATAGCCCCTCTGGGAGCAGATTTCCCACTGGCCTAATTAACTCTAATTGTGCCGCTCCTGTTGTCTTGTCAGCAAAGTAGGGGTTTTGCAAAATGCAAGAAATCAACAAACCTGCTGTTTTAATTCTTATGGTGGTGCTTAGCACGGTCTGCTACTCACCTCCAATAACAGCCACATCCGCTCCAGCTGTGGGGCTCTCCACTTCTCCATCTATAAATAGAATAGAACACACAAAAGTTAATTATAAAAAAAGTATCGGATCATATGGAGCAGCAGTGACTGTACTGGCAGTGCTGTATTATTTTAACCTGTGAAACTCAGAACTTGATCAATATCTCTCGTTAGCAAAAGACATTTATGAAACTTCACATTAGAGTTAGCCATACTGTGACAGTTTTCTGCCACCATAACACTGGAAAATAAATAGCTAGCACATTATGCAAACTATCATGGCCCTCAGGGAAACACCTACTGTTTATTATGAGCACTTACCTGTAACATCCTCCAGTGAATGATTAAATTAAGAGCATTTGGGTACTGTGATTACTCTCAGAAAGATAGTTTTGGGAAAAAATGGTTGATGTCTATTTATTTTCCCATTCATGGCTCTTCAGAGCATGGTCTGGATCTTGATTTGATGCAAATTAATCTGTGTGTATTGATTTCAATGAGTATTTATCCATTGGCAATGTCCTGTTTTTAACATTAGCATTTGTTTTCTTTTAAGCATACATTTGGAATCAAGGCAAGCCTCTCACGTGTGTGGCATAAAATACAGTCCCTACTTAGAGTAAGTCTGAATTCAGTACTGATAAGTCAAATAAAATTATTTCTTGGATTACAATTTATTAAAAAAAAAAAACAACCAAACCAAAACCCAAAAAGCTTTACAATTTAACTGCAAAAGAGAAGTAGCTGACCATCTCTTTTTTTTGATAAGTAAGAAGCTGGCCTGAAATGTTGTAAGCTGCTGAAAGACCAGCTAGAGTTTGAATTACGCTTTTATCTTAATTATAGCACTTAATAAGAATACCCAAAACAACTAATGAATAGGCAAAGTTTTTTAAGGGGGAGATTAAAAAATATCCAAAAAACCAGTGAGGATATTTCTCTCTTAATTGTTTGATATAGACCTTAAGTAAAAGTAAAAACATACAGTAAAAAAGTAAAAGTAAAAACTTCCACTTAGTTTATTAGGATACAATTCTGAATTGTTTTCTGCTCCTTATTTTATGTTATTAATATCTGCCCACCTAGCCCTGAGTTATGTAGATGTCTGAGAGGGTGACGAACTCCTTGAGGTTTTCTATGCTAGGTTAATGACAAGACACTCATTTCTTTGTTTGGTTCTGTACTATTAAAAACATTCTAAATTATATCGGGTTTTGAAAAAGCTTTATGTGAGGCCTTTTTTTTTTTTTTTTTCCCCCTTTGGTAAACGCAGTAGATAGAAAAGTTCTGTGGAGAAGGTGAAAATGTAACTCCAAATCCTTCTATAAACTCAGCAGTGGCACTATGGCTGATACCTGGGACGCCTTCTGCTGTATCTGTATGTATGATTCAGGGATAAAACACTATCAGCAGTTTTTTCCTTGCTCATGTCCAGACTCTAGTATCAGTCTGCAACAAACTGAGAAGAGCTGAGATTCAAAGGATCCACCTCTTCTCAAACTTGGGAGGTGCGTTTTCTAGAAAGTAGGAGTGCTTCTCTCTCCCCTAGAGATCCTTCCCACATTTTCTTCCATCTATATACTGATGGAAAGATTGAGCACACCTTGTGTAATTTAAAAACTCTAATTATGTCTATGTCCATTCAAAACCCACATGCTCAGAAGAGATTAGTTGCCTCAAGGTCAAAATGCTCTGTGTTTCTTTACACACCAAACACATGCTGCATGCCAAAAAAGAGGGCTCCTCTACAGCAATCAAATACTTGAAGGTGTGAATTCTAAAGTGCTTCTCTAGCCACACAGCTTGCTGCCAAACATTAATTCCAGATCAAATTATTATCCCCTTAATTACAAAAAGGTTTATGAGTAACTCTGTGCTCTCACCTGTCATTCCCAGGTGCCTCTCAGACTCAGATAACAAGCAGGTGCCTTATCTCTAGTACATGCCATCACAGTGCTTTTTGATAATGGAATAGAGTATCATCACTTGTCAGAAAATTCTTCATCTCCATACTGTACTTTCCAAGCTTGCAACAGAATGCTGGACTCCTCTGGAGCTATGGTGTGGCTGGCACTGATCTCCTAAGCTGGCAATGCTGTGCCCTTCAGGAACCAGCTGACATTGTGATGTGGCTTCACTCACCACAATTCCCGTCTTACTGCAAGCACCAGGGCCTGACTACCCCTTTGCGCACCCCGTTTTGACCACAGAACAGGCTTGCTGTCCTCCCAGACAGCCTTTTCCTGCATCAGTCAGAGTGCCAGAGCATTGCAGCTACCACCAATGACCAGATGTTTCCAAGGTCTGCTCCGAGATCAGTTTTGGAGCAATGTTGATGAAGAGCACAGAGACACCCTTATTCCCTGTTTCACTGTCTCTGAAATTTCCCTTTTTCCAAAAACAGCTATGTGATTCATGGCAATATCACAGTATTGCTAGGCAGGTGTGAAAGTACGGGTGTAGTTCAAGGTTCAAGCAGTGTCACCCTTCTTGAAATATGATTGAGGAACACGCAAGGCATGTGTGATGGAACGAGACCTTCTTCCCTGAGCAGGACTGAAACAGCGGTTGCTGTCCAGAAGGGAATCCATGCTTGGCCAGGAACCTCAGCACAGCCTCTCCAAACTCAGTCTATATGAGAAACACAGTGCATTACTGTAGGATTAACTCTTGACTTTCTGAGGCAGAAAAGACATCCAGTTTACTGAAGAAATTTTTAGCTCAGCAGTGGCTTTGTCCTTCCTGTAGCCTTTTCATTCTTCTCTTTTTCACATGCGGAGTGCTCCGAGGTCTGTGTTTCAATAGCTGCTGTTGCACCTGTTTTGATTGTTTCCCTTTGTTTCAAGGACATCTTTTGTGTTATCTGTTGCTAAATTGTCCTTGCAAAACTTCCTCTCCCTGTTGTACTGGCCCTTGTCCAGCTACAATCTGGTTCTGAAAGTGTTTAAACATTGTTATTTACTGCCATTGGTTACCATGACACACAGAAATCGAAAGATTGTGGGGAAACTTGTTTTTCATAAAATTTCTGGCCACCAGAATGAGTTGACTAAATCAAGAATAGAACATACAAATCAAATTGTCTGTTGTTGGAAAGTATGTTTCTAAAAGCCAGAACGATGGGAAAGAAATGCTTTTGTGTCATGACCTGAAATTCATCAAATTCCTGTTTTGCTCATAAACTTACAGATAAGGAATTTTTGCAATAGAATGACAATTGCTACCTGTCTCATTCTCATCAATCACATCCTGCTGAGAAGGCGGCAGCCTCTGAAAGCCTCAGAATTATTCCTGACTTAAATACTGCAAGCAGATCTCTGGCTTTGTGCTTCACGAGTGGCAAACCAGTACAACTGGCTTATATGTTAACATGGCCAGTGGTGACTATTTCCTGCTAAATTTGTTGCTCCATTTATTAAACTACCTCCTCCAGGTGCAATTTTCCAATAAAACTTGATTATTATGAATTTTAATAGTTTTTCCCCCCCTAGTTTTAACCTACTCTCTTCCATTTTGGCTGAGGAAGACTTGTTTGAAGCAGGCAGGTCCAGCAAGGAAAATCTTTGCTTGAGGTTCAGCACTCTCCTACTTTTACTATGCACTTCTCTGACAGTTGTAATGGTTTCTTTTGTTCTATGCATTGCAAATCTGAACCACTGAAAGCCATAAATCACTTCCTGCCCCAAAATTCTGACACCAGCTTTAAAATAATTTAATTTTTTTTTATTTACACTTTCTCTTGTATCTGAGATCATTCAAGCAGTTCTTTCCAGTTTTTTTTACAATACCATGGACTATGTGCACTGTAGATGGAAACTGAGGTTTTGGCACGATTTTGTGACAGCAGAAAACAGGACTTTAAGGAAAACACAAAGTATTATGACAGTCCTGATAAAGATGCAAGACTTATCAGTGAGCTACTTTAAAAGCCTAACCATGTTAAGACATTCCATCTGACAAGCTGTTCAACTTACATGGTGGTGGGGAGGGGTGTATTCGTTCCCCAAATACTTTCTTCCATTAAGCATAGAAGGCTCAGAGTTTAGATCTTGCTACTTGCAGAAAACAATACTTTTAAGTGATTCTGCGGCTACTATCAGTGGCACATCAGATAAACTTGTAGAAAGCTTCAAGCTTTCTAATTTTCAGGCATAATTTTTGCCCTCTAAAGTAGTTTCCAGAAAAAAAATCCAGTATTTGTACTCTAGGTGGTTCTGTAGTCAGCACTTCAGTTACCAGTTTAAGCACCTACAGGTTAGATTGCTATGGATTTACACATGGAAAAGGCATGAAAGGAAAACCGTATCTGCAAAGGGATCCCCAGTGGGCACATTTGAGAGGAGTGCATGGGAATCACCCTACAGGATTGATCCAATCTACTGGTGTGAACTGCCAAATCCCTACTGTGCAATCCACAAGTGCAATTTGATGGTATAAAGTAGACCTTACCCCAAACTTCTCAAGGCCTTTCTAATTTCCTAAGATAAAGTTCCAGACTAAAGCTGGTAGTGTTGAGTAGAGAATGAAATGCCCAGGATTACAACTCACACTGCCATGATTCCCATGCAGCTGTGGGTGATCTTGCATTTCTCCAGGTGTCAGGCTGAGAGAGAATACAGATATCTATCTGTGATAAGCAGCTCTGACAACACAGGTTTCAAAGCCACTTGACAGCAGTCAGGGAGCACTGCTCCCGTGCTTTTGATTCTTAGCAACCTCAGCCATCTCTTATCACGATGCTCCATTGCTGACTACTAGGTTACAATCTCAGACAAAACCTTGGCTGCTAAATTACACTCAAGTAGGTCTTGAAGTGCTTTCTTGGGCAACCTATTTTCTCTCTTGATGTGCCTGTTCATTGCGTAAGAAGTGCTTGAAATTCATTCAATCCATGTGAATGATGGGTTGAACTCCTTAAGGCAGTGATTTCCTTCTCAGGGCTTTCCTAGGCATGCAGTCTAGGAAACACACGGGAAGACTTCATCTTTAATCAGCCCACCTAATTGCTTTATGAAAAACTGCTTTTAATGGGACTTTCCAGGTGAGGAACAACCCAACCTCATCTCAGTGTAGCCATGGATGTGCTTTGCAGAATCACCCCAAATACTGACCAAGTTGTCGCAAGCAGTGGTGTGTAAGCAGTCTCTCTCTGTAGGCTGAAATATGTCTTTAGAATTTGGCTAACAAATATTTAATGGTTTTGTCTTATTTATTAGTTCTATCCATCCACGCAGGTCCAGTAAACAAGGGAGATGTTCAAACTGAATGATATCCAGTTGGCAACTCAGGCCAGATAGAGATGGAATTCAGAGGAGGGTTTTGTCTCAGTGTTGATTGTTCTTTCGTTCTTCCATACATTTGAAAGAGAACTTTAGGTATAATGAGATGAATGAAACACAGTTTACTCAGTAATACAGAGTCTAGTAAATTTTTGTTTATTTTTTTTTGCTTGTATCAATTGACCCAGCACAACATACCGTACTAATCTCGCCTTATTTTTAAAAAGTTGTAGTTTAAAAAGAAGACTGCCTTTTTATGTAAAGACCTTAGGCGAGGTTCTAATTGTCTCCACTCAAGATGATACTAAGGTATTTGATTGGGTTCAGTAAAACATTATAAACTTCTGAAAGCACTAAGGAGTATATGGAGTCTACCAGGAAGCTTTTGCAGTTGTTAAAAACCTTTACTATAACTACTGCAATTTTAAATTTTTTTAGTATTCTGTATATAAAAATGTATTTATCATAACTGTTCCTTTCCCAGGGGCTCTTTTTGTTCTTTGTATGCTCTCCTGAAGTCATTGTTCCTCTTGACTGGAAAAGCAGGTCCTAGTGTGTCCCTGTTGTCTTCACTGATGCAAGACTTTTCTTACCACACACTTAGTATAGAAGAACTAATGAAGTCTTAACACCTCCACTGTTTATGCAACTGTGGTATGTCCTCCTTGCCCTTTGGTCTATATTTGTGCCTTGCCAACACACTGCATTCATGAGAAAATCATTAATCTATTAACCTTAGCACACTGATTTAATTTACAAGCTATAGTTAGAGCTGGTTCACTGCAGCTGCATCTGTAAGAATGAGTCGAACCAACTTCTGAAAACTTCATGTTAGAAATATGTTAATTGCTCAAGCTGCTCTCTGGCCTGTTACAATATCAGATGCATCATACCGAGGCCTTTCTGAATTAAAAAAAAAGTCATTACCTATTTTAATATTTGCCAGTAAGTGTGCAGTGCCCTGCCAGAGCTGGCATCTCTTATCCCGAAGGGTCATCAGCCTGAACCCATCAATTTGACATTTTTGGCTGAAAAAGTCATCACCATCTCCCACTAGACTATGAAACACATCAAGGCTGTTCTTTCAAAATTAAAGAATCGTTTCTCATCTGTCAATCTGGAAAAGAGACAGAATAATTTGGCTGCCACTTGTATACTAAATTATTATAAGGACAATAATGGTGTCATATAACAACAACAGCCACATGATCGTTTGGGCAAGTAAACGGACTGTGTTGCAAATGTAAGTTACATCATGCAGATTAAAAATACCTACAAAATTAAAATGCTCTGGGCCCAATTCTCTTGCTATCCTAGCTAACAAGTACTTTGTCATTAATTCTAAGCAGACAAAGTATACAGTTTCATTCAAATAAAGGTCTGTTCAAGATTTTTGACACTTTGTAATACAGTAAGGACAAAAAGCAATTATCAAATTAGTTAGGTTAGGATTGTCATATAATTTTAGAAGTTCTCATTTGATTCTAGTACACAGTGTCAGCAAAATATTTTTTCACTATTCTAGAATGTGATGAAGTAAATAAGAGAAAATATGTTTTACAATGTTTGTGGAAGTAATGGCTTTACTCGCACAGTTTCTCCTTCTTTTGTGAAGCTGAATTATCCTTGGGTCTTGGGGAAAATCAGAGATGGAGAGCTACACTAAAAGTTATTTTGTCAAAAAGTAATCATATGATATCCCTTGATTACAAGAGAGAAAAGGAGAAAATATTAATCAAATTTGGGAAACTATTTTAGGTTAAAAAATAATAAAGATATTTTAAAAGTGAATAGATATTCTATACTTTGAAATAAAAAACACATATCAAATTTAAAAAGAGAAGGAAGTTTTATTTTAAAGGGTTATATAACCTAAAAACCCACAGATGTTTTTTTAAACTAACTTTTTTGTTTATCCCCCAAAAGAACTGACAGCTTCCTCAAATTCCCCTTTCAGTTTGAACAGTTTGAACCACATACTCTTTTTTTTTTTTTTTTTTTAAGCTTGAAGTTTCTGGAGACTTTAGCTCCTTTGCTCAGGGTTGCTGAACATCTACCACCAATTCTGATGGCAATTAAGGGCATCCTGTAAGAGCATTAAAATGGCAATTCACCCTTAGATGTACTATAAATGTTATAACCTTAAAGCTCCTATTCAGCACAGTACTTGAGAGACAGCTTTTTGTAGGCCCATGTGCCCTCTGGGAATAGACTTTAATGTGTCCTGTGCACTCACAAGGATGTATAGATACAACAAAAAATTGGAAGAGAAATTCAGACAGTTCTGTCTCTGCTTGTAGCAGCAGGAAGGGTGAGAAGGTTTCAGAGTTGGCAGAAGAAGCTCAGAGCAGAGAGCAGATAGAGAAAGGAGCTGCCTCCCTGGCACTGGAGCCCCTTGGCAAGCCGGCAATGAAGCTCACGAGAGGATGCTGTAGAAAACTTGTCTTTAGAGATGGGTTGTGGGAGCTACCAAGGACCACCCTGTGAAGCACTCTGCTGCTCGTGCATGGTGACCAGTTTTTCCCATGCTCCTATGGGAAAGATGCTCAATGTCTGAAGAGAAAATGTCTCCTCCTTATCACACAAAGGTGCATGCAATATGAAAACCCAGAAGGTGGTCAGATATATTAAAAAAATGCTGCATATGGCAATTTGGAAGTTGTGTCCTGTTTTGTCTACTTCATGTGTATAGTTATATCACTGCAAAATTTCCTTACTTTCCTGTGGAAATAGGTTAATGTAACCAGGCCATCATTTACATTTTTCCTCAAAGCTAGCTCATGTACAACATCTTCCTGGGGAAGATAAATTGACCTGGAATGTTTTAATTAAGGAAAGAGTGACAAATGGAGTATGAATCAATCTGTAATGCACAGCCTACAATCAGGAAATTTTCCTGCCTTTGTCTCTCCTCCTCCCACCTCTTCCCTCTTCATCAGAACAGAGTACTTCTTTTGAGGGCTTTATAATTAGGAAGGTTTTGAAAAAACACTAAATATCCAGTGAACCTGACGATTCTTGCTAATTTCTGCCTGACTTTCCTCCCAAGTCAACAGTTTTAAGTTCTGCTCATTTTTTGTTTCATGAAAATGGGAACAAACCAGCCATTTGCGCCTTTACTGAGGTCAAAGCTGAACGGACAGGAGTTGCTGGCTTAGCTGATTAATCATTGCAAATGTTGCAGATGACCACAGGTAATCAAAGCAGCTGACTATGGACACACAGTGAAAGCCCATCTGACAACCTGTAACTGATATTTATCTTATAATTCTTAGAAACAGGTAATGAAAGCAGCATACCCCACTGATCTAAACTTTTTATGTTAAAAACATAACCACAAAAATTTGAGTCAGAACCTTTTAGTGAAAAGCCAGAGGCCAAGAGATCTTGGAGTACGTGATTATTCCTTCCCAATCCCTTGTGTAAGTGGTTATATGAAGCAGTAAGACAACTTAACTGCTAAACTGCTTGTAATTATTTACCAAGACAAGCTTTTAATTTGTACGTAACAGGTCTACCAGCCTCAGACCTGCCTCTCAAGGCTTTTGACCGTGTCATAGGAGGATAAGGTGATCTCTGTTTCTTAATGTTGTTGTGCTTGATTGTGCAACCTTAATAACTCTTAAAGATTAGGTTTTGGTTTACATTTAAAACATACCCTCTTTTATGAACATGGCACTGAGCGTTCACAGATTTGGCACTAAGACAAACACTAGTTAAAATTAGTCCCCTTAGCTAAGACAGTCAGAGCTATTTGTTAGAATTTGAAACACTTTCATCAAATACATTCAACAGCATTTTTTGCACTGATTTTCTCTGTTCCTGCTATCTGCCTGACTGTCCTTTTATCCTTCACAAGTTTTGACTCTATTATTCAACTCCAACTGTTTTTAAAGGAAAAGCAGGCAGAGATAAGGACTGCTTCAATTTTCATGAAAACTGCAGACTGGAGAGAAAAGGGAGACCAGAGTAGCCCAGCACGGAAGGAAAGGCAGTGAGCACTCAGCATATTCAGGCTCTGTTTAGCAGCAGTCAGTTGTCTGGTAACCACCAGCCATCAGGCACAGAGATCCAGAGGACCTGCAGCTCCCCCTCCCCGTGGGGAGCCGCTGAGGGAGGGAGCCTCCATATGCTGGGGGTGGGATTTAGGGGCCAGAGATAGAGAACCAAAAGCAAGAGTGTTTCACTGGCTCTGTTGCTGGCAGAAAACTCATTTTAATGAACATTGACATGCTGAGATAGAAATACGGCCATTATTCTATTGAGGCTGACAAATGTCTATTTCTCATTGAGATGAAAAAGCTTGACCTTGTGCTTAAACTAGAGATGATATGATCAAAGTACACGTGATGTCACCTAGAAATCACCTGGAAAAGCCCAATATTATTGTAAGAGTTCAAAGAATGTAGCAACACACTCCCATCCTTAAAAAAGTATGATAATTTTCCCACCATGGGCAGGGTTCTTCCTTTATGCTCATTCCCACTGTCAATATTTTGTAGCAAAGCAGTCCAACAGGTGATAATTCTTGGAAATGGTTGCTCTCTGTGCTCTGTCTCCTGGCTTATTTGATATGAATTGCATTCAGCTCCATCCAGCTCATACACCAGTGCTTGCCTAAGGCACTGTCTACTGTGCGTGGCAAGTGGAAATGTCAGGATGTTTAGCATATGCTCTTCAGGGACACAGAGATCTTTCCTGGAGCACAGACGAGATTAATATTATTAATGGAGATATCTGTAGTGGAAGAAATCTTCCAAATGCTTTGAATATTGAACATATTAAACAAAGAAAATAAAACATATTGAAACACCTTAGAAACTTGCAAGGCAAATAGTAGCTCAGGGCAACAACATTTCTTATTTCCCAAGGTCTCTTCAATGAATATGCAGATTTCTTTTGCATATTTGCTCTAAAGACAAAGGCCACTTTATTATCTGAAAAGAATTTACATATCAGTCCAAGCAGTCTGAAGAGAGTTGAGGAATTTTAGCAAAACTTCTTACCATCTATTATACATCTGAGCAATTCCAGACAGATTGTGCAATAATTGTTGGGGAAAAAAGGAAAAAGGATTGTTCGTGTCTTATTTTTGGACAATCGTCTGGCATTATTTGAAAAATAGCATATTGAACACATTAACAGAGCTAAGCACGAGAAGACCTGCACTGAAGCCGTACACTGAATGTTTTTCAGCACAGACTTATATTGTTGTTATAAAAAACCCTGTTCATTAACAGTTTATTGCTAATGTTCCTCTCTCCTAATGCAACACGAATGTCAAGTACCATGTAGGTGGGAGGCTAATAACCAGCTTGACGAGATGTTTGGCTGCTGGAAAGGAGTCTGTGTGAGCTCAGCTGTCCCTACAGGTGCTGCAGGAGGATACTAATAAGTAGTTGGCTGAGATGATAGCTGTGTGTCTCTTCTGACTGGAGCTGTTCTGTTCTGTTCTGTTCTCACACGCCTTCTTGCAGGAAGATCTATTCAGCCTCCACACAGTGTGGCGAATCCTGGAGTATGGTGTGGGAATTTCCTTCCCATCAACCAATAGGAAAACTTACAATAGCTTAAAGAAGCCTAGATTTCTAGAGTCTATAATTAGGGAGAATGAATCCCAAACATTATTGTTAGCACTGCTTAACCATCCCTTTCCAAAGCTTGTGCTGAGGGCTTAACCTTGCTATGAGGTAGTGAGACCTGTCTTTTTTTATTGCAGAGCTTTCAACACGCCCTGCTCAGAAGAGCTTGATGTGTCCTGTAGGTGCTTAAATGGTGTCTTGCTCTCTGTTTTGCCTGTTAAGTTGGAGCCATATTTATGGAAGGAAACTTATAATGCCAAAACTTGATGCTACTGCATTCCTAAGTAGCAAAGAACTTCATTTAGTTTAATCTCCTTATTAGGAGGCCTCTTTGTGTTACTGTTCATTTGGATGGCTCTCTGTAGACAGTGTTGACTTTCACGCAACCTAGAAAATGATAATAATTTCCAAGGCTTTTGTTTCTCTTTCAAATCTGGTTGAAACTGGTCAGTGGATCCAAAAGTTCTCGATGAGAAGTGGCAGATGGATGAACAGATGATTAAGCAGACAGATAGACAGCAGGAACACATAAGACTCATTTCATTAGGAAACTGGACTGAAAACAGAAGTAGCAGTGGGTACTTGGATAATATTCACATTATTTTGGTCACCAATTTTAAAAATGCCATGTTTTTGAAACCATTTCAAAGCTTGTATATGACATCCTCAGTGGTTTAAACAGCAAAGGAGAAAAAAAAAAAAGGAACATTGCTGAGACTTCTTTCCAGCTCCCTTTTTTGGTCAGAATGCTACATTTTTATAGTTTGCACTGTATTTTAAACCTTTAAAGCCAGATTCAGCTTGGACAGCCCTGGAAATTTCAATGGAGGATTAATGTGTGTCATTAAGCAAAGAAATATGGTCTAGTAGTTTTCAATAGCAACAAATGCTTGCTATGGTACTTCTCTGACCAACATATTTTTCACTTACTGTTAAGCCTTTGGGCTGCTCCTAAGTGTATGAAATATCCATGCAGGAAAGTTGACAGTGAATTGTTGTGATTTGAGCTGGCTGCTACATTCCTGCAGCAAAGGGCATTCTTGTTCCTAAACATTTTCCTTCCAAGCTGATCCAACCAAAAACCAGCTCACCAAAAGGAAAGTCCCTTCCCCCATTTAATACTTACTTATTTACTCATATTTACTGTTTGCTTTGGAGGGCTATTTACTTATTGGCAAATTGATCCAAGTCAACCTGTAGTCTGACTGTCAGTTGATCCATTAGCAGGGAAAGGTTTGCTAGGTGCAGACAGAGACGGCAAAAAGCAGGAATGCTCTTTTGGGTGGCTGAAACACATCATAAACCTACACACAGGAAAAACAAGTTCCCCAGAAGAAAAGCATAAAGAGAAAAGCAGCTGGTTAAAGCTGGAGACTTCCCTTCTAGAATGCTCTGAGAAGAGCAGAGAACTCCAAGCATTCACAGTCCAGTGACTCCTTTGAACTATAGTAGCTCTAGAAGGCCATGGAAAAGGTTGGGCTTGGTATTCCCTGTGTAAGACTATATTGGAATGCACTGAGAAGTCAGGCCCCTCTCTCAGCTGTCAAAATCAGGACCCCAGGGCAGAACTGTGCCATTCTTCCCTCTGGACTGCTGGTCTTCCACCGCTGCCTCAGCTGCGATGGGGCTCTGGGGCCAAGCAGCAGCAGTCACTGCTGGCCCTGCTGGCCCAAAGCAGGGCACTGTCCCAACACACAGAGTGAAACACCAAGTGGTTCACATACAAGGTGGAATTTGCAAAGGCTCTCACTGCTAAACAGCTTCTGCTTCCTTTGAAATCTGTTCTCTCACAGGTTGCACCTCCTCAGTTGGGCCAATGGTGAAAGTTTTGAAAACTCCATTTTATGTGTATTAGAAACATGATAGAATCCAGCCCGGAACATAATATATAGCCTCTGTCCACCTTCTCTGCTTTCCAACTTCCCAGTTTAGTTCACCAGTTAATGCTCCCTAACAGTTTGCAAAAGTCTGCCTTCTCAAGCAGTCATGAGAGAGCCTGCAAATTTTTCAAAGCACTTTCGTAATATATCAAAACTATTTACCACTGCCCCCAGAGAAGTATGCTGTGGAACAGTCTCATAAGGTCAAGTTATTCCACTGAAACACCTATTAGTATAAAGAGAATGAAAAAAAAAAAAAGAAAGAAAGAAAAATGAACAAGCTAACAGCAGTAGCACAGCCCTGGAAAATATGAAGTCATAAGTAGAATTCAGCCAGAGCAGACTCCCATTAAATTTTGTTTAAGAGCCAAGTTCCACCCTGAGATATGTGTGAGCTGCAGTTTATTTCAGGGAGACCTGTGCTGTACTTCATGCCATGGCAAGGCTTGGACACAAGCATGTATCTGTTACAAGACAGAGAGGAGTAAAGCCCACTTCCTTTTTGCATTTTTTTGGTTCTGCCCGTATAGATGAAATAGAAAACTTAAAGAAGTGGATAAAACAGGCCACAGGCCTGTTTTGTTTTTTTTTTAAAATAGGGCCTCTCTGTCAAATTTAATGCCTTCTTCCACAAGACCTGAAGTACTGTCTTTCTAAATTCACCAGGCTACTTTCGTGAGACGTGGTTGTCCTTCCCTGTGCCCCTGCTGCTCTTGAGAGTCCCTTAAGGAGACAGCCAGCAAGAGCTGCTCCCTAGGAGATGCACATGCTTTATAAAGAAGGGTCATACACAGCAATCTGGCTTTAGCTCTTTAAAACCTTACCCTGCATATTTTTGCCTGACAAGTAGGAGCTCGGCTTAATGAGGAGGGAAGAAGGCGTGGCAGAGATGTTCCCTATCCTGGCTTAATTCCAAGGCAGGGGCTAGGCTTACCAGCACCTTTGTACCGTGCTGGGCTGCACAGCTTGGCTTCTGCCAAAAGCCTTTATCATTGCTGGGGTGGACAGCTGCTGCACAGCTGGCTGATGGAGGGGACAAAATGATAAAGTCATGGTCACACGCCCCTGGAGGCACTGGGGTTTATCTGGGAGAACTGGACAGATGAGTTCCATGCGCTCTGCCACCAGCTGTGCATTCAGTAATGCTGAGCTTCAAAGGTTGAATTCTTTCAACTACCAGTTAAAAGAGCTCTTTCAAGAAGAGGGGCAGGCAAGCCTCAGTCCTGCCAAGCGCAGAGTCTAGATGTGAGCAGGAGGTTAAAGTATTTCATATGAGAAACTCTGGTGAATGTAAAAGCTTTTATACCCCAAGGCAACCATTTAAACACTGAATTACTAATTCTGGCTCAAAACTTTCCCATTCCTCAGATCCCTTGATGGCTGCCCTGTGCTTTAACTCTCCATTAAGCATCTGCTTCTGGCTCTAGCAGGTAAGACAGACCATCCGCTCCACGCTCAGTGCAGCACGTTCATGGGCAGAGATGAAAAAGCTTTTAAGTCCTGGTTAGTCAAGAAAACGCAGCACCATCAGGATCAAACCCACACTGGCCATCACTTGTCATGGATTCTGTAGCAGATGGGCAGGAGTGGCAATGTCCCCAGGAAAGAAAGTCTCTTTTCCTTAATGCTGGTGTAACCTAACAGCTGGTGAGGGCCAAGGGAGACACACAGGCAGCTCTGGTCATGCCACAACATCACTTCATTGTGCAATGGCAGTGAAACAAAGGACAGGGAAAATCAGTACCAAACCCCATTAGCTAGAAGATGGATTGGAAATACCCCAGCAAGGTTGGGGAATGGAAAAGACAGACATGTGTGGCCCTGGGAGTCTGGAGAGGCTTACGACCCTTGGCTACAGCTGTTGTGCCATGGCTTTGCTTCTGTTAAGGGATGGAGTTTGCATTTCTTGCTACATGTCCTCTCACCCAGGATATTTTCAGTGGAGCGGGGAGTGGGAGGAAATTATCCTCTTAGGGATATGGATGCTCATGTCCACAGACAGCAAGCTGGTACCCTAAAGTGACAAATAGTGGAAAATAAAATCAATTGCAAAGCTGAACACCCACGTTTATCAGTATTTCCCTTGCAGACTTCCCTCAGCCACCCAAAAGTCCTGGACCTTGCTCTGTGCTGCAGGCAGCAGGGCATGGCTGGGGATGGTTGATCCCCTACGGTTTACAGCTTCTTCTCAGGTGTGTGCTGTGAAGGAAATCACTTGGGTGGAAAATGGCATTTGCTGCATGTTCCAGCTTCCAAGTCTCTTTTTCTCATTCAATGAGGAAAACACACCCCTCTCTTCTGGAATAAATCACAGACACAATCTTTAATTACAGAACATGTGCTTTCCCCCCTCCCACACCTCCCCCCAATGACTGCTGCAGTTTCATCTCTGACAAAAACAGCCATCCAGACCTCCAAAGGGAGGAGCTTGTATTTCTCCCTCTGGCCATCTCCAGCAGCTGACAGCTCTGCAAGGACCTGGGGCTGCACCACGATGGAGAGGCGGGAAGATTCACCCAGAGAGTTGGTACTCAGATCACTTAAAAACAGTACAGTGGGAGCAGCAACATGGAAGTTATGCTCCCATCTGCTCTGCTACTGGACCCTGGAGAAAACAGGACACAGGATATGCTTCCTGTCTGGGGAAGGCTTGTAGCAGCCTGGGAAAGAAGGCATGACCTTTTTCCTTAAAGGAAATACATGTGCTGGAGAGAAATAGAGAGGAAAAGTCCAGGCTGCATTTTTTTCTTAAAAGCAGTGTCCTTCAGCTGTACCTCGTCTTGCTTTCTCCCGTGTTTAAAGCTGATCTTTACTTATTTAGCAGTGCCACATTTTAAAGAGTTTCATCCCTCTCTGCCATCCCGTTGTTGCTCCAGTCAGTCATGAACCTTCTGACACAAGCCAGAGGCTGTCAAAATGAAAGGTTTCATTCATTGCAAGCAAAGGAAGCCAGACGAGGTACCTCAAGACCAGAAGGGCTCAGCTCACGCTCTGTTTCCAGCTCACAAATGATTATGTCCCCAGGATGCAGAGATTAAGTATCTCACACAGAACGTGGGAGGAGGAAGAAGAGTCTTCGCCTGAGATTCACAGATTTTAATGGATTCCAGAAGGGGAAATCTTTTACCCCAGGAGCAACAGCAAACTTCAGAGAAATGTAAAAACATTTCTCTCCCCAGTTACATTCCTGCCTGCCAAAAGCAGGAGGGGTGATTTACTCCTCCTTGGTACAAAGAGTCCCTTACGGATCATTAATCCACAGGGAGAATGAGCTCAGGAGCCACGTCTTTTCTTAATGTGCAAGAACCTTGAATCAGCAGGAAGTTTTCTTTGGGAGCATACAGGATCAGTTTATCTTTATTTTCTTCCCACTACCCTGTCTTCAATAGTGTTTCCCACAAGAGTTCTAGTTACCATTGACAAATCACTTTGCCTTCATTAAAATCTGTGGTGATAATAGATGAGGCTGCTGTGAGCTAAACCAAGGCATTTGAAGCAGAGTAGTATTAAAAACTTAAGATCTGAAATCAGCAAATTCTGATACAAAGTCCAATAAAATCAATATGAGCAACCTCAAGTTCCAGGGCACAAGTATCTCAACAACACTGATTTCAGCACTGCAATGGCAGTTTGCAATAAGTAAGGCATTTCCCAAGAAAATGCAGAAACGGGAAGGATGCAAATATGGTTGACTGTTTGTTTACAGGCCAGGACCTCAGGTGATCTCAAGTGGTGAAAATATCTGTTTACAGCTACAGCTGTACAGAAAGCATGCACCAAAACTTATGGTAGGAAAGGGGTTAGATCTGGTGGACACCACTTGTTAATATTTTCTCATTTCTTTAGGAGTAATAAAAAGAAAAATAGTCTCATTTTGTCTCACTTTGACTCCTCGAAAGCACCTGAAAATATTTCTATAATGTCTCAGTTGCAAAGTGAGGAACATTATAGACTGTGTCTCTCTATATATATTCACAAAATGCAGACATTTACAGTATGTCACTGTTCTGTGGTGGATGGCATTTTATACTCTTTATACTCGGCAAAAAAGAAGTGCAGCAGAGAATTACATTTCTGTATTCAAATCTCCCAAGAAGCACTTACTCCATGCTGAGATTTGCCAGGTTCCACATAAGTCTGGTAAATCCACATCCTTATTACTGTAAATGACTTACAAGATCAGAAATGTGGCTGTAAGGAAAAACCCAAAGCTGGCTGGTGTCCTTGGGTTTTATGCTCTCCTGTGTGTCTGCATGTGCACACAGCATCCTTTATTTTGGCTCTTTGTCACACAGTTAGGCTTTGACAAATTGAAAAGTATTAAGATTAGAACAATCATGTTTACGTGTATTACCACCTGCTACTTCATTTCTTCCATGGTGCTTAAATGTTCAGGCATGTGGCTTTGAAACACGGTACCTTTAATGCACTTAAAAGCTCTGCTGGATTTCCAGCTTGCTTTGATCTCCACAGTCTAGAGACTATCTCAGAGAATAAAAATAAATGTGTTTAGGGGAAAAATATTTTCAAGGAGAAACCCCTAAAGTCCTTCCAACTTGATATGCATTACCAGTTGGTGTCATACTGAAGGTTGTTTTTTGCATTTTATCTTCATGCTTCAGGAGGCTGAAATCTCTGTCCAGAATCGGCAACTTGATGAGGTAACTTGGGAAGACAGATGTGGTCAGTGCCACATGAGCACCAAAGTGTCAAATAATTACTTGGTGACTTTTTTTTTAGAAAGGAGATGGAAGGAGAGATCATTCTGTCCTGAGGAATTTACAGACCAAACAAAATAAAAAGGATACACTTTTGCAACGAAGAAGACCGTATTTTGTCAAGAGGAAATGGGAAGGATGTGAAAGGAAACCTTGCTATTAATTATGACTAGGAAGGAGACATTAATTGGAGAGCTGGAAACAGAGGACAGACTCAGATAACCAAGGCTTTGAAAAAAACAGCTTCTTTTTGGAGGCTGTACAACACCATCTTTTCCATCTCTCGCCATGCCAAGTCACCATGCATCACTACCCTTGTGGTAATGGCTTGGATTTGAAGTAATTTCAAATTGTCACCTGTACAGCAAGTAGAAATCAGATCTGGGTTCTAGGGTCAGGGTGTGAGATGGTTAACTTGAGAATAGCTTCTTTTGAGGAACCAGATCCATTCAGTTATACAAAAGCTGAGACAGAATGGTATTTTTCATTTTTTAAAGGATGTCCATGGGTCCAGTCACTAATCATTGCTTGAGCTCTAGGTATGAAGAATAGACAGCTCTAAGAGGGAGATGGTTAAGTGACAAAGGCAATCAGCAAGGTTTCAAAAGAATTTGTTTCTTCACATTAGGTGTACACAGCCTCCACGAGAAGGGCCTACCAAGCACCCTTTGAATCATATAATCATAGAATGGATTGGGTTGGAAGGGACCTTAAAGATCATCTGTTTCCAACCACACTCCCATGGTCAGTGACATCTTCCACTAGACCGTGTTGCTCAAAGCCCCAGCCAACCTGGCCTTCTTCTTCCGGACCCGGTTGTGTTCTTGGCCTTGGTGATGTTAGCAGAAGCTGTCCACTTCACTCTTCTTCATGACTGGAGCAGGGATAGGTTGAGTAACAGGAAAAGTGACAGAGTGTTCAGAGCACAGTCAGTGGTTTTGAAAAAACCCTTTTTTCCCAAAGCAAAGGGGAAGCTGGAACTTGGTTCCCAACTGCAGGTTTGTTTCCTGGTGTACTCAGCCCTTTATGCAGGGTTTTCTGCAGAGAGAGATACAGCCTCATCCTGCGTATAGCCCGTTTCCACCAAGGGCTTAACTGCCGTTAGTAACTGGCAGCATAGGCTTCTTTAAAATAAAAAAAAGAAGCCCCTGTGAGTTAATTGAGGCAAAACTGGATTTTTATGCAGTAGAGTCCAAAAATCAAAGGCCATTGATGTCATTATGGAAATTCAAAAGAGACAGACAATAATCATCTCTCCCAATCGTGTGACCCAGAATGTAAAAAGCATGTTCCAGTTGTAAATAAAAATTGCTATGTGATGACAGGAAGGACCTGGAGAAGGGAGGTGTTGTTTCACAGCAAGCTCTGAAGATGAGAGAGCAAAGAGAAATCAGTAGAGAAGAGGGAGAGAGAGCGGAAGAGGAGGCAGCTCCCAAAGGAAACAGTGCTTCAGCTCAGATGGTGACAGGGAAAGATCTATGTCTTCCTGTCCTCTGTCCTGTTCTTTTTGTCCTTCTCACTGGCAGCACAGTGGAAGGTTCTTGAAAGAAGTGGGGAAATGGCATTTATCAGCTGGGACCTGTGTGCCTCTTGTATGCTCAGATATGACCATTTAGTTGTGGGCGAAGAAAGGGACAGACAGGCAGGATTAGGAGGTGCAGAGGATATCTCAACTAGACAACATGAGAGAGTAGGTGTGAGAGAGCCCACAGATACATCAAGGATTTAATTTCCTGCTTGCTGTGTTGGATGGTTCTGGAACTGCGCTCATTACACCTGAATGAACCATTGATAGTTACAAGAACAATCCCAGCTAGCTCATTGGCTATAGAAGTTTCAGGAAATAAAGGACCCCACTGTTTCATAATAAATTGGTAAATTTCTAGCCCTACTGCATGCTATGAAAATCTTGAAAGCAGAATTCAACAGTATATCCTAGAAGATAGAAATACAATATAAAAATCCAGCATGTAATTTTAAACATCAGGATTTTTGAATATGTACACAAGTTTCCTGAACTCTTGGATGACTACATTTTTACGGTAACTCTTCACAATCCACTAGAAATATTTTTTCCCTCTAATCATTCATACATGTAACTCTTAAATCACTTGTGCTTAAGTGATTTGTGGTCCATTTGTTTTACTTAAGGATTATTTGGTTTATCTAAAGTCAGCCATCAAGACCTGCTTTTTCACTCCTTCCTAAGTGATTGAAATTTTTGAAACATCCAATTAGCAGACAAGAAGCATCTTGCTTTTGTCTCAGTAAGAACTCTTTTCAAAGGAAATGAGCTGAACAGCAGAGAAATTTGCCTACCAAAAAAAAAGTTAAACTGTAATAACAATTCTGTAAAATCTATTCCAGTATAAATTAATCTTCTCAATGGTTTGAGGGTGACACAGAATTACATAATATGATTGAATTGATTCTTGAATAAGTATTCTGTTTCCAAAGGGATGTAGTTTTTTTTAAACAATAACTTTAATTTCAGTATGAATACACTAATATTATCAGTGTTTCTAGAAAACTGTCCTAAAGATGCGGCTACCAAATTCTCCCAGCACAGATGAGCCTGAACAAATAAAGCCATATAAGTAGTGGAAAGGGTGGTGTGTATAAATATACATATCTTTGTATATGTGTGCATACAGATAGAGTGTATATTGTATATACATACACTCTGGGTGTGTATATATGTGTGTATAAACAGAATTCAAACCCATTTTCTAGGTTTGGTGTTACTTAAAGAGCCTCTGCTCGCAACTCTAAACACCTACACATATGTAAGGCCTTGATGCCTGATGCTGCAGGGCTGTGACCTTGTCATATATGTTCCTTATGATGTGGACTGTCTTATAAAACTAGATACTTTAAACATGCAGTCCCCAATAGAATAGGCATTTATCACTCACAATAACAAAGAACTGTCTCAGGGTGTGTTCAAAAGCCCCCCTGCAACTTACTGATAAAAAGCTTAACTCTGTTTCAGGGCTTATCTGAAGAAAAAAGAGGTAGAGACCCTCATGAAATAACTGACTTTTTTCCCCCTCTTAAGATGAAAAACGGAAGCAGGGGAAAGGAAAAAAACATCACTTTAAAACTCCAATGCAGCAGAACAAGTTTAACCCATTGAGATTTTAAACGAAGTTTTCTGCTTCATCAGGAAGAACCCTGCGGTGAAACATATGTCAGAAGAGAAGAAGATATGAGAAACTGGCTTCCTTTGCATATGAGATGATTAATTAAGAGGAAAATCACTTGGCCAGCTGTCTCATTGGTGAAACTACACGTGCAAGGTACATCTGCATTAAGGGAACAGCATAGCACAGGCAGTGCGTTTGATTTCCATGCTAACAGAGCAGAGATAGGAATCTGGTGTGAATTAGATCATGCTGACTCTTGGAGAAACAAAGGAGTCCAGACCTTATTTCAGCTACAAATTATGAGCTGCATGGCTGTTGTTATAACATTGCAGTATCGTTACTTGATGCAGTTGAGTTATCAGTTACAAATAAATTATCCAGAGAAGAGAGGCCTTTCCTACATTTGTGTTCATAAATTGTTGGCAAACCAAACCTGATTTCTCCAAGTGACACTTTTCTCCATTCTCCAAGTAGTTTTTCAGAATGCTTAGCAGCTGGTGAATTTTTCATCAACTCATTACTGGGGTAATGCTGTCAAATGCATCTGACTTAGGAAATTAAGTAAGTAAAACACAATTGTCTGCTGCCCGAATATTTGCCCTCCTAAGGTGTTTTTATATTCTTGTCACTGTGGCATCTGGGTTTTTCATGCATTTTCTATCGCAACTTGTATGTGAAGCAAAAAATTGTAAACAAAGTTCCTATTTATGCCAAATGCTGTTTTCAAAAGCTTTCTGATCTTTCTGTGGGAAATGAACAGGCCAGTTGCTAAAATGACTGCTGAGCTATGTTTTTCTCCTGAGCATGCATTAAAAAATTAGGGAGTGGGAAGCAAAGAGCTGTTGCCCCAGTGGATCTACTGGAATCAAACCAACTCCTACCTCCTCAGCTTTTCCAAGCTAAAAGCTGCCTCACCAGCAGTGTCTATGGAGAGCAGTCATTTCTCTCCCACCTGTAATCTCCCCTTTTTACCAGCCTTTTGAAGAAGAGGTGACTATACAGCACCTAGCACAATCAGATCCCTCTGTTGGCATGAATTTCTCTATGCTATAGGAATACAAATCCCTCCCCAACAATAGAGACAGGCACTGCACAAAGCACACACACAAACAGACATTCATTAGAGAATGCAGTCCTGAAAGCCTGTTTCACAAAAGACTTTGCTGATTGGACTCGGTCATTTGAACAGTGACGGATACAGGGTATATTACACAAGAGCCTAGAAAGAAAGGTAAAGCAGTATCAGCAATGAGATGCAGACTCTGTATAATTCTGTAATATTAACAGGCATAAGCACACAACTAGCCATAACCTGAATCTTTAACATCTACTGTGTAATTTTTTTTTTTAAATGATGCCCAGCAATGCTGAAAATTGCGTATTTTAAAACAGCAGACTCCTATTTGGGTCGACATCCTCCCTATTCTCTCCAGCTCAGCGGTTTGCCAACATTTCTGCTGTTAATTACTGAAATTTCAGGTACATTCTGAGCCTTTCAATTCACAGTCTTTCACATAAATATGTCAGACAATGAGGGTGTCAGGAGAGCCCTGGGGTATAAAGCCAAATTTTCCAATTCATATGCACAGTGGTGGGAAACAAACATACAAGCAGAGACATTCAATTTACATAAATGCTTGTGGGATATGTTTTGAGATTTCTGCACTAAAAATGAGAGGTTATTATAAGCTGTAGGTTTCCTTGTGTAAAAATGCTCACAGGTTTACCAGTGAAGACCAGATTTTCATAATCAATAGCCTCTGTTTTTGTTTATCACTTACTGTCACAGGCAAGCACTTCTGTTGATTAAGGGCAGTGAAATCACATATATTGCCAAGGCGTGAATAATACGATTAAAAGCCTACAGGGTTCATTCAAGGCTTTTCACAGGCCTTGTGTGAAAGGCAAGTAGTATTGCTCCAGGACCATCTAAAGAACCAGTTTGCACCCCCAAAATATATCTCATTATGAGTTAAAGATGGGGCAAGGCTGTTCTCAGAACCGTACTCCCCATTCACAGCTGTAAGTCACACTGCCTTTGTCCAAGACACCTTTGCAAGGTCTCAGCCTCTCTGAGGGGACAGCCCACACATACGTGACTCATTTTGCCAGAAGCTGTCACTGGGACAGGTGGAGAAGCTTGGCCTGATGGAGCTGAGACCTCCTGCTTGTAAAAAAGAGGCAGCACCAGACTCTGCTCCCCTGAGGAGAGTCTGCTCTGCTGGAGGACAGCTGGCAACGCAGACAGAGTGCATCCAGATCAGAAGGCTGGCTTTGCTTCATGCTCTTCCTCACCCTTTACTCCCTCTGCAGCTGGGGCATGGCCTGAAGACCAGCCTTGCTTCTTAGTTTCTTTTTGGGCCAGTTCTGCTGCATTGCGCACATCACACTGCTTCCCTATCCACCCAGGAGGAGGACCTTATCTGTTGATGAGTGATGAGGAAGAGAAGCCTCCACAGACTGCTCTCCTTTACCACTAACTCCTTTGACAGCTGGCATTTGGAGTATAAGAGGCCCCGGATAAACATTCCCAGCCTGCTGGGTACAGATGAAATCTTGTCAATTGCAGAGCACCTTCTCCAAGGGGATGAGCACCTTTGACCCATAAAGATGGCTTTGCACGGATCACTGCCTCCCCAGGTTGAACCTTTGGCCTGGTGACGTTTATTGTCCTGGTCCTTCACCTCATTTGAGCTGTCCCGCTGCCTCAAAATAGGGTCACTGCAGTCTAAAAGGAAGAGGGCAAACACTGCCAGCTGAATTGAGATTGCCAAATCTGTGGAGTTCCTCAGGTTTCATAGTAAGTCAGGAAGCTACTGCTTGTACATCTGAGCAGGAAGCAAATGCATCACGGAGTTACTGTCTCCCTCGCCTCTGTCATGTGTACAGAGAGCTCACTCAGATACCTGGTGGATGTCTGAGCTGGGCATGGGGAGTGCCCAAGGTGAGATGGTGGAGCATCCCCATACAGAAGCAGCATACATTTACAGCGTTCACAGAGCTGAACATTTAAAATCTGAAACAGTAGTCTGCTCCTCACTGGATTGACAGGATCATACTGCATTTATAGAACAAATAAAAATTTCTTATCAGCCGTGAGTGAACACAAGGAGATAAGCAAAGAACATGACAATTAGGTAACTTAACACTGTTCAGTTTACATCAGTTGGCAGCTGCTCTGTGGGCTCACCTGCAGGTATTCAGCAAAGAATTAATACGTTCAGTAAAGTCAAAAGTTTTTGATGATTTTTTAATGCATTTTCACACCCATCTCAAAGATTTTCACTGTGGCTATGAAGCAAATTTGTTCTCCCAATTATTCTGCCTCTCTGGCAAACATCTGCTGTCCATGCTGCACAGCGCCTGTCAATACACTGAACTTTCAATTGTTCCTCATCTTGTTTCTTGCAAAAATAGCAGGAATTCTACTAGGAAATAAGACCCTTTTCCCTCAAAACCTCAACCATTATCAATGCACCAAGCTTGAATTATACAGAAATATGGTATTATCAGACTCCTCTCTAAGTTTTGTTCTTAATCTATAAATTTTCTCCATCTAATGAAAGAAAAAAACAAAACAAAACAAAAAAACCCAACAACCAAAGACAAGAATATATTGTGACTATTTTTCATACAGAATACTTCTTCTAGCTGGGTTGCAAAGAACAAGAGAACCTGATGCATCTGACTTTTTTCATTATGAACAGACAAAAGGCCCCATGGGGCACTAACTCCTCATCCGGCTTCCCCCTAGGGCCTTCTGTGGGGTCTGATAAACTGGGTCTGTCAGACAACTGGTTTCTAATGTATTCAGGACTGTAGAGCTGGTCCTGGATGTGTCACTTGGCCAAGCCTGTCACTAAATATACAAGTTTGGGTCTGGACTCTTGTTGATATTTCACAATACACAAAAAGAACCTCAGTGAGTCATGACCATCCTCCTGGACACGCTTGGAGAGCACCAACAGCAGCAATTTACTCAAGCTCTTCCAAACCCAAGCTCTCAGAATCCTGAATTAGCCTGCCTGTATCTTTCCTGGCTATGACAGAAAACAAGATGCAACTGAAAACAAGCTATAATATTCTAAACTGCAGAATGAAGCAGCATAAAATATAAAGGTAACATCTAATCTTTCTTGTTGGTTAGAACTTGCAAAAATTACTAAAGTGTAACTAGAAACTTCTGGTTGGGATTACAGAGATTCAGCTTGCTGTGTCTTTTCTGCTGGATCAACCTGCCTCATTCAAAGCTTGGGAAACATTGTCAGTGTCTACAGCTATACAGAACAAATATCCTTACAGCAGTATCTGGATCAAACTCTGAATTGCAGGCTGCTCCCAGCAGTGCTGTCTGTGCTTTCTGCCTTCGTTCCTGATATCATGGTATGATAAACAATTCTGCTATTGGCAGTTTATTTAAAAAAAAACAAACGTACTTTCTTGAATTAAAACAGGAAAGATCACGCTAAAGCCATAAGAAAAAAAGAAAAAGATATCTTGCAGCACCAAAAACTCAAGAGTTTTCTCAGCTTATCGAATCGTAATCCACCCCCTTTTCCCTCAGCTTTCTTTTTAATGCTGTCCCAAAATGAACACTACCATACTGCAGCTGAGCCTCTGTGCTCACTTGACTGTTTGTGCCAAATTCTCTCTCTTAAAATTTACTGAAATATGTGGAGTTATGCATACAGGAAACTTGCCCTCTTGTACCCTGTCTTGCTGAAAAACTAATTTGCTTGTCCTTAAGCCCATGTTTCTAAATTTCCAGGAGCAGAAACACATTGTGGCTTTAAATATAGACTGTCAGTTTGTGGCTTGCGTCTCATGTTACACTCAGACAGCTTGAGACGCTAAACCGAGGCTGGGCAGCACCATTACTATCTTAGAAAAGGTTCAGTACGCTTTCAAAATGCTCTATAACTTCATTCCTGAAGGCGGGGGGAGGGAAAAACATTCAAATGAAACTTTTCTAAGCTGGGGTTTAGGCGGAAATGTTACTAACTTTGCTAGGTCCTTTTCAGGAACCAGAGTTTGCGGAGCCTGTTTCAGTTCTTCACTCACACACGCGTGCACAAAAACACAAAGAATTAAGGAAGAAAACAGTTTCTTCACAACTTTTTTCCTTCAGTATTAGTCTCAGGCATTCCTTTCTTTTTTTTCCCCCCCCATATGCAATGCATTAGACAATCTTTTCCTTAAGCGACAGACTGATAAATCCACTCGTATTGTAGGGGGGGGGGGGTTAAGGGTACTCACGTGGTTGAGATGTCGCATTGTTTTGGGAACTCATAATTTACGCCTTTGAAAAATGCCTTATTTGTGTTGACAGTCTCTCTTCCCTGCTCAGAACTGACGGCGGGATTGAACAGAACAGCTGGAAGAACCCAGGAAAATGCTCCTCTTGTTCGGGCTCTCCTTGCCTGGCTCCTGACCCCTTTACAACTGGAAAAGGAAACAGCACATGTGTCATTCTCTTTTGCCTGTGTAGCTCACATGAGCGGGGAGGGGCACCCATTTGCAGATAGCAGTAACTGTATTCAAGTTTTGCAAGTTGGATGTATTCCACCCCTTTGCTTTTATTAGCCAGCAACCAGTGGAAAGAAAACGCTCTTTTCATTCTTAGCCAAATCTAGACGCACCTATTAAATCCACTTCCCAAACCCCTGTCCACTGCTGTTGATGTTATTTCTGTTAAGTGCAAAACTTGCTGCTGACTCCCTTTCCTAAAATGTCTACCATTAGTGGGTAAGATTGAAAGTAGGACTTTCAATTTTTGTTGCCCAGCATCCCCCTTAACACTCAGAGTCTGGCTGATTCGGTCCTTTTAACAGGTGAAAATTGAGGATGGCATTTACTGGGTCAGAGTGATTATGTCAGCATATACCATGAATCTACACTGTGCTCAAAACAAGGAGGAACCTGTGGCTGCAACACAGGCTGAGGCACAGATAACTCCAGTTGTGACTCTGACACAGGCTTCCTATGGCACCTTTGGCAAAACATTTAATCTCTGCCCCAGTTTGCCATCGGTATGATAAAGATGAGACACCTGGTTTCTCCCTAGTGTTGGTATTCTTATTTTAATGGACAGGCAGGTGTTGGTTATAAATAAGATGTATTTATTCATCAGCAGAGGTGAATTTACTCACAGTTCACGGCAAGTTTTTCAGCCTGGACTAGGCTGCCAGCTGCTTTGTTTATATAGCTGCCATTTAAAGCTATCTGTTTGGCTGTCTGCATGCTGTACTGCAGTCAGTGGCATGAAGTTCTTGTAAGTGTGCATATACAGTCAGTCTGTAGCTGACATGGGCTGTGACTTGTAGGTCATACCAGAATACAAATAGTTTATAATGCATATGCCTTAAACACTGAGAAGAGTGGACAAAGTTTCCATTTTCCTGGTGTCCGTTCTGGAGTCAGATGAATTAACAGCCTGCCTGTGACAGCAAAAACACAGTAACCATCGGGATGGAAGTGGAAAAAAACAGAGTAATGAAATTCAGGCTGGGACCATCCTGTTTTGCAAAATTGTCACAGGATATTTCTGTGAAATCATCTCAGTGACCTCCTACAAGAAATCAGTGCCATGAACTTGGATCACAGTATTTATTTAACAGCTATAGGATGGAAAGAACAGTGACTTATTTACATGCCAACGGCAAATAACAGCTTGTTTGTGAGCACGGATGCAGTAAACTACTTTGGTCAGCATTTCCACACTCTGGGCTCATGGTAGAGAGCTCTGGAACATTTAGCGATAGAGCAAAGCGAGGCACAAAACAAAGACAGTGAAATAATAGGAAAAACTCCTGACGTTGCTCCACTGGCTTCAGCTCTATAGTGTGACATTCATTTACACACAAAAGCTTCTCTATGAAAATACTGATGGGCATGTTTTTGATTACTGCTTCTTCTGTGTAAGAAACACAATGTGCACAGGTAAAATTGGGACTTTCTGTTCTCTCTGGGGCATGAGAATTGTTGTCATGCAAATTTTTTGCATTTAAATCTTTCATCATCCTGCTCAAGGACAAGTTGGGCGGGCTTTGAGCACCCTGGTCTAGTGGAAGATGTCAGGAGGGTTGTAACTAGATGATCTTTAAGGTCATCTAACCCAAACCATTGTATGATTCTATGATCCTTTGATCCCTAAGAAATTTCCGAACTGCTGTCGAGAACTTAGCTGCTGCAGATGAACTGAAGGATGGTGGTAGTGACGGCTTTATTATGTTAGAGCCAGTGGTCTGGACCTTCTTAGGAATTTTGTGGCAAACTACTGAAAATGGCATGCATGATTTGCTCCTGGTGCTTACCCCCTCTTCATCTGCGCAACACTTCCTGCATCTGCCTGTGTTCTTATTAAAGCTACTCTCTCACCACCGAAATCACTGGAAGAGTTTTACCCAAGTTTGTATAAGAGGATTCTGGCAGAACCAAACCCACATGGGAAAGTCCCCTTTAACCCCCTGTTATCTTCTTGGGACTTCTTTCTTTGCTTATTGAATAGATTGGCGTTCCCAGAAATCAGAGAGCCATTTCCCAAGGCTGTTGTTTGCCCTCAAACAGGCCATTAAAGAGACCTGCCTGACCTTTTCTACTCATCATTAATGGGAAATACGTGATGTTGACAAGAGAAGCACCCTGCAGCCCAGCACACTTCCAGAGGAGCCTAGGCACTGAACAAAAAATGTCCCAGTGCTCTCAGCCAACTGGTCCTGGGGGACAGGAGCCACCAAAGGAACCCAGAGCAAAGAATGGGAGGAGAGCACTGGTGGGGAAAATGTGTGATTAATCATTAATTTTCAGTTTGACTGAACTCTCTCGTAATCTTTGAATAGCAGTTGCTTCTGGCAAAAAACAAAAGCTCCCCAAAGGGGTTAAAGGGAGAAGATAACAGAAGAGTATCTGAAAGCAATTTTTATCTAAGGACTGTGGCATTCATACAGGATTCACCAGACCTGTGGGATAACACAGGTATGCTAGGAAATGTGTGTGTCAGCTCTGTGGTTTTCATCAGCCAATTACTTGATCTTGAGGCCATGGTGTTCTCATTAACCCACAGAAGAAGTTTTGCTTTCCTGCCCTGGTGAATACTTTTGCATCTCCAACCTTTGAAAGAGCGTTTTTCTGAGTAAGGAAATGAAAATTCCCTTTTTTTCCTCAGTAGTGCTTTCAGATGTGACAGTGCTTTCAGTTCCGAGAGTGTTAGCTCAGAAGTGGGACCTCTTTTGCCTCTGATACTGCAATTTATCCTACTCCTCCTAAGCACAGCTATGTAATGAATGCATGGTCAGGCCCACATGGTTGTTCTCTTTGATGCTATCTTCCTCCTAGATAAATGATATTTCACAGTCATTCTGGCTTGGCAAGCTGATACAGCATGCTGCAGCTGTTGTTCCCAACAGGAAGGGAGGGTTTGGGCTGCACTCGAAGGAAAATAAATAAATAAAACAAAGGAAAGAGGCTCTCTTCAGGAAGTTATGCCTTACAACAACAGGACATCACACTAGAAATCCCTCTCTCTGATAGATTTTCATGGGAAAACATAATGCAAAATCTGTAATCTCATCCTGTAAAAGTGGTGGTAAGATTGAAAGAGGCTGACTGGAAAACTATCAGTAATGTCCTTCACTGCCCACCCTGCACAGCCTGCAAACTTCAGAGAAGGTGTTTGGATCCACCACCTGGACATTTGAGGAGAGGATGTAGCAGCAGTTGTGCCTGGCTGTAAGTGCAAGATGGGCCTCATGGCAGTACTGGTGGCCGCATTCAGATGAGCCAGTGGTGTGTCCCACCGGGCTGCGTGCCATGGTCACCTGGCCAGCTGGCAGGAGAGGTGGTGTTGGCTTTCTCCTCTCCTTTGCTGGCTACACACTTCAGACTGTCTTAAACATGCCAGGTTGCTGAGCTGTGTGTGGTTGGGTGGAATCCTAGATTTTGAAGACTTTGTGCAGGTCAATCACGACCAGAGATTTAACTGCTAGGCTGAATCCTGAAGGAGGGATTCTTCATAGGAAAGCATTTGGCTCTGGGCATTCCATGGAATACTATTTTCTACTGATTATCTTCCTCTCCATCTCTGGAAGGAATAATAGTTTGTTTATTTGTTACCCTGTGTGGTGTGTTCTCTCCCCTGACTTGTTTGCTTTCTGTTTCCCATTTATTTTTGTGCTGAGAGGGCGAGGAATACTGGCCACAGACGGTGTGGACCATCTCAGATGTGATGTAGTGTCATGGAGAATGAAACCTTTGTGATGCAAAAGTGATCAATCTAGACTTATTGCCCAGGATGGACCGTAATGCTGGTATAACTTGTGTTTTATGTGGTGCCTATGCAGCCTGTGACTTTAAGTGCAACAAGATTGTGAAATCCTTGGAGCACAGAGCAGGAATTTTCTGTCTGCATTCATAACACTGAACAAGTTCTTGACCCTCATACTAGGCCAAAAGAGAAGGGTTTACCCAGGAGATAAGAGGTCAACTCTCCTTCCTACTTTGTATCCCAGGCATTTGTCTTTATTTTTACCACTCCTCTGACTTTGGCTTGAACCTTTGGAATATATTCCTATCCCTGGAACACATATATCCCCTGCTCTGCCTTATTGCACAATCATTTGCAGTTAAAGGATGTAGTATGCATGTCTAAGGTCCCCACTTAATTAATTTGACAGTTTATTTGGGCCAAGCTCTTTTCTATTTGTGTCTGTACTCAGGGGAACCTCCAGTGTCACTACAATGCAAATACTTCTCAAAACATGCCATCTCCCTGTGAAATGGAAATATAAGGAGACTCTACATCTTCCCTGTGGCCTGATTCTTGGCTTTCTGTGAACTGTGGTTCATTTAATGACACCACGGAGGGAAGATGTGTAAGGTCAAGAGTTCAGTGGACAGTGGTGCAGAGTCTCTGTAACTCTATAATGTCATCATGTCCAAAGATCAGACAGAATGTCTTGGAGCCACTGCCTCCTCTCCAATCTATTATCCAACACTCTAGACCAGACAACAGGATGTTGACATGCAGTTTGATAGTGCATATTTGGAACAGTGGTAACGTCATCTGGGTAGATGTGGAGAGGGTGAATCATACTATCAGCTCTCACTGAGTTCAAGAAATCAGAGCAGGCTTTGGCACATAGATTTCTCATAACAAAATAACAGAATGACAAATAAAATAAAGTGAATCATTCTGCAATTTAAAACAAAAGGGAAGACTTGCTCCCACAAAGCAGAATTAAACACTGGAAGTCATAATTCCTGGAAGATCTGGTGTAGTTAGACCTTCAGTTCAACTGAAAACCTTTATTCTTCTTTACATAGATGGGACTATATTACTGTAGCATAATTTCAATAAGTTGGTTTTTTTAGTTGGTGCATAGTAGAGAGCATCCAAAGGAGGGCAACAAAGGGCCTTGAGTGGAAGGTGTGTGAGGAGTGGCTGAGGTCACTTGGTCTGTTCAACCTGGAGAGGAGGAGACTGAGGGGAGACCTCACTGCAGTTACAACTTGCTCGTGAGGGGAAGAGGAGGGACAGACACTGATCTCTGCTCTGTGGTGACCAGGGACAGACCCAAGGGAATGGTCTGAAGTTGTGTCAGGGGAGGTTTAGGTTGGATAT
Source organism: Oreocharis arfaki (assembly GCA_013398015.1). Taxonomy (NCBI): domain Eukaryota; kingdom Metazoa; phylum Chordata; class Aves; order Passeriformes; family Paramythiidae; genus Oreocharis; species Oreocharis arfaki. The sequence goes on along the minus strand of VZRR01013906.1, from coordinate 856,502 downwards.
TAGAGAAAGTGTCTTCACCCAGAGGGTGGTTGGGCACTGGAGCAGGCTCCCCAGGGAAGTGGTCACAGCTCCAGCCTGACAGAGCTCAAGAAGTGTTTGGACAATGCTCTCAGGCACACGGTGTGACTCTTGGAGATGGTTCTGTGCAGGGTCAGGAGTTGGACTTGATGATCCTTCCAACTCAGCATACTCTGTGATTCTGTGATAACTCCAAAGTGGCCAGAAAATTGAAAGTCAAGAGTTCTGATGATGGTGGAGCCTGCTGTGTTTTGTTACCCGTGTGTTAAATTTTGCTTTCATGGCTATTTAAGTGCAGGCTAAAATCCTCTCCAAGGTTGCTAGTACAGCATCTGGGCTGTCCTTGTGTAACATAATGATGAGCGAGTCTCAGCCTGAGCTCTCTGGGAGATTGGATCTCCTGTACTTTAGCAAGGGCTTCAGCCTCTTTTCTACCCTTTTCTAGCCTGGATGCATCAGGCATGAAGGAGACACATCCAAAGCAGAGATCTTTCTAATGACAGTGTGAGTGCTTTGGCCAAAGCAGTAACTGGGTTACATCCAACAAAGGTGTTGGATGAGTGATTAAAATCCATTCCTGAGTCTGCTTCCCACCTTGCAGCAACTCTTAGCCAAACAGACACAGCAAGATTGGCTGATATTTCCTAAAATATAATAACATTGGTGTATTTGCTCTTTTAGCTTGCATATACTATTCTCTCCAGAGAAAAAGGCATTAGTTCAAGATTACATTCTTCAAGAAGTGCAAGAGCAAGGACCTTTTGCTTCCCTTCTCTTCTGAGATACTTCAGTGCAGATTAGTGTTTCAACCCACTATCTGAGCACAAAGCTGGCATGTGGTAAAGTCACTGTTGCACTGAATGAAACTAGGGCTCCATAAGGATGTGTGCAATGACCCCAAGACCTTGTTGCTTAGCACTGTTCCTATCACTGCTTTAAAAATAACTCCTCAAGATTATTAGCCCAAGGGAGGCTTGAACTTCATTTTTCTTATAAGTAATGTGACTTGAGTTGGTTTTATTTTAAAACAACCTTAAACTCCCGTAAGTTTTTCTTTCGTTCTGCAACTTGTTTGAGCTACCATGAACATGTTTGTGTTTACTGACTTAAGTTGCTTAGTTAAAGCAACCTTAGACTTAGGTGATTAGTTAAATAACTAGAGATGCAGTCAGCAATCCTAACGGAGTTCATCAGAGTCCCAAAAATAACTTGGCACTGTGGGGGGAAGAAAGGGCTTACAAGAGATTAGAACAGACCTTGGTCCTCCCAAGGTCCCTCAGGGTGTGTTCTCCTCTGATTCCTTGCTGTAACTCTTGCAAATCCTTAGGCTCCTGGAGATAACACCCAAAGTGGCAAGTGGTTACTCTTTCCTGCATGCAGGGCATCAATACTTTTATGCTGGCAGTGTTGGTTTTGCTTTTTCTTTTTATTTTTTGGTTGGTGGCTGTTTTTTGTTTGTTTTGTTTTCTTTTAAATCTTGTTTTAAACAATTTCTGAAACACCATTTGTATAGGATCCAGAGAGCCCTGGGGTAAACTTACAGCTACAGTAGAAATAATTTTTTGTTTTCTGCTTGCCCCTGCTAAATGGGTGGTTGTAGTTCTCTCAAATAATAAAATATTAATCTCACTGAAGAGAGGTTCGTAAGCCACGGATAGTAAGTTTGTTTTACTGGTTTTATACAAGGTGTGGGAGAGAAAGAGTTCCCCAAGTGCAACTGAATGCACTGGACATGGCTATCCTTGAAGTCCGCTCTCCGGTGAGTCCAGCTGGAAATAAGATATGGTTTTAGAGCCAGCTAATCTTCTGTCCTTTTATTTGTGCTGAGTGAGTTTTTATACAAAAATGGATATAGCTGTCTGCTGTGATGGGAGTAAAAATTTAGAATGGTCTATTCTAATAATAAATTGCATGCTGATAATTTTTCTTACTGCAGTAAAGGCAATTCAGCTGTATCTGACTGGCACTACTTCAAGATTTTTGATGTTCATCAGGAGAATATACAGCTGCAAGAAACAAAACAAAGCAGAAAAATCTCAAACTGCACATGCTGGGATGGGAACAAGCCCAACTGCAACAGCTCGCTCTCACAGTGACTCGGGCACTGGGACACACAATGAATGCTTTTGCTGACGAAATTGCACAATGAGTTTTGTTTTGGTTTAATGCAGAGTCCAAATGTTTCCCTCTGGGTACAATGTCATGGACTTCCTCGAACCTTATTTAAATGACATGTATGAATGTGGCTGAAGATTTCAGATGTCAATTCTGCAACACTCACACAGATCTACTTTTTATTGTCCCTGTGTTCCTGTTAGACATGGTAGGCATTAAACTGCAAGGGAAATGTGAGATGGGGAAAGAGAATGTATAGAGATTACTCCTTTCTTGAAGAGAGCTACAACCAAACTCAACTGAGATAAATATATATACTTCACTATGAAATACACAATGCTTTATTTGGAAATAGTTTTCTTCCTTATTAAATCAAAGAGCTGCCCAGGAAGTTATAAGTCAGAACAATAAACATAACTACAGGGAAAATATCTGAATAAGCTAAACATATCTTTTCTCTATGAGGTAGATAAATATGAATTCTGCCTTGTGAAGTCAGGCTGAAAAAATGTTACAGGGAGAGTTCAGGGATGGAATTGGTTTATATCAGGAAGTTTGGAGAAAGAACTTAGTTCAGAAATCTTTAGGATCCCTGCATCTTGTCAGTTTTTTTCAAACATTGAAATGAGAGCTGGAGTGATTCTGTGTAGGATAGTGCTACACTGCTGATTCATCTCTTGGAGCTCAAACTTTTGTTGGGGAAGCACTGAAGAATGCCCTTATGGCTACCAAGATTTAAGAAAACATAAAGCTTCCTCTTAATTGTAAGCACATGGTTAGGTCTTTTTACAAGTTGAAAGCAGGCTGAAAGATTTTTCTGATTACTGAAGGCTTCCCATAAATATTCATATATGGACTCTTCCTCTACAACATCACCCAAATTAAATTTCCTAATTAGACTCTAGGATGAGGCAGTCTATTGAAGAAACTTTCTAAAGATAAGGGGGTTGTGTCATTTTATGCAAATTCAGTGTTTGAGATATTAGTCACATAATCTATCCTAATCTCCTGCATACCCTCCAGAGTCAAAGGAAGAGATAGATGTTTCCAGAAGGTGATTCATTCTGTGGTTAAAATTAGGTGCAATGGACTACATCACATTCAATAATTTTCTCTCCCCGCTAAGAAAAAAACAACACCCTTTTTTGCTGAGGTCCAGACATAAAGGATGTTGCAGCTTTTCTACAAATATTTAGATTTTCTATTTCTATTCTCGCACTGTTTCGTGGTCCTCCTAGAGGCCATTCTGCTTGTACTTAGCAAATATAAATGGGCAGAGACCCTGTCTTTACGATGTGAAAGTGCTGGTATGCTTTGGAATAGTGGGCAATCACATCCTCATTTAGAGAGTGTAACTGATTACATGCACTATGTAGCATGAATAAACGCTCTGTGTTAATTAACACTCTCTGTCAATATTCCACCATTTGAATTTTCACCTGCCACAATCTTCTGCTTTTTTCATTTTTTAACTTCAAAAACTAATTCTCAGATGTCCTCTGAAATGTCCTGCTCTGGTGGGTTAGCCCTGAATGGACTCCAGGTGCTCAGCAAACCTGATCCAGCCCTCCCCTCCTCAGCTGGACAGAGGAGAGAAGATACAATTAAAGGTTTGTGGGTTGAGATAAGGGCAGGGAGAGATCCCTCACCAGTTACTGTCATGGGCAAAACAGACCTGACTTAGGAAAAAAATAATTAATTTCTTTACAATCAAATCAGGGTAGGATGATAAGAAAGAAACCCAAATCTTAAAACACCTTCTACCCACACCTGCCTTCTCCGCAGGGCACAACTTCACTTCTGATTTACCCTCCCTCTTCCCCACCAGTGGCACAGGGAGTGGTGGTAGGGGTCAGTCCATTACATGCTGTCTCTGCTGCTGCTTCCTCCTCATGGGGAGGGCTCCTCACACCCTTTCTCTGCTCCAGTGTGGGGTCAGAGGAGAGGCTGTGTGAGCTGGGCCTGTTTAGTCTGGAGAAGAGAAGACTGAGATGGGATCTCACCAGTGCATATAAATATCTCAAAATTGGGTGTCAGGAGGACGGCGCCAGACTCTTTTCAGTGGTGACCAGTGACAGGATGAGGAGCAATGGCCATGAACTCAAACACAAGAAGTTCCACCTCAACGTGAGGAAGAACTTCCTTGCACTGAGGGTGGCAGAGCACTGGCACAGGCTGCCTGGGGAGGTTGTGAAATCTCCCTCTCTGGAGACACTCAAAATCCACCTGGATGAGGTCCTGTGTAATCTGCTCTAGGTGACCCTGCCTTGGCAGGGGGGTTGGACTGGATGATCTCCAGAGGTTCCTTCCAAACCCAGCTATTCTGTGATTCTGTGATTCTGTGATTATGTGTTTCTAACAATTCTCTGTGCTCTGCCAGCAAGCTGATATTGCAAAATTGCCATTTTCTGGCAAACACCTATTATTTGGATTCTTTAGAGGAACAGAACATTATCTAAAATGTACTGCCAGAAAAGGTTGGAAATGCTGAATTTTTTTGATCACTGGAGAAAAAAAGATTTAAAAACATCTTGCACTGAAAATATTATCTATAAAGAGAAATAAACCTACAATATTGAGCTATAAAGGTATTTTCTCAATTTAGAAATCGTATTAGTTTGACATCTATAAAGTAAAAAAAAATTATGTCAGAATAAAAATTATATCATCATGGTCTGTCTCCTTGTAAAATATATACAGGCACAATGAGAATTAAGTCCATGTCTACTTTACTGTTAACTATTGTCTTTGCCACAGATAGATATTGATAACTCTTTGCTGAGAAGTCAACCTGCCCACTGGGGTCATGGCATAGTGCTGTGGTTAGCACTCGTTCTTTGATTTTTCCACTATCAGGCATCTGTTTTGAATAGTGCATTAATCATTGTGAAGGCAGAGTGTTTGCTATACAGGATTTCCTTGGATTCACATTTGGAGTTTCCCTGAGCCCCACTGTTTCCATGTGAGTGTGAGAGGATCTGATCACCCCATGGAGAAAGAGAGGTTGCCTGTTGAAGGAGGGCATGGGAATATGTCTCTGAGGCTTGCTAACTTGCTTTTTGGTGTTATTTAATTTTCCTCTGTTGACTGTAGAGGGACTTTAGCTCCCTTTCATATCCTGGTTAAAATTCCTGGGTACGACATTTGAGTTCTTGAAACTAAATCTGTCTTTTCACTTCTACAAAAACTTCTCTTCACCTGTAGTTTTTTGTAAAAAGTCTGCGATGAACAATCTGTGGCTGATCTCACCTATTCTGGAAACTGGTGGTTTGAGCTAACCTTCGTGGTCCTGTCTACATTTGAAGAACAAGAAGCAGCAGCGTGGAAGAGTTTTCTCTTTTTTATCTTTAAAGCACAGCAGATATCTTAAAGTATATTGGGTTCATGATTCATACAAGGCCAAGGCCTTGCTGCAGAAATGCCTCTGTCTAGCTTACCAGAAGCAAGATCAAGAAGCAATATGTTTATTGCTCACAAGGATCTCAATGGGAAGCAAAAATCAGGTAATAAAAGAGGTTTTGAATCTAGTAAATTTTAATGAATGTTAACAATTGTGAAATTACTCTGTAACAACACAAGTGATAAAAAAGAGACAATTTTTTGGCACTCAAGATTTGGAAGAAAATACTGAGGAAAAGGATGAATTTTTCTATTTCTTGAAATCTTACAGACACCTTTCTGAAAGATTTATGAGTCAAACATAAGTTATTAGTTCAATATCGTTCTGTGGCCTGAGTGGCCTTGAAGATATTAATCTGTGAATCAGCCAGTGAAAATCTATGGCCTGTAAAGGGCAGAGCATCTGACAACATGATCGTGTTGTCTCTACAGGCCACAGGCAGGTGAAACCATCTGTATTGGCTTACTCCAGGGCTCACTGTTGTGGCACTGCTCAAGGATTTCGCTGTGAACCACCCACTTTGTTCTGCATTTTTGTGCATATAAGTAGATTTGGGACCTACACATTCAGTCATGAGCACAGAGGGTGCGGGGTGTCACCAAGCAAGCTATCATTGTGACATTTTCAAGCTGCTGGCTGACTGCAAAGTGATATGTAAGCATATACATGAAGCATATGGGGAGGCAGGAGACATATATCAGACAGCAGCTGGCATATCAGGTCCAGGGCAGCTTCTACTGGGAAAAGAAAATAGATTGCAATTCCAGGCAGTGTCTTAACTCTTCTCTCCTTGCCTCTGAAGATTTTAATTTCTTATATTTGTATAATCCAAATAATTTATGTCCAAAGTTAGTCATTTTGCTGTATGTTGCTTCAGGTCTTAATGCACAAAAGCACAGCTCATTTTCTGTTATCTCCCTGTAAAAGTGGGACAAACCTGTTGGATTTGAATTCAGTACTCTAAGCTCAAAGGGGTGACTTCAGATTTATCGCTGTGCAACCAAGAGTGATATTAGGTGTTAGATTTAATATCACCCATCCCTGTGTGAAAGAGAGGGCCAAATTCTCTGCTAATGTAAAGCTACAGGGACTCACTTGCAAATAAAAGAGATTCTGACCTGGTGTTTAGAATACTTGGAAACTACCCAGAGAGAACAATTGAGTAGCAGGATATATTGTTTTCTACTTTATTCCATGATTTCAGTACGACTACTTTCCTCAGCTTGAGCCCAAGTCATCAAAGTTTCTCACTGTAGAGTCATTCACTACAGGCTTTCTCTGCTACCCTGCTGTGGATGATGCCATGAGCTCTCTTTGCACCTGCAGTTATGGCTCCTAAACAGACCGGTGTCCCCTGGAAATCATGAAATATTTGTCCTTGCAGTGTAACCTCTTCTTCCCTGGTGTGACAAAATTTGCTGTACCAAAAAAAACCCCTGCTTGTTGTTCCTTTCCCAAAACGCTCTTGAAAGGATTTGGTGTTACCAGCAAATGTTACGCTGACAAAACATATGGCAAACAAGTGTGCCAGGGACGGTTTGGTGCCTGAAAGTAAGAAGTAGAAGATAATCGTATGATTTAGTAGAAGGTAACAAGATAAAAAATAATAGTAGTTGAAGTATTTTAGCATGTGATACTGTAAACAATAAGAAACCATGTAGTATTGCAGAAGAAGATGCAAAGGGGAAGAAAAATGAGTGGGAAATAAATTCTCCTTTAAGAAACAGGCAAAGGAGGACTGGAGAGAGATCATGACTATTCTGTTCCATGTAAGAGTGTAATAAAGTAAACCAAGCTACCTCTGAATGAGATGATCTGTCAGTCTCTGTCCTTCAGGGTGTCAGGAGGCAGGGTAGGTGTGCCAATACCATGTGGAATTCTTCTGGAAAGAAAAGCAGCTCTGGCAGGGCTCTGCACTACTACAGTTGAATTGCTGCTGGACATAGCTCTACTGAATAAACTAGCTTTTCAGGACACATCCTCCCCACACAAAGCAAGCCTTTTCTATGCACCCTGTAAAAGGTCAACCAGGACGTTCAGACTGGTCATCCTCCTGAGCACAGTTCAAGGACATGAACCACAAAGGCATCCATCCTCTTGTTTAATGTAATCAGAAAGCCAGTTTTGTCTTGGAGCCAAATTTATGGATAGTCATGCCCTGAGCCAACTCTCCACTGTCTCAAATACTTCTCAGCAGTGAGAACTGGAGTCCTTCTTTCCTGGTCTGACTCCAAGGAATTCAAAATATACTTCTTTTTCCCCTTCCTTTTTGCTTATAACTTGTGTAGTTCATATTCCGTATCTGGTCTGTTTTGAAAATTGTTGTCACCTCAATTTTCAACACTGTCAAAAATGTTTATCTCATTAGAAGGGCTGGAAAAGCAGTGCAATAAAGTAAAATTAAATCACTATAGTAGCTTGGATATTAGTAACAATGTGGGAAAATGAAGCAACAAGAATGCCTGAGGAGGTTTTACAGCTCCCCAATGTTTAACACTGTAGCAACTCTTCAAAACAACTGTTACTTCTTTTTCACGTTTGCTTTTAATATCTACTCTTTTTTTGGCACCAGATTTCTCCAAACAATGTATTAATGTTTCTTCCTTTTATGCTTTACGAAGTCCTCCTGAGTCCCTGGGTTTTCTGATGTCTGAATGCTATTTGTGAGGCATCTGTTTTCAAAGCTGACGGCACATGTCCCGAAATTTCCTCAGTTTGAATTATATGATGTGCAATTCCACTGAAGTTTCTGGAAGGAGCTTGTATCAAAGTGGGTTCATGTGCCTCAGCTTGGGGCTGCAGCCTCTGCAAACAAATGCTACCCCCTTGGAAAACTCCTTGTATTATAGTGCAGGTGATGCCTTGCCGGTAGACTTCAAAGGTCTGTGTGCGTTTCACCCGAAAGGGAATATATCCTTGGGGGACAATGAAGAAAAAGATGGAGAGCAGTGCTGATGAACTGTCACTGAAAGCCTTTTGACAGAAAGGAGGCTTCCAAACCAGCAGTATCAATGATGATATACATTCTCCAGACTGGTGCTGGTGGATGTTTTCACTAGAAAAAGGCTGCTTCGCTGATGTCTGGGCAGGTATTTTATTATTCCTTTATGCAGAGGAACCTGCTACAGTTTTTCATATATAGATATGGCGTTTCTTATCTAAGTGTACCAGTAAAAACTGTCTTGGCAGAAAGCTTGAATCATAATTTGCCTTTTGAGATGTCTTTTATTACTCCTTTTCCTTTGATGAATATTTTCATCATTTTAAAACTCTTGCGTCTAGATAATTCTATACCAAACATGGAAATTCCTGTAATTCCTGTCTATGCAGAAATACCTGAAGGCAAAAGAAATAAATAACAAGATCCCAAATAACTGAAAACTTTGAGGGGAAGATTACAGCAAAAATTAATCATCTTGTCTGTGAGGTTTGCTGATACACTAGTCAGTTAGGATACAATGTGCAAATAAAGTGAGCGTAATTGCACACTTAAAGCACGCAAAAAATAGTGGCATTCGCACATCAGCCACCCAACTATTTCTCCTACTTTTCTGCATGTGTTGGTCCAACACATCACATTCACAGTGGGATCAAGTCCCAGTTCTGGGACACTTGTTCTCTCTCGTGGTTTCATAATCTAGAGGCGAGAAGAGAAGCCAGCCTCTCTCGGCATGTTTCATACAGCTCAAGCCCTCTAAGTGCTGAACGCTGGTGTAATCTGCCCACTCGTGTCTCACATGACTGGCTGAAAAGCAGTCATGTCTCCAGTCACACGTTTGCACTGGGCTGGCTTAGACCATGCTAACAGCCATCAAAGTTTACAGAAGCTGGAGACTCTGTGCCCCTTAACACTGAAGAGTGTGCAGCCACTTGATATGGACCAATGTTAAATGTCCAGTCAGAAAGGAAATGTTTAAAGCAAAAAGGCCCCAAAATGACTGGAGTTTCTTTTATGTCTCCTCCGGACTCCCTAGAGTGTTGTCCACTTTGTGAAACTAGCTGTGTGCTTCCTGCCTGCTTTCAGGTTGTCCCTGGAAATAAGAGACCATCTCACTGTTTTTACCTGTTTAAAAACAGCAGACCTTTCCTCCCCTTTCTATTTTTGGAGTTGATCCATGAAAGGCAGGACCAATGTTTAAGAGGATTCTCAGAGGCAAACCAGCTGGGTCACTCTAAAGAGCTACACTTTCCCTTAAGGCATCTGTAATGGCCATGAAATCTCCTAGTAGTTTTCTTCCTAAATTCAACGTGTTTATTCTCCTGACCTTTTTGTGGCCTCTCCTCATTTCGGATCATGAGACTGTTCATCCTCCATCCATTCATCTATCAGGGGCTGTTAGTTATTGAGGCCTGGCTCTGTGTTGGGTGCTGTTAATGGTTCTGTATATATGTAACACAAAGATATTGAGTAATATACTTTGTTTTGTATATTTGTATTGCTCGTTCAGAGCCCCACTGGTTCCTCTAAAAGAAACTGAGGGTTTTTGCTTAATTGAGGTCTTGTTCTGAAATATTAGAAATCTGTTTCCTCACCAATTTGTTATTCCACAGCTAGCAAATATAATCTGCAATTTTCTGATATTTTAATTGTTTCAACTAGTACACTTAAGGTTTGACTGCTCTGAACTGAGGGCCTGACCCTGTGTATCCTGACCGAATCTCATTTTTCCCAGAGCTACCATTTATTGTACCAGTCCAGAATCAAGCCCAAGAAAAGCATGGATAAATAACAGTTCCCTTCCTTTCTTTAGGTTCTCATGCTGTGTTTACCACCAATGATTTCTATGTTCTTGCAATGCTTAAATTTTACATCTTTGGATTTCTACATACTAAGCCCCTGGTCCTTTTCTCTGCCTTCAGTGATCTCATTCACCACCTGCCCATGAACAGTGATGTATTAAATCCTGCTGTAATCCATGTAAGTCACATCCACTCCCCTGAATTTCCAAGGGTGCTGTTTTATGCCTTCAAAGACATGCTTTATGTTATTTTCAAGTGATTTACTCTGAAAGTTCTTTGCCTGATAAATGCCTTCCTTTCCTGGTAAAACCTTGCTCCAACTTCAGTTAACAACTCAGAAAGCTGCCTCTTACAGTAAAGTTAGTCATATGAACTTATAATTAATGTTTTGTCCTCTGCGACCCAGTTTTGAAAGTCAGAGTTACCTGACATTATCCAGCTGGGTCTCACCCCTCTGCTGACATTTAGCACAAAAGAGAGGAGGCTTGAGTGCTTAATACAGCGTCCAGGGAATGGTGACACTTCCAGGGGCTGTGTTTATTCCCATCAGGTCAGCAAAGAAAAGCAGGACACGATATTATTCGGACACCGTGTTCAGTTTTGGGCCCCTCACTACAAGGAGGACGCTCAGGTGTTGGAGCAGGTCCAGAGAAGGGCAGTGAAGCTGAGGAAGGGTCTGGAGCACAAGTCCTGTGAGGAGCGGCTGAGGGAGCTGGGGGTGTTTAGCCTGGAGAAAGGGAGGCTTGTGGCAGACCTTGTCTTTCTACAACTCCCTGAAAGTAGATTGTGGCCAGGTGGGCGTCAGTCTCTTCTCTAAGTAATATACAATAGGACAAGAGGAAACGGCCCCAAGTCATACCAGAGGAGGTTTAGATTGGATATCAGGAATAATTTCTTCACAGAAAGGGTTGTCACTCATCAGAACAGGCTGTCCAGGGAGCTGGTGGAGCCCCTGTCTGTGAAGATGTTCAAAACAAGTGTAGATGTGGCAGCTAGAGATATGACTTAGTGGTGGAATTGGCGGTGGTAGGTTAATGGTTAGATTCAGTGATCTTACGGGCCTTTTCCAAACTAAAAGATTTTATGGTTCTATGATAATAACCTGTACACAACTTTTGTTTCTGTTCGTGGATTGCCTTAGATGTGTCAGCTCCAAGCTTTCTGCTGCAATTCTTTTCCATTTTGGAATATGTGCAATATTGATGGATATACCAATCATGTTGATTCATTTTATGACTAAGGGAAAGCAGGAGGTGTTTGCAAGCCATGATTCATCTAGTCCTTTTGAAACATGTAATTTAGGCTGTGACAAAACACCACTGAGAAATTCCTATTTCTGTCCACTGTCTATAAAGGGAATCTAGAAAACCTTGGAAATGGATGCTAACCCTGAAGGCTTTACAAGTTAGATGATGTGCATCTCATCTGTGATGAGAATCTTACCATCCATGTTTATATTGCTTGTTGCTTTTTGGCAATAAAAATAACAATGTAGACTGAATCTCAGTTAAGTTCTGCATGAGGTGGTCTAAATGTGGTCTGGAAATGTTAGCTAGGATCCACAAGCTTATACAGATATATTAGTCATGATAAAACCACAGTGAATGGCACACCACAACAAAAAAGGGATTTTACTGCATTCGGTGCCTTCGAATAATCTAGATTTCAGTTCTTCATTCTGTTCAGTTTTACTAATATATCTGGACTAGATTTTTGGTTTGTTTTCCCCCTCAAGTAGCATGTCCCCATACTCTCCGAATAATGAGGCAAGGGGAGTCTGGTGTGGCTGGACAAATATTTTTGTACATCCAGGAAGAAGGAAATGACTGGGTTCATCATTGGTGGGACAATACTAGGAAACTATTTATGTTCTTTAATAAGAAAATGCATTTTACCAAGCCTCAGGAAAAATGACATGCTGCTTTGTGCACTTCGTATCAGCTTAGCAGCAAAGTGAAGAAGCAGGAGCAATGGGGTCCAGAAGACTTGCAGGCAGGCAGTGAGAAACACTGAACAGTCAAACCTCACAGGGCATTTTCCCATTCCTTTCCTCTGTCTTCAGTTGTGAAAAAGGAATAAAGAGTGGGAAAGGGATGCTCAGGGACTTTGTGACACAACAAAAGCAACTGAAGGGAGGGAGGGAGGCTTATATGATGAAACTGATATCCGGTGGATCTCAGCTGAGAGAAAAAGTAGTGATTCAGTTATTCAATCTTCAAAAAGAATAATATTTTGCCTGTAATTCTGCAGGCCTATCACCCAAATTTTTTAACATTTTCATGAATAACCTTCGTAGTGCAGTAGAATCTATGTTTATTAAAACTGTAGAGGCACTTGCAAAGATACCAGAGATGAAGTTAAGAATTCAAGCTAATTCTGGTACATTGGTGACATGGTTGGGAAAAATCTCAAATGACATAACATAAAAAGAGAAAGAATGAGATGCCAGAATGAGAAAGGAAAAATCAAGAGCACAAAGACAAGATGAGGAATAAGTAATAGTTCTTCAGGCAGATGAGGAGTTACAAAAATTGAACGAGTCACATCATATTCATGATGTCATGTGAATAGAAAACAAATAAGCAGAAATATCACCCATAAAATACAGAAAGTAATCTGAGCATTGACACGGCTTTGCATGAACTGCAATGCAGAGCTTTCTACATTACGCGGTAGAAAAGATGTGAAGCAATTGGAGAGTTCAGGGGAGATTGAGTGAATGACCATTACTCTAATAAACATGACCTGTAATAAAATGTTGGTAGAAAAAAATTGGTGGTTTAGGCCCCTGGACTAAAGAAAAGACACCTGAGTGCAGAAATGATCACAAATATATTGAAAGATGCTGTTTTTCATGATTACAGAGCTAAGACAAGAAGTAACAGAAGCAAAATGGTGTAAAGATAGTCACTTGATGATGGCAGCCTTCTGTCATGTGAGAGCCTGTATTATATCAGTCAGTGTTGGTGGAGAAGAAAAGGGCTCCTTAGTTCACTGCTTCCAAATGTGCTTCCATACCTTCCATAAGTTCTCTTCTAAGCATTTTATTGCCTTGGCTTACTTTGGGCCAAGGCAATAAAATAGTGGTTGTATTCTATCTCAACATCTAGAACGGTAGAGAGGGAAAAAGATTATAATAGGAAAAATTACAACACGAGGAGAAAACCTAAGTAGTCTTAGATCAATGCAGAAAAAACATTATTTTCAGCAAGCACATTTTTTCAATTGCACGTTTGTTTAAAAGAAATAATTTCTCTCAGCTGCCCATTTGAAAATTTAAAAACTACTCCAAACACTCATTCTCAAAGTTGGTAGCATCAAAAAGGAATTAATTAATTCCCCTTGGTTAATTAATTTGGTATTATGGACTTCAGCATTGCAAGGTAGGGTGGCATACTAGATTAGATTCTCCAGCTATGTTTCAAGCCATAATAATGACAATAACACAAATCCTCTGTTTCTTTGTAGATGCTCATAGAGAGTATTGTAAAGCCTTAGTTTAAAGTGGGTGTTTCTCTTTCCAGGCTGTATCTTGGATTAGTTTCTTCTGGAGTTTGGAAGGGGTGAAACTGGGAGCACTCACAAACTGTGGTCAAAATTAAAGCCAGTCTCTGGGAGGTGAGGAAGATCATACTAGCATTTGTTTTGAAGAATCTCTTGATGTCAGCAGGAACTCTGGGGGTTTTTATTTGCATTGAGAAGAAAACACAATGCAACTGAAGTAGAAAGTTTTTTCCCTGGGAAAAACTCTGATTATCTTAGGCCTTGGTATTTAAAAGCACACCAGAATGCTTTCCTGCCTTTCTTTTCCATCATCGGCTGTCTTACCTCTGAATAATTCGGAAATATAAATATTCAAAATTATTATTAGTAGTATCAGTATTATTAGTAGTGTTAGTATTACTAGTATTACTAGTATTGCTATTATTAGTAGTATTAATATCTTCCCCTTCACTTCTTTGTACTTGAACTAGAAGACCTAATTTTTATCATCGTGAGGCCCAAACACTAAGACCCTGAAGCTAGAACACAATATCAGCAGCTGGAATAATTTCCATGGGAAAGGAAAGCAAGGGGTCAGGATGATGTCCTGGGATCCCTAACACTTGCACTGGCTTCTTCCTCTCCTCTTAGATTCCACTGAGAGGAGCTTTGCAATCAATAAGGCAGGAAGGAGATTTTGGCAGGAGATCTTGCTTTGCTTCTGATTTCCAGGAAGAGCAAGAGGAAGGACAGAGCAATGCCTGGATAACCAGCAAAAAGGACAGCCAAAAATGTCCTTACCATCTTGTCATCCCAGTTTCTTCCCTATGCAGCTCTGGGACCCCAGCCTGCACAAGGGCCAAAAGCCCAGGGTGAGAAGATGGACAGTCATCCTGCCTTCCTAGGGATGCCCTGAGCATCCTGCACAGCCAAATCCCTGTCCATATAGGACAGCAGCCCACTACTGATGGAGCCCCATACAGTTATCTGCTGGAAGACATCCTAAGGGAGATATCACAGTATCTTTGAGTTTTGTTTGCTATTTAAATATTTCCCTTCAGAAAAAGATAATGGCTTGAAGAATGTAGAACTGCGTTTCCATTTTGGAAAACTACTCCTTTTTCCTCTTCTTTATGTCTAGCTTTGGCCTTGTTCATTACTTCTCTCCCATACCTGTTTACTCTTTTCCTTTTTCACCCTGCTCCACTTCTTTAAGTTCCTGATTTCTTATATTCAAGAAAAATTTAAGAACTCCTTGCATTCACTCAAACCTCCTTACTTCTTGTTTAAAGTCTCTCAACCCCCCCAGAGCCTGTTTTTTTTTTTTCACATTAGAAAACAAACAAAAGGTCTAGCATCCTTCCTCTATCTCTGAGAAAAGGCCTCCTGAAAGAGGAAGACTCAGATAAACATCTGTTCATCTCCACAACTCCCAGATGCAGCTCAAACAGCCTCCTTTACGGATTAAAGATAAGACAATATCTGTAAGCGGCATTAAGAGCAAGATCTCTGGTCACCAATGAGGGAAGAGAGATTGCTTAAGCCCTCAGCTTCTGTCCAAAGACTGATGTCTCAGGAGTCAGAAGGGCGCTGGGAGAAGCGCGTCCCTCTGACACTGTGCTGTAGCATAAGATATCCTTCACAGCCCAAAGGCCAGAAGCAGACGATGAACTTGTCTCTGTATTATGTGAGAGACTTTCAGGGATGCACATCTCAGCACTGAGTAGGTGGGTGACTAACCACAAAGTCTTGGTGAGGGGAGATTTCAGTTCTTAAGTCCATAGAGCTGAGTCGGCCCTGCATAAACACAATGAAGAAGGAGGATGTGAAACATCGAACACCACAGCCTCTGGTCTCAAGGAGGTGCTTTACAGGAAGGAAAACACATTCCAACAGAAACGTGGTTCTGACACCCTCCTTTTTCTCTTTGCCTTGCTTGGGAGCATTTTCTGTCATGACTATTCAATGCCACAGCTCTCTGCTCTTGGTAACCTTGATTGGGAGGGAAGGATATCCCTAGTGCCAGGGGCAGATGTTAGTACTGCTTCATCAAAAGCGCTGCAAATCCATGCTTTGGGACAGAACGTGTTGGTAGGGGCTAAATGAACATTCAAAGATGCAAAAACTGAAGTCTAGGGAGGAATGTGGAGATAAATGTCCCACTGGGGGACTAAAAGAGAGGTCTTGGAGTCTGAATGCCATTCAGCCAATTTGTGTTTGCTTTGCTTTCTTCTGAAATAAAAAATCAAGAAAAAGAAGAAAGAAAAAAAAAGAAGGAAAAAAGTGATCCTTGAGGAGGAAACCGTACTGAATGACCAGGACACCTGGGTAGGATGAATAAAATGTTCTTCTGAGAGCAGAGGGAGGTGTATAAACTGTTTTGGGGTTTTTTTTTTTGTGATATCAAACTTGACAGTGAAATTTCAACATTGAATTCCCTCTTCATAAGGTTCAGGCTGTTTACTTTTATGTAAGGCTGCCTCTCATGTTATTTCTGTCAGAGGTCAAATCCTGAGCAGTTAGAAGAAGTATGTTATTTTAAAGCCTTTTATGTTTCTAGGCAGGCTTGTAAGGCAGCACTGGCTTGCCCACAGAAGAGCCAGTGAAGTGCAAGCTCTTTCACATCTAGGAAATGAGTCGGGTCAGGTAGGAATCAAGCAGTGCTAGTGCCTGGCAGCTGATGGCCAGTCTATGTGCAATAACCTCCTTGCTCTGACTGCTCTGTGGGGTGAATTGAAGTTGGCAGTTTCAGCCAGCAGAAGGAACAAAGAGGTCAGGTTGGCTGAGCTGTACTGTCTGTGACTAGATCTCTGACACTTACCTGAGTGATTGGCCCCTGGTCCCAGTATGTGCTGCTGTTCCCTGCATCGAAAGACACGGCACAAGTATCATAAGAGCAGACAGCAGCCATTGCCAGCAAGAATCTTAGCCTCATTTTTGCTTCACTAAACAAGCACAAATTCTTTCACCCCGCTTTGAACATTCTGTTTTTCAGGTCACTGTTCTAGGAGCCACAGGTGGCATGGGTTTAGCTACCACTTCATAGAACGTAAGAATCATTTCTGATAGATGATTTGATAGTAAAATGCTTAGATTTTGAAGATATGCCTCAGCCATGGAAGGCACTTTACAAAGTTATGTCATAATTTCACCCCCTGGGCTCAGCTGGAGTATTAGCTGAGAATGGATTGACTTTTTACTGAGTCGATCTGCAAATTCTCTGTGCAAATAAAGATTCTGCAGCATTTATCTTGTATGTGTGTTTTTCTACAACATATTCAGGCGCTCAGATACAAGAAGAAAAGATCAGGATCTAATGTTTCTCCTTTAAACTATGAAGGTCCTTTTGTTCTCAATTCATTTTTGTGTCAATTAAAGGCGATTTACAAGTCCAGCTCACTTGTGAAACCATTTATTCAGGAAAAAAACAGAACACAAAGCACTGAGTAAAAGGCAATTGAAATGATTGCCACACTCCCTCCCTCCTAGCAAGGATATTGGCTTCTGATCCACATTCCAAACTTGGATACCTTGCAGACAGTACTAACATCCTGGCTTTTGTGATGCAGAAGTGATTTTTTAAAAAGACTTTTATTAAATTTCTCTGAGTTTTTCTGTTTTAAAAGCATGATGAATCAAACTATTTCAGAACATTTTTAAAAACATGTTTGTTTAAATCAACATTGACTCTTAGATTCGTGTTTGAATGCACAAGTCATGATTTGTTTGAACTTTTTAACCAATGTGCTACTTTGTTCATTATTTCCCTCTTTTCCGAAATAACTGCCAAGTCATCCTGTGAACTCGTTCCTTGACCATGTGTTTGTTCATTTAGAGATGAAGGAAGTGGGAAAAGCGAAAACAGTCTCACCATCTTTCCTGCTAACATCCAGTCTCAAATATTTGTTTTGCTGTAAAGTAAATCAAGCATGAAAGGACCAAATTGTTTAAAATTAGTAGCAAAACCCTCAAAAGTCTTGAAAAAATATTTTAAACCCAGATACTTTCCACTGGAAACTGCAAAAACAGGAAAGTGTCCAGCAGTGTGTCACAGCCTAGAGCAGTTGCTGTGTCCATGAAATGAAAACAAAGCAAACCCTTCATCAGCAGCAAGCCAGACTGCAGAAATTTGCATCTCCACAGAGTTATGTTAGCCTTTCTTTTGGCACTGTGGGTGCCCTGAGAGAAATTAGTCAATGAATTAATGTTTGAGGAACCAAAGAAAAAGGCAAGAGAGAATAAAACAAGAAAATAACCTGCACGAGCAGACAAAATATACCTTAATGGGAAAACAAATGTTGTTTGAATGACTAAATTTGGCTTCTGTGTGAGGTGGGAGCTCTGGGCTCTTGGTGACTTCACAACTCAAATGTCACCTTGTGTCATGGGAAGCAGATGCTTTGCCTATGGAACCATACAGGATTTTGTGGCTGTCCCAGAGGTGCACATCCAGCCAACTCACAGTGCGGGGCTTTGACCCTTCACACAAGAGCTGCTGTTGGGCAAAGTCAAGAAAAAAAAATCCCTCAGAAATAAAACCCCAATTTTGACAAATACGATTCCTTTCAAGGTGTTGCACCCCCTGCTACCTTCTCTAAGTGCTCTATTTTGAGCACTTTTTAATGAAGATCTGCCCCCTATTCATGTTAATGCTGCTACTGATCAGAGCCATTCTGTAGCACGGGGACCACTGACAGCAGAGAAATACCTAAGAGATAGGGACTTCAAAAAATAAAAAAAGGACTTAGAATCCTTTTTCCAGGAGTAGCCTGTACTTCCATCTGAGGCAGATGTTCTTGTTCCTGATTACACTTTTCTGACCAGCTTTACCTCATGCTTGTAGAGGAAGCAAAAAATAGACATGCAGGGAGCCACCACCTCTTGAAAAAGTATCACTTCTGGGATAATTAAGTTCCCGAATCAAAGAGACATGTTCTGACTGAGGCCTATTCAGAGAACATGCTCCAATGCCTTACAAAATCCAAGGAGAAACAGGATTACTAAATCAGAAGTGGTAAAAAATTACAATCACCATAAAATCTAACACCAAGACCCATTTTCATAGACTCCCAGTGGAAATATTCTGATAGATTTTGATAGAACTGGGTTGTTAATATTTATGAAGCCAGGCAAGACCTCCAGATGGAAGCTGCTCTATAAGCAGAAAGCTTTGCTATTAATATTTATTAATCTGAAAGTGCTTATTTAGTTTTTAGGCAATTTTTCCTCCATCCTTTTCCTAAGCAAACTAACATTAAATCTGTGGGATCTGTGAGTTCTTAGCTTCCCACTGCTGTCTGTGATGTGAATTGCACTTCAAAGAAAAATGAAAAGAAATACAGAAAAGGTTCAGAAAGTCACAATGTGAAGGCTGGAGAGCTGTTTGCAGAGAGCATTCCCAGCAAGTACCAAACATTTGGACACCACATCGAGCAACACAAACAAAGTTTTCAAACCTGATCCTGTGGCCTCTGTGAAGTACAAAGTCACAGGGAGAGGGCTGTGCCCACAGGAACTTCCTCACAAGGTCATGGATATTTTGGGCGTGTTTATGCTGATGAGTGTTCCCAGGTGGTGTTTCAGGGTGGCAAAGACGAACATCTCCTTCCTGTCTGGAGCGATGTGGTGGTGCTGGGACTCAGGGGACCGTGACTGTATCTACACTGCTGCTTGGGTACTCTCTCTCTCTGGCTCCTGGTTCTGTCTGTGCCCATGTTGGGATGTCCTTCTAGAGGAATCCAGGGAGTTAAACATATGGAATTTTGTCACTGTGAGCAGCTGGGAGATGGCCAAGGGGTGCATCCAGCAGTCTGGACTTTGGAACTGTCATAGCTAGTGGTGCTCAATTCCCTTATTCAAGGGTCTCCATTGTGGTACTAAGTTAAAAAATAAAAGCTGATAGAAACCTTTTTTGTTCAACAAAAGGAATGAAAAGAACCAAAATCTATGTACACAAGTTAAAATTTCCTCTTCATTCATCAGATGTAAACCTAATGAATAGAAACAATCAATGAAATGTGCTGCCCATAATCTCACTGATTTGAAAGAAATCATCCTTTAGTGCAACTCAGAGCAGGCTCTTTTAAAAATAAAGTTAAACAAAAGGAAACAGAAACCGTACTCTCATAAAAATATTGTTTTGTAAATGGCCATCCTGATTTCAGCCAATGGGTTCATATCAATTTTTTATTCTTTTTGGTGAAAAAGAAACACAGAATATTGTTAGTTCTCTTTTAATATATCAGTCATGTATCTTTTAATAAGATAGAGGGCCTGGGAAAAAAAAAATTACATGTTTATAGTCAAAAGTAAGCTGATAGTTTATTTCTCCATTGGCATGAATGTGCTTCTTATTATATACCAATATTTTCAATAATTGTCCTTGCTTATTCAAGAACCAAGATTCTGGATTTTTGCTAATACAATTAAAATCTTATTCTCCCATAGAAACTAAATAAAACAAAACAAATATTTTCTCCTATCAATGAAATATACATATTAAAATAAATAATTTTCAAAGCAAAAGAGAACAAGGGTAACTCCCCTCATGCACTGAGTCTCCAAATTAGCACAGTATTATCAGAGACATGAGAAAGCCACTAGCAATTTCCGGCTCTTGACATATAATTCTTTGAATCATATAATCATAGAATGTCTTGGGTTCAAAGAGACCTTAAATTTTATGTAGTTCTAATCCCCCTGCCATGGGCAGGGACACTTTCCACCACACCAGGTTGCTCATAGCCTCATCCAACCTGGCCTTGAACACTGCCAGGGGTGCTGCATCCACAGCTTCTCTGGGCAACCTGTACCAGTGCCTCACCACCCTCACAGTAAAGAATAACTTCCTAACACCTAAAATAAACCTACTGCCTCCAGCATGATGTTATCTGCAGATCTGTTCTTCATTCCATCATCCAGGTTCTTCATAACTCAGGCTGTGAGACTCCTGGGGAACCTCACACAGTATATTCTTCTCTTTTAGCTAAAAAAATTGGGACTTGCTTTACAGTGTAGTTTTATCATGTTTTAATTTATTTCAAAGTACGAATTTTTCTAAAATTTTAGTGGCAATTTATTGAAAGGATTACTGACGTAAAGTTGTATTAGACATGTCACTTCTTTCCTATTTGACGTAGTACTTCTCTCCTGTTTGTCTTGCATGGACAGCCCAATACATGTATTTTTTTAATAAGTTATTGAACCTGGTCTTACCAGTTGAGTAATTAATGTTGGAGTTCAATAACTCTCTTACTAAACTGCAAATTTTTCTGTTCATTCAACAATGTAGTGTACTTATTGTCATGCTTAGCAGCTTTTGAAATGATGAGAGTCTTCATTGAATAAAATGGTTATCAAATTATGAATTTCCCAACTTCAGGTATCCAGGGAGCTAGAAGAATAATGACTATTTTCTACTACTTTATCACCTCTGATTCTTAAATCTTTCTGGTATTACTAGCTGTTTTGTTGCCTCCTCCAAGGGTTTTCCTCATGGGTGTGTGTTCTCTTAGGATGAAACAATCCTTAAAATTACTCTGTCTAGAGCAGGTAAGTTCTAGTTCAAAATGAAAAGGCATCTCTCATCTTTATGTTAGGATAGTCTATGTCCCCCATAGCAAAGCTCCTTACACTTCAGCCCCTGCCTGTCTCTTTAATCTCCACTTGCATCTCCCTCAGGCATGTTCCTTCTAGCCACGATTATCACCTGAGCAAGTTTCATGCTTCATACTCAATTTTTTATGAGGCATCTCCCAATGCATACAATACTCTTACAGAGAATTTGGGCCTGAGGCATCTCTGTCCCCCTTGCATGTGCGTGCTCTTGTTATCTAAGCTTTTCAAGGTGGGAACTGCTCATTCTGATTTCCTGATAATGTAGTTCATTGTCGTGATAGTACTCTTTGGGGAAAAATATTAAATTAACTCAGTGATGATGACATATTTATTCCATTATACTCTTTAAATGTTGGGAGTAGAGACCTTGGCATCACTAAAAGCAGATCTTCCATCTCTGATATAGTTATGGCTACAGCTTTAGCTTGTTCTGAAGTAGTTTGATTTTGTACTTATTTAAAGAAATTCGAGAGAAAAGGCACCTGAGAGAGCAAAGGGACCCCCAAACTGCTTTCAGCTTATGGTCAACTGGTAGAGTCCATCTGGTAGTGTAAAATATTTATATTCAGGTAGAAAATCAATGAAGTCAGAAAATGAATCTTCATTTATTATTCTTCACACATGCCAACACATACATATCTGCTCCCTGCAAAAAGCCTTTGCAACACGGCTGGATGTTTGGTCCATCATACACATCAGTGAGAAGCAACCTTCAACTCGTGCTGCTTCTGCAGGGAATGCTTTTTCTTAGGACAGTCTCCCTCTATAACGGGAAAAGAGCTGCTCACTGAAGCTGTGGCCCTGAGAGAAGTGGGAAACTCAGGAAGAGAGGTGGCATTAGACTTAAGTGGTTGCATTTTTAAATCTATTCATTTTATTTATGATGAGTCCTCTTACCCATTCCATGCACACACACACCCCTTCCCCCTGACCCAGTTTTCTTCTTTACTTCCCTCTGCATTTGATTTCAGGGTTTCACAGCTTAGATGTGTTCTTGTGCTGCTCTAATAATTTTGGGAGGTACTGCCTCAATTAAAAAAAAACTTGAAGCAAGTGGAGGGATTGAAAAGAGCTGTGCAGTTACTGGTGTGGAACACACAGCACTTCTGCACGATTATTCCCACAGATACCACAGGGGCAGCTGTGTGAACTTGTGGAATGAGACAGCTGTGTCTCACAGAAAGAGGGGTTCCGGCCCTGACCATAAGGATTTTTTTTCTCCCGCAGAGAGTGCAAAGGGGTTGTATCAAACTTTGCATGAATTAGGTGTAAGAAGAGCTGTTTCACAGGGCATATGGCTTTGCTTGTGAATCCTTAGTTACATTTTCCTGTACTCCATTCGTTGTGTGATGTGATAGACATGTTTTGACTGCTTCCATCCTCCCCAAACTTATCTCACACCTACTCTGTGTAGCTGCAAATCTCTACTCAGACACAGGCTTAAGCATATCTTAGGGCGAGCCAGCACTGAGGTAAGAACGTGAACGCAGAAGTAAAACCTCTGTGTTTTCTTTTTCCTCTGTGCCTGCCACCATATAGCTCATTTGCTTTTGCAATATGTGGATATTGACAGTGTCAAGTGGGGTACTCTTCAGACAGGACTTCCTAAAATCTGTCATAAGGGCATCAGTGGGTTAGCACAGGGCACCTGGAATTTAAACTGCTTTGCGTACAGACAGGATGCACTGCCTTGTGCATCGTGTGCAGAGCTGGATTGAAGGTTGCTTAAGGCGGGCTGTCACCCAAAGCGTGATCTGTTCCTGGGCACTGATTTTGTTGCATGGTAGGGATAAATCAGTTTGCCGAGTGGGAATACTCTTTCCAGTACAGATTTCCCTTTCCCACGTGCTCCGGGTATTCACCTCAAGAGTTAGGGTTCAGGTCTCTCACTTAACTGAAGTCTGCTGGGAGCTCCTTCTGTGTCCGAAGGGAAGTGAGGATTGTTATCACCAGTACCCACACCCAGTCCTGCAACATACATGGTCATTTGTTTTGCCGTGGTCGTACTCTGCCATGTGCGCTACATGAATCTCTGCAAAGTTCTTCAAAGTTTCATGACCTTTTACATAGCTACGCAGTATCATGGACAAGTGGGTTGCTAGCTTTTACTGAAGTTACAGAAGTGAATAAAAATATACCCATTCCAGGAAACAAATGTTCATATCGTAATTATCCTGAAAGGAAACTCTTTCACAGGTATAGATCTATGGGCAGAGAGAGAGATGCACCTTCCTCTTCCCTTACATCTATTTATTTTATCCAGAAGCCGAGAAACGGCTCTTTAAAAGAAGCTGGTGTCAATTATTGTAGCTTTTATAACAATGTATCTTTAGCATCTGCTAAACCAGGTCAGTCCAACAGTAAAACATCCTGTTCTGTTTTTTAAAAACGATCCCCTTGTTCTCAGTTAATATGCGAGGCCTGCATGTGATAAAGTCACAGGCCTGTAGAGGAGATTATTGTGTAGTATGACTTCTGCTGTAACACAGATCATTGAATTGCCTGGGATTAAATCCTGTTTAGATGAACAACATTTCAGAAAGGTGAGTTACTGCAGATCTGCCCTAGTCATCGATGGGGTGTTGCAAGGGTCAGTTACTCTCAGGAAGATCTCCAATTTAGCAAATAAAGCACATTTACTGCTACTAAAATACATGTCCCAATGTCCTGGACTGATATCAGCATCTATGTGACCTTATTTTTGAATTTAATGTTTGGACAGGTTGGCTTCTGAAGGGCTGGAGCACTTTTGAAACAAAAGAGGTGTCTCTGATTAAACAGTTCAGGAGATGGTCCTATTTTGAGATAGCTTTTCAAGGTCTTGCACAGATATCATAACAGATGCCATTTTGTTCTCTTTTTATGATTCTTTCTAATCTCATGCTTGATGACTCTTCATTTCCTCCAATAATCTTATTAAGGAGTGCTGCAGATGCAAAAAAATTCCACGAGTTCAAGACTGATTAAGAGTTTTGGAGAGGTAGCCTTTGAGGAAATAGACATATGACATGGAGTCAGAAAATTCAAAAATAAAATAATTGGAGATGGGGAAAGTATTAGGAAGGAAGTAGCTCATTTTCTTGCCTTTATTTTTATTTTTTTTTCTTTTTTCTTTTTTTTTTTTTCTTTTTTTTTTTCTGTCCTGAGTTTACATGAGTTCAGTGGTGGATTCTGTATAGAGACACACTGATGCTGAATCAATAAGACTTTTCTTATATATTTTCTTATGGTGAGTTCTGATCCCAGGGATGTAGAATCTCTTGATAGGTGGGGTTTTTTCAGCTTTTTTTTATTTGGAAGATGTGCTACTCTCTTCACTCATTAAGGTGCTCATTTTCTGTTGCATCTCACGTGTTAAACCTTCTGCATCCCTCTGTGTTTCAGCATCTGCCAAACGCGACTTTTCAGTAAACTTGTGAGAAAATAGGTAAGTAAGTGGAACTGGGAAGGTGATGATAGAAACACATTTGCTGAGTTACCTGGACTGAAATCACTTGCCAAAAGACATTCCACAATTAGGATAGAATTCTGATTTTTACTTAATTTCAGTCTAATAGCTCTGTACAAGCACAGTTCTAGCTCCTTATATGATGGCTTCAGTAAGTCACTTAATGGCTGAATGTTTTTACTTCACCAGATTTGCATTAGACACTTAAAAGACTGTCTCCCTCTGACAAAGGTCTCACTTAGTGTGACTGTTGTATTAAACGGCCTCTATAATGTCATCCATGCAAATGATTTCATTTTCATTTCCAACAGGACTGTAGTAGAACTGTCTGTTCATCTTGCATTCTCATATGATTTGCTACCATTACCTTAAGAGCTGTCTTGTCACACAAAGTTATTAGAACGATGGTGAGTGTGAGGTGGGTAGTTAAAAGACGCATAGATACAAAAGCTCCTACAAAATTTGCCTAGCTAGCTGGCTAGACGGAACACAAATGAAAGTATGTATGATTGTGTGCAGGGTGTAGATAGGCCACTTATCAGTACACGGCAAAACTGACTATCACAAACAAAGATGCATTGAGAATTGGCCATTTGAAGCCGGTGTCTGTCAGGAAATGAACTTGGATTGAGTTGAGAAAACAATGAGCCATGGCAGTCCTATGCCTTTGGACACATAGCCAAGTACAAATACTGGGAGGATTGCAGGCTTGATTGGAAGCTTGAATTTATGCAAATTTTCATTGTTTTTCTTTTTAATAAACACATACAATGCAGACAAGTACAGAAATATTTAAATGTAATGCTTTAAATACATTTCATGGCATCATCAGATCAAAAGAAAAAGTCGACAAACAATTATTTTGCATTCCTATTCTTAAGAGGAGTAGACTGGCAATAACAGCTCTTTAGAATTCGTTTCCTGTGGTAAATGACTAAAAATATTTCATAGAATTATAGACTGGTTTGGTTTGGAAGGAACCTTAAAGGCCATCTAGTTCCAACCACCTTGCCATAGGCAGTTACCTTAAAGCACTTTTTGAAAAATCTTGTATTTTAAGAAGTGCCCGTTTCAGAACCAAATAAAGGAACTTCAGGGAAATGGTGAACATATAACCTGCATCATTTCAGTACCAAAAACACCAAAACCATGGAAACAGTTTTGAACCATGTGCCTTTTCAAAAACACAGTGAAAAACAGCCCTAACATCATCTTAAAAAAATTAATGTCATTTGCCTGAGAAAACAGGATAGACCTATGACATCCATGACTTCATAACAATAAGATGGGCCTGTTATTTTCAAGAAAAGACACGGGTTTCTTAATAAACTCTGACAGATAAGGAAAACTTTAAGTTTGGCTGTATTACATCAGCTATGATGGAAAGTAATTGTGAGTCACCAAAAGTAAAGTGATCACTTGTTCATTTATCATGTGCAAATCTTGATGAGAACAAAGAAGTTTTCTAGATCAGAATGGGGAATCCAGGACTTTGTGTCTTCGTAGTAGATCAGGAATTTTCCATGGAGATCTGAACTCATGTACACCGTGTTTTATGTTTTAATTGGTGCTATAAGGGAACTGGAATTTTAACGGGAAAGTACATTATGGGATTCAGAAATTATATTTTGCTCCAAATAAGGTTCAGATATTGAAGTTTCTTATGGAGGAAAATGTCAGTTCAGGGTAAAGTAAATTTTTGCAAATCTATTTTTAACTTGATACAACGTTTTAAGTATGGTGGATTTTGGGAGGGGTTTCACTTGGTTTTAATTTTGTTTGGTTTGGTGCTTGTTTTTTTGGAAGAAATTCCTATCAACATGGATACATTCCCACCTAATGTTTTTATCTCGCTGGATGAACTAACATTCCTGAAGGAAAACATGTTATGCAAGATTTATTTCTTGACTGTTTGTGGTTTTGCAGCTTGTTTTGTTTCTTCCTTCATCTGTAAAAGATGGGCTAATGTAGCCTGAGCATGTGTGTTGAATAAAGGGCAGCAAGTAGCTACCCTATCTCAGAGGAAGAAATGGGAAAGAATTAATCTCAGCAAGTCCCTGTAACTGGTTGAGACTGACACCATTTGCTGAAGTTATTTCCAGACATACAGTCCACAGTGTCATGGGATAAGTCAGTCATTCAATTGATCTCACAAGGTAAATCACATTTATAATCCCTCCCTTTAGAAAAGTGTCCACAATGTTTTTCTTTACCTCTGGCACAAAAATATCTAACATATAAAGCACTGTATTATTAAACAGTGACATGCTGTTTTCAAAAGATATTTGCCAAGCACCCTCATTGAATTACTCGATTTATCTCTTCAATGTCAATAGCCAAGCAGTGGTTGGAGGTAATAGTGCTGTGGTGATTCAGGAGTAATGGACTTCCATTCATTAATGCTTTCCCTGGGACACAAGACGTGTGGCTGACAAAGACCTCTTCTGCCACTGAACCCAGCTTGCGTTATTATAGAGAGCAATGTCATGTAATTCCCTTAAAATAATTATTAGCATCTGTGTTAACTGTTCATTCACTGTTTATCCATTGATATTGCTGAAAGCCAATTGCACAATCTTGCTAACCCGGTGAGTGGGTAGGAAAAGTCTGCTAATTTACAAGTTTAATTTATTCAAGGCAAGCTTCTATCAATGTATTAATGGTCCCAAACTTCCAAGCAGTTTAAAAAGCTCATTTGGATCTTCTTTCTCTTTGGAGATTTATTTTCTCCCCATGATGTATTTAAAGGGATCAGTTCTGTAATCTCCAAAACTGTCTTATATTAGTTCAAAAAGGACAAACTCTTCTATCTGTGTGTGACAAGATAAGCCCTTCACGCCCCCAGCCAACCTGTTGGTGTTCTCTTATGTCTCCTGTTGGACCTGGTACTCCTTGAATGCAGGTGGCCAGAACAGTTCCCAAACCTTCCAGACAAACTCCCCGTATAATGCAGTTCAGATTTCTTGGTACATAATAGAAAAATTTTGCCCAACTGCCAGTCAGGATTGTGTCTGAAGCTTTGACATAGTTTGAAATGTTGTCCACGACACCCAGTGTCTGTCTTGTTCTCTGTGATTTCCCAAGCCTGACCTCATGGCCTATAGCCTGTTATCAGTCTCCAAGAAAGTGACCTTGTGCTTTATACAATTAAAGACTGTCCTAGGCCCGAAGTCTGTAAACCAACATCTTTAGAAGAGAGATGAGCTTGGGGAAATTACATTATTTAACTAAAGTTTTAATTGCCAAATTTATGCTGATATGCAGATGAACCAAACCTTTAAAGTGCGAAGAACTCGTGACTTGTTGTCCATCTTGGATCCATTTCGAGAGTAGCCTCTGGCTCCCCGGGGTGCACCTTTGAAGGCCTTTCAAATAAATACCTACCTTTATTCACTTACTCCTGTCTAGTCTCTGTTTTCAGGTGGCCTCTCAAGGCATCATATCTAAAATAAATGTCAGCAACCTCTGCAATGCAAAACGTCAGTTGAAATCAATGTAGCTATCAGACAAAATAATATTCTACTCTGTCTTGTTAGCCTGTCGAGCTAATCCATGCAAATAGTCTTTATGCATAACTGTCTTATTCAGATACTTGGATGCAATCCATCAAACACTTCTCATCCATTAAATATAATTATATGCTTTGTTGGAATAACCAGATGTTTAGTGCTAAGCTGAACAGATGTCTGTGCTTCATAACGGAAGGTTATAAACCTATTTACACCAGCAATAAAATACAAGTATTAAAATGATGGAGGAAGTGAGTAGTTCTCACTTCTTTTTGGCTAATTGCCAGCAATTTCCTTTCTTTCGACTTAATCATGGTACTAAGTTTGCTACGGGGTAAATTTGACATAGGAGTTAGTAAAACTAGGCTGACCTTTTGTAATGTGTGTAATGATGACCACTTTGGGTCCCTTAAAAAGGCTTAATTAATCTTGCAGTGAGTTTTTTTCAAGATTTGGGGCCAGTTTTTTTATAGGGCTAAGTGAAAGACACATTTTTAGAATGGTTCCCTTTCACTCCACAGATACCTTTGGGGTGGGGAATGCAGGCTATATTCTCAGAACAGTCCTTTAAAATGTAGCAGTGGTTTTATAGGAACAATTCCCATTGTTCAATGCACCTCCTTCTCCCTCAGAATTTGAGATGCAGATTCAAAGCTTTTAAGTGATAATCTATGTGTAAACAATTTTCATTCTGAGACAAAAATGAGTGATAGCCTAGAATTTGTTGTCTTTCACACAAATATATCTAACTTACTTGTCTGTACTTTATTCTATTTTCAGTATTTTATCTGCTAGTAGAGTTCTGCTGAAAACAGAATTTCCAAGTAGAACTCTTCTGGTAACACGAGTATGAGAGTTTTTAAGTTGGTAACTAGAGCTGTTGGCCTAATTTCCACAAGAGTTCATCTGCTGTGACATGCCTGCAATCCAGTAAGCCACTTAAATGCTTATGCACATACATATTTATACAGAATTCATGTTACAGAAATTTACCAGACACACACAATGAAAATTTTTGTTTAAAATAACTTTGATGATCTAGAGAATTATCTTTCTTTTCTGTTTGTGGAATTCCTTTAATTTCTAAGCGTTTCAGGAGTGTGATGCAATCCTGAAATACATATATTTCTTCAATAGAAAAAAGTTAACTAGGACAAGTAAATAATTAGTACATCTGTTTTCTTGAGTCAAAGCAATTCAGAATTAATGGTATCAGGAAGAATGATTCATAAATGGAGGATCTTAGAGCAGAAAAAAGTCTAGGAGCCCAAAGAGGAAGAAAGACGGCAAGGACGTCTTTTTCTGTGGAAGAGCGAGAAGAAATCCTCAAGCAGTAGCAATACATAGAGGAGGCATGAGGGAGCAGTTGACTTTGCTGACTTTCAGAAGAAAATTCTCAGGGAGGTAAACTGTGCTAACATTTTGAACAAGGAATGGATAATTCCTTGTTCTGGGGCAGAAAGGGAAGTTATCCAGCAGAAGGAGTTGTGAATAGCAGTGGAGGAAACAGGTGCTCATTGAGAAGACATCTGTCTGCCTGACTGGAGTTCATCTGTTTTACAAAGTGGGATTCCTCTGGGGTTAGTAAGGACCAAAATTACTCAGAAGCAGATGCAGAAGGTAATATGACATTGGTCAAAACACAGTTATGGCCAAAGAATTAGACAGGGATCTGAAGGAAAATATCACAGTCTTGTGAAAAATCCTCACCAGGGACTCAGAGATGGGGGAGATGCAACTTCTTACAGGGCACAAATAGTGTGGCTCAGGCCTTGGTTCAACAAGAAAAAGTATTTAAGACAGTGAAAAAATTGTCACTTTATTGCTTATGGTAAATTGCTTTGAAAAGTCACATGACATTATTTCTGTTTCTTGGCTTGATGAGCTTTGCAAGATTTCTGGAACCAATTTTTCTTTAATAGTCTTCCCTACAAATTTGAAGAAAAAACTCCCTTTTTTCATGCTCATAAAATATTATCAATTGCAGTTATGCACCTTGAAAATGTGGTTAAAATAGCACTGTGCAACTTAGCTAAAATTGGGGTGCCGGGCCTTTATACCTATTTCTTTTCCATAGAACACATCCCATCCTCTGACAGAGCCTGAAGAATAAATAGACCCTTTAAAAACGTTATGAAGGAGACAGCTTGTCATTGCGTGTTAGCTGACTCACTAAGATTTCTATTTCAATGATCGTCTAGGCTGATGGAGGGCCATTGAGCTGTTAAAATAATCTCACTCTAATGTCTGCAAATACAAGTTGTGTTTGAAAAGTTTTCACGTGGTTTGCAATTATTTAGTCATATTTTTTACTTCTTCTGAATGCAATGATGAAATGTTATTTCCAAAATGGCAAAACAGTTTGAGATTAAATTATTGAAGAGCAACTATTGCCTCTGTATTTGTCTTCAGCTATTGGCAATCCTGTTTGAGCAGCTCTGGGCTGAGTCTTTCTTTGACTGCTGGATTCCCAGCCTGTCTGACAGTCTCTTAGTTTCCATTACTCAGCACTGGGTAATACTGATCTAAAGAGACGGGCAGTCTCATGACAAAGAAGTTGGGTTTCTTTCTGGTCTGTGACATGGATCATCTGAGAGATATTACATAAATAGCATTAATTTTTTTTTTAGTCTTGATTTATTAGAAGAAATAGAGAGACATTCCTGCTCTATTTTCATTATTATTTTTCCATTTTATTTACTGTATCATGACAGTGGGAAATAAAAGCCCACTGACATAAGTGTTTGGCAGTCAGGACGTCATCTATTGTAAACACCACAACTTAATTTCCTGTTTTTTCTTTGCTACAGAATGTTTCAGGTTGACATGTTGCAGGTAGCCAAAGTTATGAGGAATAGAATACATTTTCACCTTTTAATAAAAGTTGAAGTTGTCTGATAAGGATATGGTTTCTGCAAATGTGCTCTAAAAAAATTTGTTGAAGGTTGCAAGTCCCAAGGTAAAAATCAGGAGAGATGAAAGCTATAGGACCTTGAGCTGCTGCTGTCTAGAACAAAGAAAGTATTTTGCTATGAAAAAACCACATGTAATATTAAAATCCCAATATCTGTTTTATTAATCTGGCCCAAATAACACTCCTGATATAAATTAATGGATACATTTCACTGAAATATGTGAAATAATGGTGAGGTTTATTTCTGCATTTTTAATCATACATGGCAATCAATTAATGATCATGCTTCCCAGGGATTCTCTGCCAGAGGAATGGTACTAACCAAGGGATTCAATTATCACTTCTGTTCAGTTTGATTTCATATGGCACCATGATGAATGGCTCCTACTGCCTGTAATAACAATACTGTGCACACATTTATTTTCTCTTGTTTACTTAATAATTAATACGCCACCCACAGTGACAATATGTGGGCTTGTTTATAAAACCTTCAGTAATCAATAATTGTTTCCCACGTGACACTAAGAAGAAATAGTTCCAACCACTGCTATGACAATTATTTTCTAATGCTCTCAGAGTAAAGCCCTGCCTGGCTTTCGACACTGATGAGCCCAAAGTCCTGGAATATGAAGGCTGAGTAGTTGTGGTTTCTGCTCTATATTTAGGAAACTTGCCTCAAGATAGCCAAGCTGGCTTGCTTGGAGCAATTCACTAGTGGCAGCACAGAGTACCATTGGGCGAATCATCTGGGAAATAAGATTTTAGGAGTAATTTGAGCATCTCAGCACTATTTCATATTGTGTAAGACAGAAGCACCCGACCAGGTTCCCTAAGAGAGGCAGCAAAATTCTTACTCACTTTTATTGAAACAGATTTACAGTCCTCTGTGAAATGCAGGAAAGGATGGGCAAGAAATAGCAGTGTAAATGTTTTCTACACATTGCTTAAAACCTACACTGCTTCTGTGATCAGATAGTTTTTTCTGGGTTAGGTGGCTTACTCAATCTTCCTGTTGTCTTTTGTAAAGGCTCAAAAGATCAGAGAGCAAAATATTAATTTACTGAACTACTTAAATATTAATATAGTCAGTCAAAAGGGTCACCTCTCGTGAGGCTGAGTCCTACCTACCACACCATCACTTACCGTGAAATCCTCAAGGTTTTCCAGGCTGGGAGGGACTGGGCTGCCCAGCCAGGTGCATACATGGTGTGGATCAGCTGCAAACTCAGGACCCCCTCCAATGCATTCAAGATCGTTGTGCATTTCTAGGAAACACAGGCTATTAGCTTGTTGTTTCTCTGATATTCCAGGTGCCATTCCCATTTTAGTGGATTTCAGGTAGAAGAAGGGGGAGCAATAGCATACCTGGCTGAGGATAATGAAACGAAGTTCACCTACCTAGACAGGTCATGTACAAATGTCTGGGAAGCCTGACCAGAAGACTCATTGTCATCTCCAGGTTTGGTCAAGATGGAAATAGTGAATGATGGATTCCTAACCTCTTCATTGTTCAACCCAGCCTTGGTCTTTTACAGTTACTTCAGCTTTACTTTTTTGCCCCACACTGTGCATTGCCACCCTAGACTGGGAGGTGATTCCGAACAAAAAGGAATGTCAGGTTCTGCTTTTATGCATTATAGCAGAGACAGGTAAAAGTTCAGATCTCCAAGACTAAAAGTATGTGTGTCTTTGAATCTAGATTTCAGGTAGGCTTGTTTCTTCTAAACCCTGCACATATATTCATTGGAAATGCTGTCAAATACAGCAAAGTTAAGTTTTTGGGCTGTTCTCAATCCTCGATCCAATCCATACTCTTCTAGAAGTGGGAGAAAAAAGCAACGTGATAGCATCCCCCTAAACACCTATACAGCAGGGACATAAACTCAGCTTTATTAGAGGTTACTTTTGTACCAGAGGTAGACAGAATAAATTTGATTGCACCATAAAATACAGATCTTTTTGGCTGCATTTCAAGAAGAATCTTGTTTCCCAGTCTCCTTTTGTGCAATGGTATTTGCTATTAGAACTCCACCAAACAGGCATTGATCAGTCCATTCAGGCAGCAGAGATTAAGGCTGGCCCATATCTTAGCTATAGAACAGGTTATTTCATTCATACAGCTAGTTGCCAAAATAATTTGTTGTAACATTGGACTAATTTGTTTTCTCTGTGTCTCTCTCCCCTCCCTCTCTTCCCCGCAAAGACTGGAATAAGCTTATGGAGACCTGAAGGCAGATGTTATTTCAAGTTTTTTATGCTTTATTCTGTTTATCTTATATTTTTCCCCTAACCGAGAAGTTTAGTAAATAGACTAATATCTATTTAATACTTACATTCAGAAAAAGACCACTGAAAGCCCACCAGGCTGCAGAAAATGATGTGGCCTCTTGATTGTTTGCACTGGTTCTGCTCATTGTTCTGTGCAGTGTCCAGAGCTGCCATGTCACCAGCTCCCCCTTTCCAGGAAAGGTGACACCAGCCTGGGGCCATGAAACATAAAAATAGGTAATGTCCCCTTCCTTCTGCCTTTGAGAATACTGATTATAGTAGCACATATCCTGCAAATGACCATCACTCTTCCAGTGGTACCAACCATGTGTTAAGGCACTCATGAGTACAAGCAAAAAAGACATAGTGGAGCAGAAAAGACTCACTGGTCCAGGGGATGGACTCTGTGGAAGCTGTGAATATAGAGTGCTACAGAACTGTGAATAGCTCTAGAGATGCCGACAGGGTGTGACGTGAAAGCAGCTATTGATGAGCTTATGAGTTTCCTTGTCTAGTTGTTGGGTTCTAGAATAGAAATCAGAATTGCAATTGTCTTTCTACAGGTATAGTGGCGAGGGCTGCTCTAGTAGCAGTTCTGGCTGAGCTTGAGGCATAGAATAACTGAAGTTTTGTCACCATCAAAGGCAGGTACCCTTCCCGTGACTGGGTCTATCTGCACAATTTGACATGGAGAACAGATGAGGACAACTTCCAGTATAAACTGGGACATGATATTTCTGCATTTCAAATAATTTGGATGGCTTGCAATAGCTCTGCTGGTTGAAAAAGTAGGGAGGAGGGAAACTGGTTTTCATTAACTTAAAAATGTTTTTCGAGAGTGATTTTTATCAAAACAAAAAGAGATATGTCATTGTGGGTCTACCAGAAACATGTATATTAAATTGAGATGAGGTTCTGTACCACATTTTAGCCTATTTCTAGCCTTCTCCTCTTGTTTGTTTCCTCGTCTGGTTTTGCAATTAAAAATTTAGTTTAGGAAGTTGTGAAGAACTTTGAACCTCCCTTTCCCTCCCTTTTAATATCCAGTGTGGGACCAGATCTTTAAATATTTTATCTGAAACTCTGTTTTTCTTCAGTAAAAGTTGCTATCTTAAAAATTAAAATAAAATAATTGCAGAAGAGAAAAGAAGTTTGCTCTAGTTTTGTAGAAAAGAATTAAATAAAATGAGTGCCATCTACTGGTTGTGAGTTCTAACCTGTAGATCCCTTAACCTCCCATGCACTTTGGCATTGCTGTGCTTGCCTTATATTAGAACTCATCTTTATGCAAGAAAGATAATAAAATACTTCATCTTTCCACTGTCTCATGCTTCTGGATGAGCAAGAGACGTTCCGTCGTAGTCTTAAATTATAAGTAAAGACACTTTATAATTAAGAAGGTGCCATTAATCAAATCAGCCAGCAGTAGCTCAGTGTTTTAATTATACACAAATATTGTATTTAGTCTCTTCCTTTTGGTTATTAATCACCTCCATCCACTAGACTGCTGTCTGTTTATTATTTATTAAATCCTACTGAAGACTTGCTGTATTTTTTATGAGTATAAAAAGGGTGTCTTCAGAATTAATATCAACATTGCTTTTTTAACCGTAAAGCAGAAAGTCGTATTTATAACTGGATTATGTGTACTGTGCTCCTAGCTGTATACCCATTTGCCTGTTGGAATAATTTCCATTTATTATATATAGTGACTTTTGATAATTCTACTTTTTCTTCCGCACTTAGAGTGCACCCACACTAAATGGGATTTTTAATGGATTATTCACCTTTCCCTTAGGTAAAAAAGTTAACTTTCAGGCACAAGACAACAGATAATAATAGATTTTAAAATTATGAAATCAACAAGATGCAACTTTAGTCTTATAAACTCACAGTTCTGAATTACATAAGGTTGTCAAATCCATTCAAAATTAGCATGAATCAAAAACTCAATAGTGGTTTTAAACAACAAATAACATTGTTTTGCTTACTAAGAAAGCAAAATAGAGATTAAAAATTTCAGGTTTACGAAAGTTTTCAGGTTTAAAACCTATCTTTCATTTTAATTTCTGTAAACCTTTGACCTATCCAAACAGGTAGTTGTTGGGTAAATAAAATCCCATCCCTCAAACTATGATTCCTAGAATCTGAGATGTGCAGGATTTACTCCTCACCAAGAAGACTGAGATTTCAACCTGAATATGTTCAGATGGCAGCTCCACCATGCAGTTGGACATGCTGAGGCTGGTCATGCAGGCTGCCCTTTGAGATGAAATTTGCATTTTGGGAAACCACTAAAGTCCGGACTAATTTATCTTTCTAATATTTTTGTCCAGTAAGATATTCCAAACCCTTCAGATGTGCCCAGCTATCAAAAAATAATAATTGTGGGGATATTGTGGTCAAATCTGGAGCTATGACCCAGGCTATGTGAAAATGAAACCTTGGTGTTGTTTTCTTTCTAATGTCAAAAGTAATGAGCTTTTCAGGATGCTCACAAGAATTTTGGACACCTCACTTGTCATGGAACAGCAATTTGACAAATATATCCAAGCATAAAAACCCGGAGGGCAATTTAGTCAGAAAGCAAAAGGCTGGAGACACCTGCTAGGAAAGAATGGAGCCATTACCTCTTTCCCCCGCTCAACGAACCAGGGTATACCTGCTTTGTACTCATTGATTATATATTTCTCATGTTGTATAATTCCCAGCTTCACTTACTCATTCCTTTGTTCATTCTAGTTTTGAAGAGCCTTAAAAAAAAAAAAAAAAACCACAAATAAATATAAACAGAATTACAAAAGATGGATCTAAGCAGAGAAAAAAAATCAGAATTTATTCCCATAGATTATTTGGAGGGCTAGGAACAATAAGTGTTTTCTTGTTTATGGCCTTTAAATATCCATCTTTCTTTCTGGACTCAACCAACCTCTCTCCATATTCAGTACAGGAAAAGAAGAAAGAGAAGAAACTTTGAGAAATCTGTTGTCCCTTAAGGTACTGCTCTTGATAAGGCTTCTTATTCTCTTCTCATAGCCAGAAAAGATGCTTGGCTGGGGACAGTCTCTGGGTTTCTGAAAGGAAAAATGACAGAGTGGGGCACAACAGGCTTGGATCTCTTGGGGTCACAGGTGGCACATGTCCCTGTCCTAAGTCTTTAGCATCCTTTAAGATAACAATTGCTGCCACAACTGAGTGGAAAGCAAACAATTTGTTTGCAGCAATTCTCCTGTGACCCCATGGACTGATTGACAGCTTTATTTACAAATTGTGCCATTTGGCCTTGGCCTTTAGACAACTTCTTTCACAAAGGGTAGCTCGTGCCTGAAGGAAAGTCATTGAAATACTTCTTTTGTTGGCAAGATCATGATTCAGTCATCTTTTTTGTGTGTGTTTGAAGGGTACTGTTGGACAGATCAATGCAAGAGGAGAGCTTAAATGCCATAGACGTTGTGGGGCAACACTATCATAAAGCTCAAGTTTTAAAACAGTTGTAATGAACTGGACTTCTGAAATATATAATGAAAATATCTTTTAATTAAGCGCCATGCCCTTTTCCTCCTCATTTGATCTCATCACTATCAACAGTAACCTATAGTGTCTTAGGGATTGTTCCATAGACATGTTGATTTAATTTCAGCTAGTTTTAGTCTTCCTAAAAATAGGCATTTAATTTAAGATGGCCATCAGAGGGAATGGATATCCCCCTCCAAAGATGCCTCCCAAACACCTTAGGGCAGGATAAATTATTGCTTGTGTCCATCTCATTCAGAAGGAGTCAGTGCTACTTGCCCTGTTTCCGACAGCCATCAAGAATTCTTGGCAGTCAAAATCTTCGCTACGAAATCTTTTATATTTATCCTGCCAGTGGCAGACTGGACCTGCCCTGGTCTATGCAGACTGTTTCATTTCTTTGCTCTCTCCTTGTTCACGGCAGTACAAAGACAAAGCTACCTGGACTAATTTGCAAAACTATTGCTGAGACCTCAGATTTAATTTCTGTTTTTCAGAACAACTTCTCCAGAGTCCATCAGTCTCTTATATTTGCAAGATTTATCTGCAGTGTAAATACAGAAATACAAAGTTCCACTAAGGGTTCAGTTTTACAAAGTTTTAGGGGGTTGTTTGTTTGCTAGTTTTCTGGTTTTTTTTTTAATTTAGAAACCCCTTGTACAGCTTACATAATAGTAATCTCATTATTTACAATCCTGTCAATATCTAGAACTTTTCTTAGCTCCTTATTTATGCTGATAGCTACTGATGATAGAATGAAGAAAATATGTATGAAAAACTAACATGAACACCTAGACTTAGAACATACCTCGTCTGAGTTTTCGGGAAAAAAAAGTAGAAAACACCTGCAGTACACTGTGAAGTGCTTCAGGTGTATTGTGGCAAAAAACCCTCAAAAAATACGTTGTCACAGCTTTTCCAAAAGCCTCGTCTTCAATTCAAAGTGAGTTGGTGCACTTTTGAATGATTGACCCGGAGTGTCTATAGTGTTACCTTCAGGCAGGAAAACCCTGTGTGATTTAACAAAGCCCCAGAGATGCCTCCCTCACAGGCCAGCACTCATTAAGCGTGTGAGTGCAGGACATGGAAGCCTGTGTGGAGCAGCTGACACGACACAGTGGAGTTCGATGATGACCTCAGGTCATCAGATGACACCCAGCTGGCTCAAGAACTACAGAAAGAATGATGGACAGAGGTGCCCTACCGAAGTGGCCACTAATCTGTTGGGGCTGGGTGCATGTTTTTCTTCACTTCTAAACCACAGCTTCTGGTCACATGAGTTGGTTGAGCAGGAGTTGGAAAGTGTGCTGCTCTCCTTTGTCATCCGTCTACTAAAGAGAACAGAAATAACACTGTACTCTCTTAGAGCTGCTCACACATGTACACAGGCCAGGGCAGTCAGTCAGTCCTGAAACTCACTTTGAATCCCCAAATAAAACTAACAAATAAATAAACCCCCGAAATCTCCATAGCAACATACCTTATAATGGGTAATAGCTTGCAGCAGACAGGAACATGATCGAGTTTCTTTCAGATTCTAGAAATCCTAACTCATTAATGTGTTTAATGAAATTCATTCTCCATTTCTGTCTGTCTGTCATCCAAAGGAATTCTAGACTTTCTCAGTGTTGTGCATCTAGCAGATTCTGTAAATTACTTCAAATCTCAGGATTATATGCAAGGTGGAGTCTTTGTGCCTTTCCAAGAAGCAGTTAAGGCTAGCTTTGAATTGGAGAAAGTTTTGTGTCTGCTGCTTATGGAGGAGGGAAGGGTAAGCTGTCACTTCTAGGTGCAGGTGTGAATACCAAATAGGAAATTTGCCTGCTGTGCATGTTCAGAAGCATATACATATATTTTATCAGTTTCATGAATGGCTTTTCACCACCTTCTGTAAAGTGATTTATAATGATGACTCATTAAATAGTAGTTTCACATTCAAGGGCAATTCTTCTTCCAAAGCAGGGTATAATACGGCTGCTCTTCATACGAGAATTACACTTGATAGTGAAAGCTATATTTAACAGTGACACTAATCCAAATCTGGAAAGGTTTGCACTCCTGATTTTTATACTTTTCACCTGAGGGATAGATTATGTTATCTTTATTGAGAAAAAGAGGGTGTTCATGAATAGCTATTGTGAATAGGACACATCCCACCTTAACTCTGTGTGAGATATCCAGTCTAAAGGTTCTCTGTTTTGTCGAAGAGGAAAGAGAAGTAAATCTAAGGGGTGATCCAATTGGCTTTTGTGGTATCCAGTCTGTCTTTCTCTAGGGTGATTTAGCGGCTATTGTGGTTTGAACCATACTAAATGATCAACTGAGACAAGGCATTCGGCTTTTCTGCAACAAAAAATGAAAGGTTGATTAAGCCATAAAATAGTGGATAAAATAGTAGAACAAGTAATAAGTGAAATAAAAAAATTAAACCAAACATGTATTTTACCTGTCCTTTTAAGATCTCTGTTTAGTCGTATCCTCAGTCTGTTTTCCACTGTTCTATAATTATCTTTTTTATTGAGTCAAGATCTATTATCCTGCTGTGCAACATCTCTCATCCCAAAATCAGCACCTGCCAAGTGTAAACTATTCTCACTTTCATTGCCTTTAATTTTCATGTCTGAAGATTTCTGAATGTACTGTGGAGTTTTTTAAAGCTAGAACTGAGGCTTGACTGCCAGACTTACATAATTTAATTATCCCCTTTTCTTAAAAGTGTTTAGAAAATATTCCCTGGTCAAAAACCTGACTTCTTTACTGGGTCACAGTCATTGATAGAAAGCAGCTGTCAGCGTTATGGTCTAAGGGTTTAACTCTGAAGTACGAAATTGTCTGCTGGGGAATGAGTAGAGCAGTGAATAGCAGATTAAATTAACAAGGAA
Source organism: Oreocharis arfaki (assembly GCA_013398015.1). Taxonomy (NCBI): domain Eukaryota; kingdom Metazoa; phylum Chordata; class Aves; order Passeriformes; family Paramythiidae; genus Oreocharis; species Oreocharis arfaki. The sequence goes on along the minus strand of VZRR01013906.1, from coordinate 816,595 downwards.
GGGAAAACATCAGAACTCTGACTCATGATCTCGGTAAATCTAGGATGTTGGGTTTGGGTTTTTTTTGCTTCTTCTTCCATTTTAAAATTCAACGCTTTTGATGCAATAGTTGTTAACTTAAGGTGATTTTCTGCTTGGTGCTCGGTACACATCTCCTTCTATGACTGTGCTGCTTTAGTAGGTCTCCAGCATGAAGAATAATGACCCAAAGAATGAACTCTAAAAAAACCAGGTGTGAGTGTAAAACATTACTGTTTTCTCGATTAAGAGCAAAAATATGAAGGAGATGGTCGCATTATATTGGTAGCAAAGTCATCTTAACTTAGCTTGGGCACATGATCAATGAATTCTGTTTGTTGTTGTTGTTGTTGGCTGTTTGTTTGTTTGTTTTCTTTGTTTCTCAGTCTTTTATTCTGTACGGTTCTGTACATTTTGGGGAGTGGTAGGATGTTTGTCTTGTTAATAATTTAGAAAACTCATGCCTCATCAAGATATGATCATCTACATTGAGACTTTCTCAGAATGGTGTTTTGGACGAAAGTATTCTCTGGTAAATGGAAAACATCAACATGCCAAATGATATGCTGGTAGTCACAGGCCATGATTTTCTTTAGAATCTGCGGCTTTAAATTGAAATGCTCAATGTAAGTTCTCTCTTCTGCTGGGCTCTTGAATTGCATAAAATTTTCTTAATTAAAAAAAAAAAAAAGAGAATCAGTAAAACCTATCAGCTCTTCCTTTCAAACTTCACATTCATCAGTATATCCTACCACCCTTCTCCAAAACATGACATTTAGTTGTCCTTACGGAAATAAATGGAGAATTGTCCATAACTTCACTCTGAATTTAAAAAGAAAACTACCAGGCAAGTCAGACCAGTGTACTGTGGTGAGCGGAGCTGCTGCTAAATAGAATTCCTGTTGGGTTTTGATTTTATTTCTAGAGGATGCTTTTGACAGAAGTATGTCAGCACCACATAGAGCCAAGGCAAATGATGATAAATAAAAGGATTATTAGTGGTCATGTAGTATTTTATGCTAGCCGTTTTTTCCATCTGAATATTAGTTCAGTGTCACTTAAATAAAAGTCTGAATAAAAACACATTTATTTTATTCGCATATAACTATATGTAGTCACAATTGTAGAAACTTTTTCTTGACTTGGGAGCATGTCTACACTGCTGAAGCCTTGTCAGAGCTCAGTAAGATTATTTAAGGACTGGAAGAAGTACAGCTGAATCAGTGCAGTACTGTGCTTGTCCTACTTGCTCCTGCTGAGAACTACCTCCTGTGTACATCACTTAGTCCAAAAATAAGTCATTATCCCTGTATGGTGTGGGTGTGTGGTAAGTGGCTGTGCCAAGGTCACTCAGGGCCAGGCTATATTCTTCTTACAGGAATTGTAGTGAGCCAAGGAGATATATCAGGTGATTATTGACTGTAAAGTCTTGCCTTCTCAGTGGATGTCAGGGAGAAAGGTCGCCTGAACTGTCCTGCCACTGTGTTCATGCCTCAGAAAGTACCTGTTCTCAGTGGATATGAGAAGGCCATGCTGTATTTTACACTGTCACTTCCAGTAAAAGTTATGCCAGTGGTGTAGTTTATTTTATGCTCATCTATTAAAAACTAATTAAGTTGCTGTAAAGTGTATGGAGTACCTAACTGGCTTTTTTGTCTTAAATTTGCTAGATCCTGAGGTGTTCTCCCTCCCCCACCATTTCTCCCTCTCCCCTCAAATTCCTACACGACGGACATTTTTGTAAGAAACATAGCATATCACTCACCTGATATTTCTAATAATAATTAATTTTGTGGAAAATGAAGAAAAATAGAATCACATACTGACTTATTAAAGGAAGAGATTGCTGGAGATAGCTTCATAAAATCCCCATCACCCCCTGCTCAATCTCTGCCATAATATTAATATGCTACTTTAGGGCTATGAGAATGATCACTCAGTCAAAGAATCTATATTTTTAAAACGGCTCTTGAAACAAGGATTTTCCTTTAGATCTGTAGCTTACTGAGGTAATGGGAGAATTTTTTTTCTGAGAAAAAGGGTTTAATATAGTAAAACTTTCTTGACATAATTTTATAACTTAATCTTGCATCAATACTTCTTTATTATCATCTCTCTTAGAAACTCAAACACCAGTATCATACATACTTTTTTCCCAACAATATTCTGAGTGGCATTTCTAAAAAAATATCAAAGGAGGGAATTGTTATTTGTAGAAGTTCTTTAAGGAAGAGCCAGGACTACGAGATATCATTTATCTCAATTCTGTGAGTTAGGTTATTGATGTTCTTCCTCACCAATTCCAATAACATTGATAGAAACCAATCAATCCATCAGAGACTATAACATAAGTAATGTACCTTATACCTGTTTTTTCATCACTAAACTGGAATATTGTTGGTGAAATCAATGGAACAAAATCAATCGCAACAGCAGAGTGTCTGGTACATCAATTTTAGGATGCTTTGCAACCTGTTGCACTCAGGACTTTGAACTCAAACAGAATTCCAGTTTCATAGGGGTACGAATCAGTTCTTGCATGTCAGATCAGTATAACTTGTAAGCAGATTAAACTGTTGGAGAATGAGGCTTAAGAGCTTGGGGAGTTTGCTGACGAGGTACGCTCTCCTTAGCCTATGAGCTGGCAAGTGGTGATGGATCACCACATCTTTCATTTATTGGTATTTTTTATTACTATGGTGATAGGCAGCAAGCCCCAGAAAAGACAGGAGGAAAGAAATTTTTCCTCCTCAGATTTGTCCATTAAGCCTTTCCACTCGAGATGCCTTCAAAAGCATTCTGACATTACAGCAGACCACGACAAGCTCCCAGGTACTGCATGAGATTCATGTCAAAAGTAGAGCTCCTAGAAAAAAATAAAACTGGGAATAATATTGTTGCAGAAACGGAAGAAAAGAATTTAAACAAAACAGAGAATAAAAGGACTAAATAAAGGGAAAAGGAGAAGCAAGGTAGGAGGAAAATCCAGCAGCATTGAGAATTAGACAGCAATCTTAATTACTTTTCTGAAATTGTGTCTGCATTGAACTCACAGTATATTTATTAACATCGCAGAATATTGCATGCAACTATATGCAACAAAATGATCCAGTCATCTTAGAGGGATAGAGGTGGTTAACATACATCCTTTCATCATAAAAGTGCTTTGAAATGTCTCCAACATTATATGAGGCGAAAGGCGCTGGCAGCTAGGGAGCATTCTTGGACAAGCTGAGTGTCTTGGCCATGGAGAGAGTTTAAACTAAATTCCAGCCTTCTTCCCAGTGATAATCATTCTTGGAGAAGCTGGCTGAAACCAATCCAGTCCAACCTTTAGTATGTTCTGATCCTTCAGTGATGGAAGTATCAAAATGTCTTAGTGACACTGAGAATGAAAGACTGGTGAGAAAGAAACACATCAGGTTGTAAAGACATGGCTTACCCTTGAACCTGTCTTGCACAGCTAAATGGCTGGTTACCTGAAGCAGGCGCTGTGGAACACTATTTTGGGGTAGTGTTTGTTTGGCTGTGACTTGGCTCCCAGGACTCCAGACAAAATGACCAACATGCCAAATGCAGTGTGCTCTGATTAACCTGGCCTGCTGCTCTCATGACCACAGCATATTGTCACAGGCTTTCTGCTGTCTTCACTTTCAAATTGAACAACCCTATTTCATCATTGTTTACAAGCTGAAGGACAGTACCATGCAGCAACTTCCAGTCGCCTTTTCGCTGATTCTGATATTTGACCCAGGTTTTCATCTTTTTATACATTTCTTAAACACAGTTTGAAGCTGTTAGAACTGTTCATTAAAAACAAGAAAGTTTCACTCACTCAGCACATTCTCATAACACATTTGCCTTGTGTTTTTACTTTAGTAAGTACAATGGTCTGATCCAGCTTCAGTGTATTCTGTGGTCTCTTATATTATTTTGCTCTGCACTTCTTTAAAAGTTTAATATATAATGAAATGATTGCTATAATATTACCTATTCATTTCCAGTAGGAGAATATCCAAATTTGACTCTGTAGTTTCACCACGCATGAAGTTCTTTCTGCAAAAGCAGGAGACAAGTTCAAGCTTCTTTAGGACCACCACCACAAAAAAAAGAAAAAAAAAATTGCTAAAGAAAAATAAGTGTGAGTTATCCTAATGCCATTCCTGAATTCTCAACTCGGAAATGGAAATATCGCAAGATAATATGTGAGATATGGAGCTGCACAGTTTACTTTTCTTTTTGCAATGATATGAAGGTTTTGGAGCGACAAAAATATTAGTGCCTATCTTCAATTACACATATGCTACTTTCTGGCATAGATATTGATGATTAGGATTAATTTCTATTATGGCATCATCCAACTCTGGATGGAAATAAGACATGTAAGATGCATAAAATCTTTTAAAGCAAATACTTAATTGTCATAGTCCATGGGGATTTCTTGATCAGAAAATTGTAGGTGACCTTTTTCTGTTTCCTTAATTTTTTTCCCTTTGATTCAACTCATCAGTGCTGTAAAAAACAGGGAATTCATCTTTATTAACCAATGAGGCTGTGTGAAAAATATTTATTGTTTCTCATTTCAAACAGTCTTCTTCAGTCATAAATGAGTATAAAGGAAGCATGACAAGCAATTTGCTGCATGGCAGATGATATTAATGACCTGCCACGCTTATGTCTCCTCATGTGATATGTGGCTATTATTTCTTTTGAGTGACAGATTACAACAGAGAACGTTTGGTGTCAGTTGTGTCCTGTTATCTAGTTGTTGTTAATAAGAAATGAGGAAAATAACTTTTTTTGCTGTCAAACCCACACATCACCAGCCCTATTGGTGTTCCTCTCACAGGGTCAGTAGTGAATGTTTAGGGAAAGATCATAACAGACTGGGAAACCACGATATCCTCCTATTAAGCTGGAGCATCTCTTTTTGCTGATAGTGGTAGATGCTCAACATCTAATTACAAACATTCCATTTATCTTATGTAACTCTCTCATTGCTCTGTGAACTCCTTCTGAAGCAGGCATGACAGCCATCTGTAATCACTCAAGAGTCCTGACATATGAAGCCTTTCAAATCCTTGTGATAGAGATAGATTCACAACTGGATCCCTGAGAGGCCTGAAGGCATTGGAGGCCAGGCTGAAGGGCTGAGTGATGATGGCTGAGCTGCTGCAACAGCACCCAGACTGAAGATTGGTGTTTGGCCTCTGAAGCCAAGCCCATGGAAGTGCAGAGCTGGCCGTACTGCCAATGCACGGAGCAGTGGGATTTGCTGGGCTGTGTGTGTAGCTGGACTGCATCTCTCTGCCCACTTTGAAGCATGTCCAGACTCCATGGAAATGCCTAGCTTCCTCATACAACTTCATTACAAGACAGAGAGACACCAGATTTATCCATCAAAGTTATTGTAATTTTCCATGTATAAGACTTGGATTCTACTTCCAGTTGGGCACAGTGATTTTCCATGTTCCCTACACCTGCCTCCAGGCACTGGGTGTGCATAAACCCAGGATTTTCTATTCTCCTGGATGAATTTTTTGGACCAAGTTTATTTTGTGAAAACAGAGCTGGCTGCCACCATGAAAAAAGAGGTTTTGAAATCCAATGAAATTCAGGCTGCTCCTTGGTAGCTTTAAGAAGAGCTTTTTAACTGGTGATGGGTAAAGAGATGCAATGTGGGATGTTGTGAGAACGGAAACTCTTAATTTTTTCAAGAACAGTAAAGGATTGCTCAAGAAATTCCCCATTTGCAACTCACCTGTGCTGCCTACAGGAGTAAGAAAGACATGGTAGTCAAGCTCTGCAGCTTCTTTTGGACAACTATGGAGTGGTTTTTGGTTTTGTTTTCCTTTCTTGACTCACAGCTTAATAATTCTAATCAGTTCCATTGAGATGTTCAATGTGATGTGTTTAACATTATAGGTGTGGTGGAACTGTTAAGGAAAGCAGCAGAGACAATTTGAGATTTTGTTAGAGGGGATGTGATTCCAATTCAGTTAACATGGCAATACCAATAACTCGATAAATTTATTATGTATTATCACCAATAAACTGAAAAACTGTCATGTTTCTAGGTTAATAGAGCTCAATAAACCTTTCCCAGACACGGGAAAAGGGAATCTGCAGAAGGGGCAATCCATCTGGCAGTGACTGCTAACACATCGGCACTTACAACTTGCAGGCTGTCACCTCACAGCGTTACCTCACCACCCCATCACACTAGGATGACAGAAATGGTCTGCTGTGATATGATGCCTTTGTGCTGATCCCCACATTCACCTCCTCACAAGTAAATTGACATTACTCTTTACAGTGGCAGCACCCTGAGTTCTCTGCAGTTGTAAGCTGGAATTGAAAGAGTACAGTCCCATATCATAGGAAAAAGAAGACATTAAACTAGTCAACACTGGAAAAATACAGCCAAGGTACTGTTTCATTTTACATCAGCATTCATACTGTGTGCTTTTGATTGATAGCACTCTAAATGATTAACTAAATATTGGTAATTGATAAAAATACCACATAAACGAGATTTGGAAAGGGCCATGTCCATGTGTAGACTGCAACCTACAACATGAAAAGTTTTGAGCTCTCTATAGGATGTTGGATGTTTTGCTTCTATGATGTATTTTCTGAAAAGTTATTTATTCTCTTCGAAGAGTAGATTTATATATAAAAACAGCTGATGTTGTACGCAGATATGCAGCAAATAAAAGCACATCGTTAATCATTATGAATGCACCTACAGGGCTCAGCCCATGAGGCATCTGCATAAAATTGCCCAGATTCTTTCAGCTAAGAAATAGGCACAAATCAGAGGACACATCTATGAAGTATATTAAGTTAGACTGTTATATATGGAAGGGTCTTACAGTTCAGCTAATGTTACACTTGAGGCTGTTCAGCAAAATATGCCAGCACAATTAATGTCAACACCAGATAACCAGTCACTGTAAATATCCTTGGAGGGATTTCTTATATCTTTTAGGAGAAATCCCATTTAAGAAGTAAAGTTTCTAAATGCATCCCTGCAAATCAGAGGTCAATTCAATAACCTACCAACCAGCAGGCAAATTTCATCTCCTGTTAAAAGCGAGTGTTATCTCCTTTGACAGGAGCAGGCTAGTGGGAAATGAATAAGTGGATGTCCTTTTTGCCTGGAAGATTCTCTACAGTAAGCACTCAGACCATCCTTCATGCTTGTGTTGTGTTTGGCCATTGCTAGGCTGGGCCATACTATAAACAGCAAAACAAGTCCCTTTTTACACCTCAGAATCTCACCTGTTGCCTTGTGGCTTCAAGCTTGTAAACCAGCTGACTCCATTGCTTGCTAACACTTCTACCTGTGCAGGACTGAATCTGTGCTGCTCTACATAGATTTGTTCTCATTATTGATGAATCAAACGCTGTACAGTAGAATTTAGAGGATTAGATGAAGACAGAGACTTCTATAGTGTGTGTTATGGGTGACTTCTATAGGGTGTGAAAACACACCAGAAATCACGTTTACTGTTTTGAAAGGTGATAGAGAAGGAGGGCAGCAGAAACAAAGACTTAGCTTGCAGAAGTCCTCCTCATTGGCACTGCTACCCTTCATAAAACTGAATAGAATGACTTTCTGACCAGGTTGCATTGAATTTTTCCAGCAGCCTGATTCCCTACATGCCCCAGACCGAGCTGCATTTCTCAGCAGCACTTTTTCCTGCAGCTCTGTTAAAGAACAGCTGCTGTGCTATTATAAGAACGTGCTGTTGGTGTTCTTTGTATTGTTACAACCTTTACATTTTCATTTACTTTGCAATCCCACTTAAACAAGTTAGTAAGAGTTATTCTAGATACACCCACTTCCCCCAGCCCCACACTAGATGCCCAAGAAAGATACCCACCGTGGAAAGGCAAAACCTGGAATCCAATATAAACCCTTGAAACTTATCAAAATTTTTCTTTTCCCTGTCTAGTTGTTTTCAATATCCAAGATTCTCTTTCAAGTAGCGGTGGTTGAACCAACTTTTGCTTGCCATGTAATAACTGCAAGATGTTGGGGGTTAAAACCCACCTCCCAAAACAACGAAGTGACTGGAGACACAGAGTATCTCTGCACTTTCTTTTTCTTTTGTTGTTTGTTGCTGTAAGCCCCATTTTAGTGCAAGACAGAGGCAATTCTAGTTTTCATCAACAACTGAAACCTGACTGAATTCTGAGAAACTCAAGCAGATATATACGGACTGTAAAAATTATCTTTGCTCTTGGTTCTTGAAAAAGGCAGTTGAGAATTCAGCAAATTTTGGATTGCCAGTAATTGCTAAAATTTTGCAGAAAAGTTTCTGTGGGTTTTTGTGGTTTTTTGTTTGCTTTTTTTTTTTAAATAGAGTAGTACTTAAGTGAAAAAGAATCACAGTTCAGAAAAAGTGACGTTTCTTTTAGGTTTTTTGCTCCACAATATAATCTGTGTTAGAAACTTAGACAATGGCCTTAGATGGTACAAAGAAGTAGAAATATGTCTAAACCATGGAGGAAGATATGCTGAAGGTGCGCATCTTTTAATTGTTTTATGAGGCATTTTCATTTTTAATGGTTTTAAAAATAATTTTGGAACTGTCTTTGTGCATAATTAATGAAATATTTCATTAATGCTTAAGTCTCTAATGCATTCTGTCTCCTGACCTGACAGAAACTCAGAGGATTTAATCTCTGAAAGAATATCTTTCAATCTGTGCTACATACTTTTCAAGAGTCAGTAATTTTCTAAACAGTAAATTTTATTTTACATCAACAGTGGGAGATTAGGAAATTATTTAAAATAATGAAAAAAATAAAGAACTACAAAAAACATGCAAGTGGTTCTTTTTAAAATTCAAATTTTTTGGGACAGTACAGCTGTAATCTAAAGTAGCTTTGACAGATTCAGCAACATCCCCCTTTTCTGAGGAATCACTTCAGCTCCCATCCAACAGGAGCTGTGAGGAGCAGAGATGACCCAGACCTAACCAGGTCCATTTTGTGATAAACTTTCAAATTTCTTCTTATTCTACCATGGAACAGAAACAAACTTTGTTTTGTTGTTTGTGAAATTGTGTGAAACAATCCAAGTCTGAATCAAACAGATGCTTCATGCCGCATCTCTCCCCGCTCACCTGCATATGTATCACACCCACCTGCCCTCCTGGGCAAAGCTGCCACCACTGGACATGGCCTGGCACAAGTCAGTACTGCAGAGAGGCACAGACACTCCAGGGATCAGCTTTAAGATTAATAATTTTTAAGTCTTGCATCTGTGTGTAGTGTAGGACAGTGCTATTCTATGTATGGAAAAATTGACCAGCTGACGAATTAATCAAAGATAGTTAATGCAAAAGACTCCCCTTGGCTATTTTAGAATTGAATTGTCAGACAGTGTAAAGTCACACTGGGCTGGAAACAGTATTTTAAGTTATCACTTATTTAGCCAGCTTCACAAATTTCAGAAACTATGAAGAGAAAATAGAAAAATCTCCTTGCATTTTAAGAAAATGCTAAAATTACCTCACAAAACTGATTAACAGTGGCATGAAAAGTACAAGCCTGTTCCTGAGATTTTGCGCCCTTTGACTCGTCATGTGTCTTCTACACCCATTCTTATAATTCAGATAAAACTTGATTTGCTGTAATTTACAAAGTGCTATTGAACTGTAAGTAAGTCAAAGGTTTATTACTCATGGAAAACCTGCTAAAAAGAAATGAAAATGTGACAAATAAAAGACCTCTCTTTATACCATTGAAGTGAATATAAAGACTAAACACCTTTTTACCAGCTGATTCCACAGTGTTATTATCTTAGAGCTAGATCAAGCGTGTGAAACAACATTTGTTTATTTAGGTTTTATGCAGCAGTTATTTTACTTTATTATATTTTTGCCTTATGAGCCACATCAGGTTTATCCTCATAACTGAATATGTGTTCTAGGTGGTGTCTTTACAGCCCATGTACTACTCATGATCAGTGAATGATGGAGCGTTTTATCCGTCCCTTCATGAGGTGATGATAAGGATAATTCCCAGATTTCTGGGCAGTTAAGAAGCAAGCGAGTGATGGAAAACAGCTATTTGCTGCATCACAGCTTGCCATCCTCCTCCCAAAAGGATTTCTGTAAATTTTAACTGACAGACTTGAATATTTCTAATTAACATATTTTTGTATTTTAAAGCCAATTATCTTCTTTTCTCTGATTTTCTTTTCCCATACTCTGACATAGATATAATTTGTTGGTACAATCCTTCCAGCTGTTAATCAAAACAGCTCATTCTACTTTGGCAGGGCTTTACCAATTTATGATCACAGGGGACCTGCTACAAAATCTGAGTTTTTCATTTATATTTCTCATTTCTAAATTCAAAAAAAAATGATCCAAGGATTGTAGCCAAGTCCCCAGTCAATTCTGTCATGGACATTGGGCCATGTAGGATTAAATCCATGAAAGGAGACTGCCTGTCATGTTTTCCATAATGTCTGTGATAGAATTGGTCATATTCTTTAATAGTTCGTCAAGACAAATACCATGATGATCGATACAATAAGTATCACAACTCTGATACTTCTGTGAATCTTATATTCACTCTAATTCCAATTACATGCTTCTTCAGCACCAGGTCACAGTGGAAAGGAAATAGATTTTCATTTAACTACATTAGAGACAATCTTAAATCTCCTGTTAGTTTGGATTGCATGTCCTGATCAATTATAATTCTTTTGTTTTATTTTATGTAGTTACCCGCAGAGGAAAAAAAATAATTAAAGCAATTTCAAGAATTAGAAGAGTAATTTATTAATATAAAACCTTCAATAGAAGGCTGTAGCACCATTGAGAATGGGAAGAGCTGTAGGAAAATACTTCAGAGTTTTTATGATTTTTATCTTTGTCTTTATATTAAAGAAATGGCATCAGAGACAGAACCAGACTAAGGTGAAAGAAAGTAAAAAACATGGTTTTTAAGCCATTGTATAGACTTCGTGTTCTTGTTTCTTTCATCCCTGAAACAGATGGGGAAGAATAAAGAATAAAGCTGTTCTGAAAGAGCATATGAATCAGCTAGATATGGGTGCATATTTATTTTAAACATACAGATACTTTCATAGATCTCAGCCAAAACTGCAGATAATTAGGGCTGGCAAGAAAAGAAGTTAAAAAAAACCCCTTAAACATAGTTCTGAATTTCAAAAATCTTTCTTCCTCCCCCATGCCCTCCTCCCCCCCACCCCCACTTTTTTCTTCAAATTTTAACTGAAATTTTATGGAAATTACAGAAATAAATATTTGTTGTTCTCAAAACAGATTTATCTATTTGCAGCTGGTTCAAATACTGTTTCTGAAGTAGACAAATATTTCAGGAAAATATAAATTTACTATACAAGTATATTTATTGATACAAAATTAGGAGCATAATTGGAAAAAATAAATGCAAAAGAAACTATTTTATTATGTTCCCCACATTCACTTTCTGATATTTTGTAAGTAGAATTTTAAAATTCAATATTCTGAGAGGATTTTGCATTTTAAAAATAAGTAAATTTTTTTACCATCCTATCTTTGGTGCTAGACAAGTATTTAAATTATTCCCTTACCTGAAACTTGGGGTACGAGTTTATATTTTAGAGGGAGAATACAAATTTCTCAGTTATTGACAGCACTTATTTGTGCTAAAGCCCTTTATTATTTTAGGACTATGGTTAACTCTGGTCTAATCTGCTTCAGTTCATTTGGATTTTTCTCGTTCTGCTTTGACCATGATCGTAGTCATTGAAAACAAAATGCACCAGACAGAGATATTTTTCAATATCTGATTTGCTCGTAAAAAACTCTGAGATTGTCCAGTTCTGCGCAAATCCCTAGATTACTCCTTGGCATCTGGAAACTCTACTCTGCTTTGGTAAAAGAAAGTCCTGCTTTCATGGACTACATTCTTCTGGCCCACAACTTTTCCAGTGATCCCAGGAGAGCAGCAGATTTCTGGGAAGTCACTCGGAGTCTGAGATTCGGCCTTGGTGCAAGCAGGAGGGTTAGAAGGGGAATGCATCAAGCACAAAGGACATGGGAAAGGCCAAA